>JAPEHQ010000010.1:1200000-1800000 GCA_027405735.1 Mucor racemosus
TAAAAAATATGTACGCATTTATAGACGTATGTATAAAAGTTTAAATGGCTAGATCCAAAAGTGTTTGTTCAATAGGTACAGCATCTTCTTCTTCTTCAAATTCAATGTCATACTGCAAACCAACGTGTTTAAACAAATGACAAAGAACCATTGTAAATGATTGTGCCATATGACTGGATAGCACAGAATCGGCTATTATGCATATATCCAAGTAAATTGGTTTGATATCATCATCGTCGCACCCATTAACCAATGCTTTTTCTATTGCTTTATAAGTTTGAACGAAATCATGATGTTTTTCTTTAGACGATGTTTGTAGAAGTTGAACTTCTAATTCTGTAAAAGCGGATGCAATGCGGTCTAATGTCTCCCTATGCATCTGAATCCACATAGGTAATTTATTGTTACCTGTACGCCATCCTGTCACATGAGCCAGCCATGTTACGCCAGCTAAAATTGCCAATCGTGGTAAAGCCACAAAAGCAATGGGGTCTAGAGTTTGGATTGCACCAACATCGAGTAGATGTCGATCTATAGCACGATCTAAGGCCAATGGTAGTAACTGTGTTAATGAATCGTTGAAAAGTGTTGAAGACAGTGGCATATCATAATTTGTGTTGCGCTGAAGAAGATCAGTGTCATGTTTTCCAAATACTGTTTTAACGTAGCACTCATATAGGGATTTCTCAAACTTGGACCAGCGCTGCTCGAATGCTGTCAAGTAAGGTAACAGAGATTGCAAAAGAAGATGATTTTCTTTACTTGAATAGAAACTAGATGAGTTTGTTGAGAAAAATAAACCCAAAAATCCTGTGCTAATGTGTTGGTGCTGTTTCTGAATTAAACGGTGAATGATTCGACGCAATTGCTCCATGGCGACCCACAATTCAGATGCCAAAGGTTTTAAAAAGCTTGTAAACTGCTCCAAATGGCGTATCTGACATTGCCTGTGCAAAACTTGCGCAGCGAACCAGATTGGTTCATTAAACTTTTTAGGTGTATCGATGAGGTGTTTGTGTAGAATATGACATGTATCTAAAAAGATACGCTGTTGACGATGTACGTGATCTACGGTATACTGATATGATTCTTGATTTAGTTTGATAATTTGATTTAACTCTAAAGTACTGTTAACCCACTGTTCATCTATTTTATGCATCTGTTAATAAACTAAACATGGTAATATTTAATTTAAATTATCTTACCAGCATGATATAAGAGTGATAAAATGTTTTCTCTTTGCAATTTGGGGGCTCTTTCATTTGCTTTTAAAGGAAATGTTTTTACTGCCATTATACGAGCTAATGTATCGGGAAACATTGAGTCTGTATGTTGCTGTGAAAGCATGGCCTTTTCGTCTTGCGAAGGCGATTCATCAACAGATTGATAATCCATTGCTAACTTGACAGTATAAATGATGAAAGGATCTAGTTGAGCCATATAAGAAGTAGTAGATTTTGTAATAAAGAAGAAGATGAAAAAAAAAAACAAGAATGAAAAAAGAAAATTGTCTCGACATTTATATGCATCGAAAAAGTTAAATGACAAAATAAAAGTGCATGCATATTATTAGACCTTAAAATTTATCTCCTTTTTTTTTTTTTTTTTTTTTTTTTTCCTTTATTATGATAACACAACATTTATTTGATGCGAAAAAAGGCTGCATTTTGTTTGCTTTGTAAAATAGATTTCCGTCTGTGTATTCTATTCTACTGTATATCGCAAAACATTTATGAAACAAAGATAGAAGAAATTACAAAAGAAAACGTAATCTATTGTGAAAAAATCAGATGTAATTGGTGAGGTGCAATAGAGTGAAATCATTGGTAACTGACAACTTCATTTGGCAGAAATCAGGGGTATGTATCTTTACAATTAATTTTTAAGTATCTATACGCAATGAAATTATAAATAAATCTTGATGTTGTAGTGAATCCAGTGCCAACTCGTATGTGCGTCTTTTACTTCAACGATTGAGAAGCAAAGAGTTTGATCTTGCATGAAATTTACATTTCATTCTGGCTGAACATGGTTTTTTGAGGAGACTATTATGTTGCGTTGACATCCTCAACCAAAAGCAATTGATGCATGCTAATTTTAATACCATATTTGAAAATAATATCAATATTTGGATAGCATCAACCTACAAATCTATCAAATAAACGAATTTAGCTTACAAGGATATATCTTGTGCTCAGAATTTTCAAAATTGTTTGCTGGATGTACTTTTCTTACTACAAAAAAGATTTTAAAATTCGTGCAGAAAAATGTCGTCTAATTAATATGTTTGGTATAGGTAAATTGCGCAAGTCAGTTACTATACATTTCCCAAAATGTACTTTGGATTGGCCTTGTCGGTATTGCTTTTTAATTACTTTACAACAAGCCACAGTTTAGACATGTTTAGCTGAGCCTGGCTCACATGAATCAGCTTCCCTTTGTGTCCAAATCAAGTAAGTCTGTGTTTATTGTACTACGACACCTCTATGATAAACAATCCAACAATATTGTTGGAACTAAGTTGTCTCTAGAGGTACAAGACAACTTTAGAAAGGAGACTCATCAATTTTAATCTGTAAATAAAACAAACTAAACTCAATTCTTTAATCAACTACAAATTGATACAGAAATTGCGGAAAACCTCACAAAGGAAAGCGCCACTTTCAGTAATTTTTTGCCAAGAAACAATCCCGCACACATGTTTAGTAGAAAAAAGAAACCTTAGCTTTTTCTATTTTTACACTGGCCAATCGAAAATCCATCGTTAAGGATTTTTTCTTATAAAATCAATCAGGTTTCCTTGCACAAGAATTGCTCTTCTTTTTCTTTTTTATTAAAAAAATAATAATAATTAAAAATGGATCAAAACAATAAAGGATACGGCCAACAACCACCTCAATATTATTCTCCTCCCCCACAATCATATGGCCAACAACAAGGTTATGGTGGCCAACAATCTTATGGTCAACCTCAATATGGCCAGCAACAGCAGCAACCTTATTACGCACCACAACCACAACCACAAACTGTATATGTTCAACAACAACCACAGCGTAAGGATGACAATTCCATGTGTCTTGGATGGTAAGAAGGGGTTATTGGGAAAAGGTTGTAAAGAATGCAGAGATCTGACACCTTTTTATATTTAATAGTTTGGCTGCCATGTGTTTCTGTTGTGCTTTGGATGCTATCTTTTAAACAAAAAATTTAACTGTATTATATTATCAAAGTTCTCAAGCTTTATTTTTTTAAATGATATAAAATCAATTGCTATCCTAATTATCCTTCTATTTAACTAATCAATTTTGGATGGATTTTTCAAATAATAAAAAAATTAAAAAATAAGAAAATTCCAATACCAACAATATATAATAAACAAAGATTGGGTTGCTGCTGCAAAACAAGTCAGTTGCATAATTTCACTATTGTGCCCATTAGTACGTTTAGAAGGTTTGTATTTAATGATTGAACATAATTTATATGTTATGCTCTTGGTTACCTTTTATTGTTGACACGACCTTTTAAGATGGTTTTTGTCGCTAAAATCTTTTCGTATAGATTGAAGCAATTAAAAATATTTTAGTTGTATCCCCCCCCCCTTATTCACCTCCTTTCTATCCCTATTATTCAGCACAGCGTCAAGACATTTTGTCTATTTTCTATTCAAAATCCAAAGCTTTCATATAGAATCGCAACATCGATAAGCTCAATACACCAAACCGATATCTATGTGGGATAAAAAAAACTGCATGAACATGATTTGAGTAAAATGAAAAGCGCAGCACAAATCAGATGGTTAACAACTTATTTGGCAATACTATTTACTCCCAAAAGTTAATACATTAGTGGCATAAAAAAATATTAATCAATTAAAAGAACAATGCATTCATCACCATCGTTGATTTATGTTGGAGGATAATGATTTTTTGAATGAAAATATGTTGCAGAGACACGTTAGATGATTTCCTAACGGATATTTTCATGATGTAAGATGTTACATCTTCCGCCGAACAATGGCATTTCCGATTAATGAGCCAGAACAATTGTGTCACTGCCACAAAATATAAACTCTTCAATAGAAAACAAAATGAAGCATGTACATTATCCATTACCTATTGATCAAATTGATGCATTGAAACGGAAAACACAGCTAAACCATACGACTTATATCTTCAATTACGCAAAATTCTTCTGAAATCATCAAAAACCCGATATTTTCAAAGAATTGTTTCATGCACCTTTCGTACTAATATAAACCTCAAACCTTGTCAAAACCATCTATTGGATTGAATATCTTGTTTTCGCATTTTTTTTCTGAAATTTTTGGGATGATGGAAAATATGGAGAAATTCGGCCACTCGTCCCTTACAAGTACAGGCAAAAAGCGATCGAAATCGCTTGATCAACATTTTGACCCCGAAAATGGGATTTTTTATTAAGGCTTTCCTAAGCTCAAAATGACCGAAATTTTCCATAGCTTTATATGGAAACAATTATTTGGATATCAATTATTCTTAAAACCGACTTTTGTACAGAAAACTATTATTTTTTCTTTTCAAAATTGCGTAATATTTATGGTGGAGAAATTTTTGATTAAATACGCCATTCTATGCAGAAATCAAAGTTCTACTTACGATAAGTATTAATCCATGTATGTATATATAGTAATTTCTGAAGAAATGTGCGTAAAAGCAACCAAAATTCCAAAAATGATGGTTTTTTTTCAATTTATAAACCAAAAAAAGAGCGAGGTTTTAATATTGTTCCACTACTACTAGTACAACAACTGCAAAATCAAAACAACTTTTATGAAGCATACTGATATCTTTTTATTAGAGCAAGAAAAGTAAAGTGTGCACTTTTATACACCAGATTTTTAGGTTGAAATACTAAACAAAATTACTTTGAAGCAGAAACAAAATGTTTAAAACGTTGTTATCTGATGGACTGAAAATCGAATATTACAACATTTGAATATTAGGAACGGCCCTTTTAAAGAATCAATTATCACATTAATAGCAGTTGGCGTACATAATGATTCCTTGCTGACTTCATTACTACCTTAATTTGATTTTGCACCCGTTAGAATCGCGTTCAAGGAATTAGTCAAGCATATACCCCTAAAAGCAATTCTACTTTGTAGGTAATCTTAATTCAAGTAAAGTGAATTACATATACAATACATAGCAATTCAATTGATTCATGTAAAAGCATTCTTATGATTTCTGGAGTAAATAGGCCTGATTTTTAATCGACTACATGTTTTTCATGCTCCTTTTCCCTCACTGTTGAACAATCAACGGCAGTCTCAAATTAGCTTCATCATCAAAAGATTTTCTTTTTCTCTCATTATCAAAACACAAATGAAAAGAAGTTACAACAACGAACAAAATCACGACTCTAACAAAGCTCCTCGAAATCACTACGATGCCAATCCTTCATCAGTTGCGCAGCATTACAATGATAGACCTGATGTAGGTGTAGTAAAACGCAAAGAATCTCGTATTATTCGACTTCGAAGCTTTAACAACTGGGTTAAAAGTGTCTTGATCCATCGTTACGTAAGACCTCGTCAAAATGTGTTTGATATGGGTTGTGGTAAAGGAGGTGATTTGATTAAATGGGCCAAGGCTAGAATTTCACATTTAGTAGCAGCAGGTATATACTTCCTTGAAAGAAAAATGATGCTAATACGAATTGATAATGACCGAATACAAATACATTATTAGATATAGCCGATGTTTCTTTACAACAAATGCAAGGAAGATATCAAACACTGAGAGATCGTACATTTAGTGCTGAATTCTACGCTATGGATTGTTATTCTGTAAGTTTATTTACAGTAAATGTTCACTATAAAAATCAATTGACGATCATTTTAGGAATTAATCGCACCTAAATTAAAACCTGATATGCGATTTGATACAGTATCTATGCAATTTTGTTTACATTATGCTTTTGAAAATGAGCACAAGGCTCGTATTATGCTTCAAAATGTATCATCACAATTACGTTCTGGTGGTTTTTTTATTGGTACCATGCCAGATGCAAACTGGATTGTGAAACGTGTGCGAGAGGAACCAGTGGGGTCATTTGGTTTTGGTAACAGTATTTATAGTATAACATTTGATAATATCAAGGATGAAAATGGTTCCAAAACTGGTTTTACACCATATGGCTGTAAATACATGTTTCACTTGGTTGATGCAGTGGATTGTCCTGAATATTTAGTACATTGGCGTACGTTTGAAAATTTGGCAGCAGAATATGGATTAAAACTTAAATTTAAAGAAAACTTTCATGATTTTTATGTATCTGCTTCCAATGAAGAGGAGCATGCACGTTTATTAAATCGCATTGGAGTAATTGGAGGTCAAGCGCCTGAAATGACTCAAGAAGAATGGGAAGCAGCAGGCATTTATTTAGCATTTGCATTTGAAAAAAGATAAGAAAAAAATGATACATAAAATTATAACAATAATAATAAAAAAAAACGGATTACTTGGATGGTGCCAATCCTACACGATTGTTACCAAGATCATAAACACTATAAAATTTACGTAAAAAGACATCACCAACAATCCAAAGAGGGCCAGCAGGTTCAGGGATATCCATTCCCATGAAACCAGAAATACATTGATTTTGGACATTGAGAACATAGTCTTCGCCAGTGAGACAGAAATCTTTTCCACTGAATACAAAGCAGAACTCTGGTAAATCAGGCACCTTTGCACAGTCCAAGATGTATTGACCAGCCCAATTCTTTTCAGCACCCAATTCGTGATTAATTAAATCAGCAATAGTGGTAGGAGCAACTAACAAGGAACTACCAGTATCAATAGCAGCACCAACGGGATCTAATTCGATAGATTCACCACCAAATTTGATATCTTCCATTGTGATTTCCCAGTAACCTTTACGACGAATGTCAGACCAGATAAGTTCACCTTTATAGTGGCTAGGGTCAGTAGCACCAAAGATAAGCTCGCCACCTTCAGCACCCTCACCAGCATCATTCAACCAGAAACTGAATAAAGGTTCATCGATAAGATCACGATTTACCATATGGTAGAAAGGTGGGACAGTATGCTGGACAGCAATGTTATCATAGCCAAGACCCAAGATACCATCAAACTTGGCAAAAGCAAATGTGAATCCAGGCTCTTTTACAGATTCAGCAAAGCCTTGATCTTCGATTCTGATACCACCTAATGTCAAGGTATCTTCACTAATAAAGCCTTCCAAAGCGCCAGTACCATAACGAATAGAAAATTCAGTACCATTCTCAGAGAATGATTCAGATTTTTGAGAATCATAACGCTTATGCAAGAAGCAAGCAATGGAGCTACAATGAGTTGATGGAACCCATAAATTTGAGGAACCAGTATCAAACACAACAGTAAATGTTTGAGCAGGTGAACCCAATTGAATTTCACCATAATATTGAGCATTCATGTAATTAGATAAAGGAACGCCATGTTTAGCGCTACCATCTGCCTCAACTTGGAAAGTTTCCAAAGATTGGCTACGTTGAGAGGATTTAAAATATTTTTGAGTCAAATATTCGCCTGTATGAGAGTATCTTTGAAGTCTCTCTGATGGTGTTTCATGAATTTTTTTAATAGGAATTCTTTTATATATTGTATTTGGTTTAGTTTATGATCTTACTGTGTTTGTATAATACATTCTTACCTGGTAATAGCAGCTTCAGTAATAACTGATAAAACAGTTACTACAACTGCGGATAAGGCAACGAATTTCATTTATTAGTCTTGGCAAAAATAAAAAATAAAAAATAAAAAATAAAAAAAGAGGAAAAGGGGAAAATTTACACAGTTTTTATCCCACACTTTATAGCGATATAAAAGATCATTTGATCTCTTTTTTTGTACTAAACACAACAATCATGTATAGTTTGTGTGATGTCATTTAAAATCATGAAACTGTTGTATGAAGTTTTATGTTAAGAACACGCTTGGCTCAAACATTGAAAAAAGTAATGGCATGTACTTGGTTTTAAAAGGAGGTTTTTTTTTTATACAAATCATCATGGTAGCAAGTTGAAGGATATTTGATTTCCGTCATATGATGTTGATGATGAATAGAAAAAAAGAATGAATTAGGCAACTTGTTATGATTTATGAAAGAAAGGAGTTGCGCGTTTCAAAGTGTTTTTTTTTTATTGTATTCAATGGTCATTCATAATTCTGCTATCACGGTAACTGCGACCTCTACCTCTACCTCTTCTACTATCTGAAAATTGAGTATTGGGTCTGTTAATGACTAGCTTGTTGTCACGGTAAATTGCTCCGTTCTTGGTCAAAGCCTGCTCTAAAGTATATTGATTTACGAAATCGACATAGCAATGAGCTTTTGGTAACTGTGTTGTTGGATCAATGGGAAACTTAACACCAATGACATTTTCATGACCAAAATATTCTCTAATATCTTCTTCAGTTACTGTGGTGTTGGATAAACCACCAACGTATGCAGTAAAAAGATTACGTTGCTAGAGTATAACATGATTAGATAAGATTATGATACTATATATGCTTCATATTTACCATGCTTTGTCGTTTGGAATTACGATTGGTATTATAATTGTTGGTATCAGATGCATCTTGTTGTTGCTCATAAGTACTGTTTCTGTATTGATTTGGCTTTTCTGGTGTAGAGATAGAAGATGGAGCAGGGGAAACTGCTTGTTGTTGTTGTTGTTGCTGTTGCTTACGGTAAGAGAAATTAAGGCCATAAGATCTCATTTCAGAGGCCATTATACCTTGATGTACATTAAATAAAAGAGATCCATAAGCAGCGTCAGGTAAATTGAAATTCCACATATTTTTGTATGCCAATTCATCTCTTTCCCAACTTGAAGATTGGGAAGAATTCTCTTCAAGATCTGCTAAAGATGGTGGAATGCGATTGACAACATTCAGAGCGTTACGAAGTAAAGCATATTGATGTTCACTATTTTTTTAAAGGTTACTATACAATTAGAATTGTAAGAAATAAATTTTGACTCACTCAACAGATTCTTCAACTTGTTCTTTGATGGCATCCCATAATTGCATAAATTGCTCCTGTGATTGAATCAATCTGTTACGGAAATGATCAATTTCTGGCTGACAAGCAAACTCATTATAAGCGATATTATAACGGAAATGTAAGCCTGCTGAAATAGTAAAATCAGCGTGCAATGTGAGAGCAAGTTGAGCCAATAAACCCTCTCTACCAGGGCTAGCGTGTGTTACCAGCATTCTCGTTTCAGTCGGATCATAGACACTTGAAGCCAATTCTACCAATTCACCAATCTGTAAAGCAGTTGTCCACATCACACCTAAACCACCAGCAATTGTGTCTGTACCTATTTTATATATAAAGAAAAAGAAATTATATTAATATCACGGAAAGAAAAACTAAACTCATAGAGTTACCTTCTCCATTATCGAATAATTTATGTTGTACTACAGCTCCACCTAAACCAAATAAACGTAAACTGACACCGCCTACGTCAAGTACATGTGTGGAAGCTTCATCCAACAAGAATAGGTTATCTATGTGATATTCTCCATGGCGAAACTTTTCAATGATAGCCACATCTTCACAAGCGCCCCATACAGTATATACAGGCACATCTAGTTGTTTGTTACCAGATAAAAATTCGGAAAATTCAGATAAAAGTGTATGAGGTGATTGTTCCAAGGTACGATAAATTTGCTCAGGGTTAGAAGCTAATAATCTGGTACGAGTTTGTGCTGGAACCAATGTTGTGTATTGAATCCAATGTTTAAGAGGTCTATATATTGTTTTAAGAATATTTACTATTTTAAAAATGATTAAATGGTTACCTTTCACCGATTCTATCCAAACTTGATCTATCTATAATTTTTTCATGGTTGTTAGGAAGAATATGTCAAAACCAAGGTGCAAATGTTTGTTACCATAGAAACCAAAATCACCAGTATGAATAATATATTGCGCGTTAAACTCACGAGCCAGTTTATTTAATTCAGATATATGTCCTTTTTGTATTGTTTATGTATTTAGTTTAAAGATACTTTCCTTTCCCCTCTGCACGTTCTTTTTACAAGTACGTACAAAAGTGTTTAAATTTTATATGATAAAATACCTCGAACATCAGCTGTACATAAAATACGTTTACCCTCGATAGAATGTACACTTATATTACTCATTATTATGTTAAGATCGTAATTTAGATAAACTGCAAACAAACAAAAGAGAAAAGAAACAACCACAAATTAAGGAGGCAATTAATATTAGTATCGAAAACCGAGGGGTTTCAAAAGAAGCAGGTACAAATATAAAAGTAAGTGTAACATACATACATGTTGTAAATATTTGATGGAATTTCTTTATTGCCTCTCCTTTTCTGCTCTGTAGTATTTACCTTTATATAAAAGAGCTGCATAGATATTTGGAAAGCAAAATAGTATAAAACCAAACATTTTATCCTGTACAAGAATTATATTTCAACAACATTTTAAAATTGCAAATGCTCATGTCGGATAGATCCAACAAAATGAGCTGTCAGAATATTTCTTTTTTCGAAAAAAAAAATTAGAGAGATAGTTCAGATGTCAAAGTTTATTGTTCTGTATTTTTTGTTTATATATCTAATTTCAAATTATGAAAATAAATCCTTAAATGCAAATAGATATTCAAAAAATGGGAGTTTGAAATAAATCTTGAATCTCAAAAAATAGATGTGCTTTCATAATATTTTAATGCAATAAATTAATAAATTTGGAGAGGGTATAGAATAGATGTGAAGTGTAATGAAGATGGAGTTTTAGTAGTATACATAGTTGATACCACAAGATACATTAATTAGCATGCCAGCTAGGATACCTAAATATACTTTTTTTTTAGATTTCAAAAACGCTATAAAAAAATTATGAGCACTTTACCCATCTGATGTCTTCGGGTAAAAACCGATTCTCTAACCCAAAATAAGCATAAAACACCCAGGAAACAACCCAATAATAATCCACAGATCATCTCTTTTATCGAACCTTGCGCGGCTATTGTATGTGGAGAAAATTTTAATTGAATAAAGCTTCACACGGTAAAACTATATATCCGCTTACATCCTTCTGGTAATCTTCTGCCAGTGTGTTCCATCCATTCTTCTTCCAATTGTATTTCTTGATCATTAGGTTGCTCTGTAGTTGTAAAAAAATTAAGTTGAATGAGATTTTTCTAAACTCTACTAATTTATATTTATACCTCCATCAATATAATTTGATGATGGTTGCATTTGATGGAATTGTAGTCGTATAGAGCGAATTTCCTCATCATTATAACCAGATTCACGTAATTTATCAAACCCAGAAATAGACTATGATTACAGCATTTGAACAAAAAAGTTAGCATTAAAATAAGTGATATCATTCAATCATCTTTTACATCATTTTTGGTTGTTGTTTCAGTATCATAGATTATGTTTGTTGGTATAATTGGGTCTGATAAAGCACAATGGATAAAAGTATTCTGTTGTTGTACACCATAATCTGACAATGTGTATAAATCATTATTTAATAGCTGTCCTCGATGTATTAAACGAATAGTTTTCTTGGATGTTTGTTCAAAAGCATTTTTTCGGATCTGAATGATTGTATTAACATTATTTAGACAGGCATTCATTCAATAAATATATACCAGCTGTTTAATAAACCCTATATTATCGTCAAATAATGATACTTTTAGTATCAAATCTTGTCCATTATTCCAACGAATATGAATATCTGTAAATTCGTTCATTTTATTATTAAGAGAGAATATAAAAAGAAAAAAGAAAAAGAGAGAGAAAAAGAAGATATGTTAATAATCTCAATGAAATGCGGCTATTTAATCAATCATGTCTTTTTTTTTTTTGCCAGACGTTGCACAGGAAAGCGAAACCGAACTTTATTGCCCAGAGAACTTACATACACACGCACGCACATTTTCTGTATTGCCTTTATTCGTTTTGTTTTTCTTTTTTATCTCTTTCCTTCACTCATTTCTTTAATTTTTTCCATATTATAATATTGATTGTAACATGCCAAGTACATTGATAGCTATTATAGGTAACTAGATTTAAAGCATAATCAAATGAGAATACTCCTAAACAAATGTTTGTAGAAGGAGCGTGTAGTCCTGCGCGTTACGAACCTGAGTTAAGTCTTAATCTCGAGATTTGTGAAATGATTAATAAGAAACAAGGCTCAGCGTAAATATATAAACATGAAATACATGGCTGGATTTATTTCTCTAATAAAAAAAATAGGCCAAGAGAAGCTGCTTCTGCTATCGTCAAATTGGTCAACAGCAAGAATTTGAACCAAGCTATGTTGGCCCTCACTGTAAGCAACCATTTAAATTAGAAAACATCCTAATATTAAATGTTTCATAATCGTTTTTAGCTGCTAGATAATTGTGTCAAAAACTGTGGGTACCCTTTTCATCTTCAAATTGCCTCCAAAGAATTCTTGAATGAATTGGTCCGCAAATTTCCAGAGCGTCCTGCTGTAAGTTTATTAGTTACTTTTATTTTATCAAGGTACTTACATGACTTGTGTGAATTTAGCCTTTTCCTAGTCCTGTAGTCCAACGAATCCTTTATTTTATCAAAGAATGGAAGGTCGCATTAACCGATATGTCTAGACACAAAGACGACCTTGTTCATATCAAAGATATGTATCGATTGCTGAGATTTAAAGGTAATCTTAAACTCATCGTATTCGAAAAAATTACTCATGAATATTATGATAGGTTATCGATTCCCTGAATTAAGAGATTCTTCGGTTGCTGCATTAGCACCTTCAGATGTAAGTTACTATTGAAATTGACTTGGTCTTTATAAAACTCATTATTTAAATTTATAAAAAAAAAAAAAAAAGTCCTTAAAATCAGCTCATGAATTAGAGGAGGAAGATCGTGTTGCTCAATCAGCTGTCAGTAACCAAATTGAATTGTATTTTTAGAGATACTAAATTGATTTTCGGTAGAAATTGCAAGAATTAATCCGTCGTGGTAGACCCCAAGATTTGGTAGAAGCTAATAGATTAATGAAAATTATGTCAGGATTTGTATGTCGAAAAAATTGCGCAGAAAAGAAAAGAATAACCAACAATCGTTAAAATTAGGATACTAGACAAACACCTGATTATAGTCAAAAGTTCGAAGACGAGCTTCATAAAATTCAGGATAAATCCATTTTATTGTATGAGATGTTGGAAACTGTTAAGCCCGGAGAAAAAGTTGATAGAAATGAAACAATCATGGTATACAAAATTAAGTTGAATATGTAATGGAACTAACACAAGTAGAATATAGGATTTAAAGAATGCTTGTGCCAGCGCTCAACCAAAAATCCAAAAGATGATTACAGAAGAAGAGGATAACGATAAAATCGGTAATAAAAAGTTGAGATTCTATATACATGTGAAACGATGTACTAAATTTATCTCCTAGAAAATCTTCTTACACTTAACGACATGATCAATAACGTTATGGCTAAATTTGCCGATGTTAAGAAAGGATTATATGATACTCAGTACGAAATTAGTGGAAAACCACCTACTCAAGACAATAATACGACTGAGGAACCTAGACAAGCTATTAGTTTAATTGATTTAGACGATACACCTGCTATATCATCATCTACAGGTTCAACAAGCCCCAATAACAATGGTTCTTCAATGAGTGCCTTGAATGAACTATCTGATATTTTTGGTAGCAATAATATTTCGTCCCCTTCCTCTCAACAAACAGGACAATCCAATTTTGATTTATTCAGTTCTCCATCTTCTCAGAAACAACAACAACAGCAACCAAAGAAAAATAACGATATTTTTGATCTCTTGGGAGGCGGTATTCCCAATCATCCTTCTCCTTTGATCTCAAATTCTGAGATTGCTTCTCCCTCCATTTCTAATATTAATGTTCCACAAGCTAGACAACATACACCAACTCCTGTATTTGATTCCAATCAAGAAACTAATGTCAAATCAGGTAAATATATATATTTTTTATTGTAATAATAATGTTTCAAGTACATGTTTATACTTAAATAATATTATAGCTATTTTGGTCAACAAGAATGGCTTGCAAATCGAGTTACAAATGAAGAACCCTCAAGATAGCTTATGCCAAATCAAAGCTTACTTTTCTAACCAATCCACTGCTCCAATGGAAAAGTTAATGTTAAGATTAGCCGCACCTAAAGTATGATTTACATCAGTATGATCCAATTTAGTGATTAACTAATTAGTTCCATAGTCTATGCAAATTAAAATGGAACCTCAATCCTCTCAAATCATACCACCAAAATCAGATAAATCTGTTTCCCAAGGCATTGTTTTAAGTAACCCTAATAAGGTAATGAATTTGAATAACTATCGGAAAATATACATTTTTACCAACATTTTATAAATTCAGGAACCATTGCGTTTGAGATACAAAGTGTCCTATGAACAATTCGGCGTAGAAATGGAATTAACTGGTGATTACCATGCTTAACTTATTTTCATATTAAAAAAAGACTTTAATCAGAGATACAAAAAGAAATGTGTTTTCATATTGCATTTTGTATAGAAGAAAAGATAGTTTGATTGGAATATTATTTGGGTTGTTTGTTGGGTGTTTATAATTGTATGAAAAAATGGACGAAAAAAAATATAAAGATTAACAGATTATGGCTTTGCTCCAAAAGTGGGATTTGCTCGACGGAAAGAAGAAAACCCTTCTTGAGGTTGTTGCTGTTGTTGGTCCATCTTGGCCTCTGCTGTTGGTTCACGCTTAGCATCTTCCTTTGGTGTTTTAGCAGTTTGAAGTCCATCACGTGCCTTGGCCTCATGCTCATTCTACATAACAGTATACAAATACCAACTTTTAAGTAAAAGTACCATATAAACCAACCCAAATGTCAAGTACTTACAGCTTTATAGACGGTCCAATCAAAGATATAATCATAAGTGTAACCCTCTCTTACAAATAAATCTCTAAATAATTTACGAAGGTACGAATAATCAGGCTTATCGTCGAAACGTAAAGAACGGGTGTAATTGAGATAAATAGCAAATTCACTTGGGAAGCCACGGCACAATAATTCGGTTGGAGTAGTCATTTTTTTCTCCATGATACGGTCATACTTTTGTTTCTTTGTAGTTGCTTTCAGTCCTTGCCATGGTAAAGAACCTCTACAAAAGTACATGAGTACATAACCTAATGATTCCAAATCGTCACGTCTTGATTGTTCTGTAATGAATTGCATTTAGTATTTAATTGTATCATAACCATCTCAAAACTTACCAACACCTAAATGTGTATTGATACTAGCATAACGGGCTGTACCAGTCAAATTCTTATTTTCTCTGTAAGGAATATGGAGATGCGTACGAGGATCACGATACTTCTTTGCAAGGCCAAAATCGATGACATTGACCTGATTTCCTCTTTTACCAATACCCATCAAAAAATTATCAGGTTTAATATCACGATGAATAAAATTCTTTGAATGGACATATTCAATACGAGAAAGCTACATAATCGTATAATCAGTTATTAAGATTATCGAAAAAATTAAGGAGAATATTGGTCATGATATATATATATATATATATAAACATGTATTATATAAGCTCCTTATTATATCATATATTTACCATTTGGTCTGCTAATAAAAGTACAGTCTTCAATGTAAATTTACGATTACAAAAGTTGAATAGATCTTCAAGCGAGGCTATTCGTATGAATGATTAGATATATGTAACACGAAAGCAAGTAAATTATCGTTTACGTACGTCCTAAAAGATCAATCACCATGGCATAATAATCGCACTCTGCGCCAAACCATCTTACAAAAGGCACACCAACACCACCAGATAATGCTTTATATACTTTGGCCTCATATTCTAATTGTGGATGCTTTGCCTTCACAGATTCTAATTTAATAGCAACTTCTTCTCCAGTAATCAAGTTTGTCCCTTTATTTTATAACAAAAAAGATATAATAAGAAATTATTTTGAAAAAGTAGTTTTTCTAAAACCTTACCGAGATAGATATCACCAAAAGAACCTGCGCCGATTTTCCTACCAATTCTATACTTATTTCCAACTCTTAAATCCATAGGTGAACGCATAAATGACTTTTTTCTCTAATATTATATGTAAATATGTATATAAAAAAAGAGGAGAAAAAGAAAGTTTGTAAAATGAGAAAAGGAAAACAAACAGGCAGAGGGAAAAAATTGTACGCACACAAACACACACACACACACATGTTCGGGGTTGAGAGATACCTGACCGCTTTTCCGATTTATTTTTGGGGGTAGATCATGATCATCATTCATTTGAAAAGCAAATATAAACATCAATTTGTTCCAAATCGTCTTGAAGACTTGAAAGAAGTATTTTCTGTTATTATTTAACATTAAATGATGTAGATTTATTTGGTTTTCTAGTAGAAAAGCAATGATATCATCCTATGCTGAAGTGTTCGTGTAACATTTTATCAGAAGTCATTTTATTTTGGTCGTCTCCCTGAAAAAGCATGCGTTGCACAACACTTAGCACAAGATTCGAAGCCTTATGTTTTAGTCACTTTTAGAAAGACAATAAAATCAGTACAAGCTTAATTGTTCAACATGATCCATTTTTGAAGGATCAAGGCTGCTTGAGAATGTTGATGCAGCCAGAAAAGTGCTTTTTAATTGACTAGATTTAAATGATTACTGTAACGTCAGATTTTAAATTGATAAGAGAATAATATTGGCGGTGTCTATTCAAGGGGTATTTCATTTAACTTATTTTGGTTGTTGTTGACATTCGCTGTAAAAGCAGGATACAAGAAATTGATGGCCAAGCCATTCATAAGCATCTATGTTCTACATATCATACGTTGGGGAGCATTCGTCTGATTTTTTTTTTCAAATCCTGTAGCATTTGTGAAAACATTGCATATTTCTTATAACCCACCTAATTTCGAATCAATTTATAACTATTAAAAGAAATTCGCTACTACTATATAATATTCACAAATATTAATAATTTTTTTGTGTTTTTGGGGTATGTTTTGAGGCCGATAATCTAACTTAAATTTTTTTTATTGATTATTCCATTAAAACCTATATTTTTTGAAAAATGAAAACAAGCCAGTAGATAATGTTGTCTATTAGTTTTTTATTATTGAGTATTGATCACTGAAGAATAATGCAACTAGTTGAACAAAGTAAATATTCACGGTTTTCTGGTATTTTTACATATAGTTGTTTAAATCAATATTGGATATTATCCGAAGTTTTTGAAAAATATAGATGTAAAACACATTGCGGTATAACTTTGGTTTTACGATAATGAATGTTTACTTTTCAGTTTCGGTAATGATCATTTTCTTATGTTAGGTTTGGCTGATCTGGTGTCAATCTGGTCTTATTCTTAGTTTAAAATACTTCGAAAAGCCACAAAAACACTCAACGGAAAAGTGGGCGTTCTATTCTAACGCATTAACCAGCAAATTCATAAATGCTGAAATATGAACTACCGATGCAGTTCCAAATTGACTATTTCATACTCTGATTGCAACACATTTGAATTAATATTCATTGAAAACAAACTTATCTCCAGTTTTTTTTTCTCTCTTTTTTTTTTTTTTTTTTTTTTTTTTTTTTTGGACGCGACGAGAACAGGTTCCAGGTGATTATTTAGATGTACTCACACACGAACATCTGTTTGCTGACGATATTAAACCAGGATAATATCTTATTCATTGCCTATTTAAGGTCAGTTCAAATTAATTTCGAATCACACTGATATATCATAAGTTTACCCAGATGTAGAAATCCAGGAACAACTATTGAAATCCAACATGGCATGACATTTAGTAACTCATACTAAATGTCATACATAACCACTAGCATTAACAGCGACTATCAGGAACATTCAGGAACAATCCGTAGCAATGAAATATAAGCAATCTTACATCTTATTCAAATGATACAATCACAGATTCCCAATTCCACAGATTCCATTGTATATGATTTGTTCCCAAATCATATCAAGTACCTCAATACCCGGCAATTCATTAATAATATTGATAATCATATAACCATTTAGAAAACATATAAATACGAAGCATCAATGAATTAATAAAATGTATCTTTTAGCAGAGTATTTTCTATATTAGTATCTTTTGATATAGCACACACGTTAAGCTTATATCAATTTTCAAAAAATATCTGAAACAATCATTACAGTATTTAATGAAAGATATTTAAGGAAGTGCGTGTTTCTACTTTATCTTTCTTGCAGCAACTCATGAAAGCTAAAATTTGAATTGAATTACGTGGTGTCTAGACGTACCTACCATTGTATTTGTATTTCATTTGAATCAATATTCATTAAGAACAAATTTATTTGCTGTCTTTGATAGGTATAAATAGCAGGTTACCAACTTGTTTTTTAAGTTGCTTAATACACAATGACTCATGGTAAAGCTGAAATTTGAACCATCAATTTAGTATATATATGGCCGAATTTCTATAAATTTGAGTTTACTTGGATCAGTAATTCTTGGGAACATATTTATCACCGGCTTCAGTAGGAGCACATAGAAAACGGTATGTATTAACTGGTTTCTCTATTTTCTTAACAGAAAACTACACATAGAGGCTGAAATTCGAACCATTTGTAGTGAGTCTATTGTATAGCTACAACTAAGTAGCTTTATGTGGAAGTAGAACTTACTTGGATCAGTTTTGTTAAGAGTGATTTTTTACTGCTGGTTTTATTAAGCGTTAACAGCAGATCACGGACGTGTTTTGCTAGTAATCTTCTCTACATAATAGCCCTTGGAAGTTAAAACCAAAATCATTCATGGGAATCATCTACAGCTACCATCATCATGTAAATTGGAGATAAATTGTGTAATGAACTAATATATTATTTCCCCACATAATGAATTAAATAGCATCTCGCATAAAACCCTGTTCTCGTATTTAAATAGAGATAACATGAATTTATCAACCCTAAATAATAAAAAATGACAGATTTTAACCGTAAATGCAAAAAGTACTCGAATACAATGAATCAAAACATTACAATTTATGCTGTCTCGGGGGGGGGGGGTTTGCAATACTTTTCACAAATTTTCCGAAATTGTGATGATTTGATTATTGTTTGGGTTTAGACTGGTTAAAGATAGACTGCATCTTATCGTTATCTGTATTATACCATAAAAAAAACAGGTTTTTAAAATAAAAGCCAATCTATAATTATTACCACAGTTGACTATAAATTGTATTAGATTTCTGCAACGCCTTATCTGTTTTACTTCATCAAATCGATGGAAAGGTACGTATTCAGGTTTTTAGCTTCTTTTCGGCGTTTCATTGATTGAAATCTAAGACGTTTCGCTCTAAATTTTAAAGCTGTTATAATCGTTTTGATTATTATTAACCAAATAAACGAGATAATTCCTCACATGATCGAGGATACTTCTTGTAAAAGAAGTATACCTACACACTCATAATATTTTAATTTTATTTTAAATATGTTCTGTTGTGCACGTCACACTTTATGGTTTTCATTTTCATTGCAACTGCAAAGTGGAGGAAATGAAAATAGTATTCTTTTAAAAAAAAAAAAAAAAAAAAAAAAAACTGCTGAAATGAACGTATATTATTATAGAAAAGGAAAATAACAGAGAGACAAATAAAAGTAACTGAAATATACTTTTTTTTTAGCAAGTATTTACAATATAAAAAGGGGTGAGTTGATGATATACAATAATTTTTCTTTTTTTAGTCCCATCTTCTTCTATCCATTTCATCATCTGATAAAGAACCTCGTCTTGATGAATTTTGGCGATAAAAAGGAGGAGGAGATCTTCTATAGCGACTATTTCGATAATAAGGTGATGGAGGGCGAGGATAGCGGTAATAATTGTTATAATAAGGTGGTCGAGTATAGCCTGGACGGACGTACTCATAACGATAAGGTGATCTACTGCGACGATAATAAAAATCATCCTTGGGCTTTTCAACAGTGTCCATATTGGGTGATGCTGGTTTTGTAGTAGTTGCCGCAGTAGTGGAAATAGTAGTTGCTGCAGTAGTTGCTGCAGTAGTGGAAGTAGTAGTTGAAGGAGGAAGGGGCTCTTGTGGCGATTTATTTTTAATTGCAGGAGATGGAGGTATATCGACATCCACTGGTATCAGTTTTTCTGAAATCACACTAGACGGACTTTCTGTTGATTTTCCTTTGGCAGATTTTTTTTTACGCTGTACTTTCAACATAAGTTCTGATCCATGTGAGTCAATAAACTTTTCAATCTTTGATTTTACACTACTATTCATAGAGTATATTTTTCTATTTGATTGAATTTCCCTGTCTACAATGTGATGTGTAATCTGAAAATATTCGTTAGTATAAAGTTTGAAATATATTATTTCAAAATACCTTTCTCGCTAATTCCTTGAACAAATATTTATCCCCATTCCAGAGATTTTTTTGTTTTGAACTTAAATATTTTGTCACGATCTTTCCAACCTCTTTTTTCAGCTCATTTTCATCTAAACTTGCCACTGACGGAGATCCTTTCCTGCTGATAGATGGTGTTATGATGCGAGGTGTTGTTACGGATCCAACAGGACTCGTACTACGCTTTTTCTTTTTGTTCTCAGTCTCTTGAATGGTTTTCTCGACGAGATCTTCAAGATCTGATTGATTCACACCTTCGATTGAGCTGACACGCTCTTCAGGAAATTGCCACTGAGTTTTACCCGAAAGACGATGGTAATAATAGATCGTGCCATCTTCCGCATACGCAGATTTCCAATTATTCGGTAATTTAGGTGGTGTTTGCCTGGCAGGTTTTGTAGGTATGAGTGAAACTGATGTTGTTACAGATGCAGCAGGCGAAGCGTTAAATGGTGAGTCAAATTTATTCTTATACGGATTATACATTTCTTCGTGATCCATCGCCGATAATGGTTGTATAGGTTCCACATTATATGAATAAGAACGAGACGGTCGGCCATAGCCATAAAAGCCATTTTTTATGCAAGCATCAATCATTGCTCGAGGTGCAGTTGGAATAGTTGATTGAGGTGGATACTCCATTTTCCATTGAATTTCTGCAGCATCTACATCCATTGATAAATACTCGAAATAGTCGTCATCAGGGTCGAAGAATTCTCTGCTAGAGTCGTATCGAGGTGGTGGAATGTCAACAGACATCTGCGAACGATCATCATCAATATCTTTTATATCCTCATCAGCCCTATCCCGAGAAACTGATTCGGCTGGAATTCTTTTAGGAATACGATAAACACTTTTCAAAAGACTCCAGTCAATTAACAATTGCGTTGCTAAATTTCTGATATCATCCTCTTCATGTAAAGATAATTTTCCAACAATTTCAGGCATTTTACAATCCTCAAGACCATTTCTGTTAGCTAATGGTAATTTGGACAAGACTTGTAATACTTTAATCAAGATTTCATTATCGTTCTTCCATTCACCTAGCCAGAACTTGAGCATTTTCAGACCATGCAGACGAACAAACTTTTTGAGAACATCTTTTCCTTGTGGGGTATCTGAATCAGTGAGCTCTAATCGCAACAATAATTTTAAGACAAGGTGTGATTTCCCAACTGAATCTAGCATCCGTTTGACAAATGACTGTACTTCACGAGGATCTTGTAATGGTTCTGAAGCTCTACGTCGGTGCATTTTTCGTAACATTTTTTTTTGCGTGAGTGTCACTGCTTCTGCCATAGATTTTCGATTCTGTACTTCCCCTTCATCCTCTTCTTCATCTTCATCTTCATCTTCGTCGTCGTCGTCTTCTTCTTCTTCGTCTTCGTCGAGACTAAGATCGTTTGATGATGTAATGGAAGCCTTTGTAGTGTCACTTTTCAGTGAACCGCCAATAAAGCCTTTACATGTTGCTTCACCACAATAACATTTTTGAGCTACAGCACTATATCAAATTATGTTAATTTCAAAATTTAGATAACACACAGTAAACTTACCCATAACGTTCAAATTTATAATCAAATGTTAATTCTGAACCTGCCTTAATTGGACGACGAGTAAAGATACCAATTCGCATATTCTTGCCAACAACCCATTTCTGTGTAACGCTATTGGGATTACAGGAATGATTGATAAATCTTGCCAAACAACCCTTTTTTGTTGCATCGATGATCTATTGAAAAAAAAAAAAAAAAAAAAAAAAGAAGAAAAAGTCAATATAATGATCAAAATAATGTAATTCTGAAAATTTACTTCGTCGGTTTTCAATGTCATGAAATAATAATGCTCCAATCCAGCAGCTTCATACTCTTTTGTTCTTCTAATAAATTCATGGTTTGGAATTACTTCGCCGATATATTCCATAATAAATGCATTTCTAAATTAATTGCATCAGTTAACAGATTGCTTGAACATATCAATATATCAACACTTTACGTTGGTAAATCAGTTAATGCTCTTAATCCAAAGCCTTTTTTATCGGTTCTGATGACATCGACGCGTGCATACTGCCGTAATTGGAAGCGTCTGTTACGACAATATCTATCACAGGGACAATCGTCTACCATACATTCCATAAACATCATTCTATTGATACAATAATTATCATCACCACATGCAGCATCTGGGTTATCAACGTCAGGTCTGTATTTACATTCGCAGGGCATACTCTCTTCAGCAATTGACTTGCCAGTAGCTGATCCGCAATAAATATTTTCGGTTATATTACAATAAGTTTCCATGGCATCAGCTGTTGCAGAGGGAAGTTGAGGTTCTTCATGTACTGCCTCTACAACAGCTCCATTGTCTTCATTTTTTTCGTCTTCGTCTTCATCTTCCTCAGTGTCTGATGCTTGCTGACTTAAAAATGAACCATAATGCTCTTCCTCAATTTGTTGTTCATAATTTGTTGAAGTTAATGAAGCAGAAAGTGTTAATTCATTGAGATTTGTAGTCGTTTCCATTATAGTTTCATGACCATTGACCATATTCGACGTATCTTTTTAAATTTTACAAACATTTTTTAGATCTTGTTTTTGATCTTGTTTCAAGCTTTTCTTACTTACCTTGCTCTTGGTGTTGCAATTCATAATCTATATTATTATCAAAACCTAAAGATATCGTCTTGGAAGGTCTAATAGAAAGTATTTATTTTATAAACAAATTGGATAAGAATGAAAAAAAAAAAAAACGGATTAAGAAATCACTTACACTAGCCTAATATCAGCACTTTGCATGCTGGGTATTCCAGAAGATCTCAAGCTCACTAGACGTGTATTTTCTTGTTGGATTCTTATTTTTTATATAGAAATATACTTTATATTTTTTTTTTCAAAATTTCACTATTTACTTAAAGTATATATTTCTTTATAAAATATGAGAAAAAAATACAATAATTTATACGCTAAAAAAAAAATTGTTTAAATGCTGGGAAGCTGGATATAGCTAAGGTTGAATGTCGTCCTTCTTTCTTTCTCACCTCTTCCTCTTACCAGAATCAGAACTAAGCCACCTATATCATTGGTTCCTTCATAAAGATCAAAAGAGGACAATGAAAACATAATGCACAGCATTAATTGTGATCTTTGCTCATTGGTTCATGTGTATAGATACGTGAGATGATGAGTTAGCAAGTATTAAATTCAATAAAATGATGCCATGTATGGGATATTTCAAAATAAAATTTATGTTTTAGACGGAATTTAGGATAAAAAGCCTAGAATACACTCAAAACCTCTATGCTCCTGAAGACATAGACTTGGATGCTGTAGACTGGCCTTTACGCATTACTTCAGGTCGGATGGGTTCCATGCCACATAGATTGATATCATACCGTATAAATCTCGGCTTGATAACAAACCTGAAGTCTACTGCTCCTCTCGATCCCAATGTGGCATACGACCGCATTAATCCTGATTATACTTCTTTGTTTTGGCTTTCCCACCTCCTTGGTCAATAGTTTAGTGAGTCCCTTCTTTGGCACAGAGATATTAATATCGATTAAAGGGTGGTTGAGCACCTCTTTCTTGCAGCAAAGTGGTGTTAGACAGGGCAATCCTCTTTCTCCTTTGTTTCAGTCTGGCTATTGAACCTTTACGCCGTTCAATTTTGGCTTGCGCCAATCTGACAGAAGTCGATATTTCCCTCTCGAATTGGTTTTCGGGCTCGTCTACACAAAATCAGTCTGTTGAAATTATCCTACTTCATTATATGGTCTCTGTCATGATGCTTTCAAAGATTTTTAACACTTCATGGCGTATTGTCCTTTCAAATCCAATTTTTGGTTTGATATAGTGACAAATCTGCGACTAGAAGATGAAGCTATTTGGTGCGGTCTCACGGTTTTATCCCAAACTGATGGCTTTATTTTGGATGATTCCATTTTGGAGGTTCTCGGCTGTGTCCTTTTCACTTTGTGGAAATTCCACTACAGTCTGTGCTCAACGATAAATCATAGATATTGCCTCAAGCATTTTTTTCCTTTCTTAATGATAATTTATAGTCCTTTCTTTGTTCTTTAGCAAGGAGGCTTTAAAACTCTTACTTGATTATATAGTTTCACAAAGAAAAAGAAGCTTAGAATACACCCAACAAGTTTATTTAGTCTAGAAATTGAAAGTGCCAAATGAAAAAGCCTACAGAAATAAACATTGTTCTATTTGAATATATTTATTCTTTTATTAAAGAAAGGCATTACAATTAACATTAGGGGTGTACCGTATTTCTAATAAAACATCATAATTCATGCTAACTCTGAAGGGCAAATAAGAATCCTTTGAATTTTTTTTTTTTTTTTTTTTGTCGTATATTTTTTACAGACATGATTCTACTATACAGTATTCTACTTCTTCATTAGATTGATTCAACTCTTTCCAACTTCTCGAAATGCTTCCTTGCTGCAGCGATGTTCACCTGAGTTGCAGCAGAGGCTTTGGATTTAAGAAAAGTTAGTAGCAGTTTTGGACAATCAATAAAGGCTATACATTACTTATATCTGTATCAGAAATGATTAGTAAAACACTTGTATTTTTTGTTAGAGAATCGAAAAAAGCTGTAAAATTGCTTCCTTTTATTTCCATTTGTTTCGAATATCCTTCTTTTCTGTTTAGTATTAAAAAAGAGTGAGTATGTACGACAGTTTCTATAGATTCATTTCCGTCGAACCTTGTACAGAGATTAAATTGTTTTATAATACTGCTGATCTTTTCAAATCTGTGTGCGTCTGGATGATGAATGACCGCTGAATTAGCAATCACTAAAAATGTTGTCCTTTCAAATAATACAATTTCATCTGCTCCACAGATAGAGCAAAATGAATCTAAACTGGCTTGTAACTCATTAATGTTGGGTATCAAACAATGAATAATCTTAGCCCAAGCCTACATTCAGAAAGAAAATCAATAATACTCTGTAGTTACTTTGTGAAGTGATCTTACTGCATATAAAGTTTCATCCCATATCGAAGTTTGAAATGCTTGTATTTGAATAGGTTCAGATCTCACTTGTAGTTCTAGTTTCTGCTTTTCAAACATCTGTGATTTTCATGAAATCTGTAAAAAAACAATTTTTTGTAAGAAAACATTCACGTGCTCACCTTTTCACGCCTATCTTCTTGAATGAGATCCATCTTGTGCATCAAACAAAATACTATGGCTTTTGGAGAATGAGTCAAAATTGATTCTAGACACGATTGATAATAATGTATATCTTTGTCAAGTTCAGCGCTGATTGCATCAAATACATATATCAGAACATGAACATCCTTAAAGATTAAATTTCGATACGTTGTCAAATAATCATTAAATGAATCATCTTGGCTAATCAGTTTATCAATAAGGCTATACAGAGTAGCATAAATATTAATTTGCAACAAACCCTCCACAATCCCATAAATTTAGATGTAGATTTCCCAGAAATTGAACGTTTGTTTTATTATCCCATAAGACTGGAATGGAGAAAAAAAAGAAGGCGTTAGAGTCTTTTCATCACAACAATTCAATGCTATTTACTTGTGGGCTCGAGGTCTCTTGTCTTTTTTGCTACATTGTTATGAAAAATGATAGATCGCATAGATGATTTTCCTGCACCGCACCTTCCCATTAAAAGTACCTATTTTTTAATTCGTCAGCGATATTGATTTACAATACACATAAATACACACTTTTTTTGTTCTTTTCAAGAAAGGCATTTTTAAAAAAACTATAATTACAAGAGTTGAAAAATATATCAGAGGACGAAAAACATTTAAAATAGCAACTTGACATAACCTGATATTCCTCGTGATCCTCTTCTCATTGTCGGAGTCATTTTTTGTGGGAGAAAGTTACAAAGCCAATTCAATCGCTTTACTGGAAAGGTGTAATCGAATTATAGAGCATTTTTATGATAAAACATGATAAAACTTTCAGGGCAATGTGTTTAATCCACAAAAAAAAAGGCTCCAAAAAGCAAATCTGTGCCTGAAAAAAAGCGGGCGGACTTTTATTCAAAGCAGCTACTGTGAAGAGTATTGCACTGTATTCCAATTTATTGAATATTAATATAAAGAAACGCGCCAAAAAAATATGCTCGTTGATGAAATAATGCATGCGCCAAGATAGTATTTTCAGTTTTACTTTACACTATCAAATATTTTCATTATCATAACAGCATGACGAAAATCAGCATGTTAAGAGCAAGCCTACACTAGTTTCAACCAATCAGATGCCCTATCAATTTTTTTATAAGGGAAATTTACTTCTAGTTTCCATTTTAAAGTCCTTGATGATGTACACCAACCTTACAATATGGAAAAGTCACTTGTTCTCCGCTGTGATTCAAATCCCTTTGGGATATTGATTTTTCCTCTTAAAATGAAAATTCACCCCACACTTTTCATCTTTTTCCTTTGTAAAATATACTTAATTTCAATTTTCAAATATGCCGTTTGGTACTGTTGTTAAACAAGTTGCTTCGAATTCGATAAAATCTGGAAATGCTAGCTCACGATTACGTTTAAGAAAAGCTGCATTGACTTTGGTAAGAACAAAGAAACATTTCTGATTGAAAAATCACTCTTTAACCCCTGTTATTTAGACGCCAGCAGCAGTTTCTCGATTGAAGACTTTAACCCAAGGCCCTACGCCGCAATATCTACGAGTAGGAGTAAAACAAAAAGGCTGTTCTGGTAACTCGTACGATTTGCAATTCACTGATTCAAAAGGGAAATTCGATGAAATAGTTGATCAAGATGGTTAGTAATAAATACGAATACAAGTAAAATGCTATTTATTGAACGTTTTCTTTAGGGGTAACTGTTTTGGTAGATTCAAAGGCTTTAATCACAGTTTTAGGAAGTGAGATGGATTTTGTTCAAGATAAATTGTCAGAGCATTTTGTATTTAATAACCCTAATGCAAAAGGGACTTGTGGTTGTGGGGAATCTTTTGCTGTTTAAAATATCATCACAATTAGAAAACTTTATTACATTACACTGCTTTGCAATACCACATCTAGAAACTGTAAATACATTCAACTATCTTTCTTTATATCTTAATTTTTTTAAACATGATACTATTTTTCAGTTATTTCTTTAATGATGAATAAAAGAGCGTCTTTATCTATCAAAGAAGATGCGAGGGAATTATCAAGGAATTACTAATCACTTGCGAAGCATTGACCGCATTGTAATGATGGTTTTAAAAAAAGGGTCAGACAAGAAATTGATATTGGGGGGTTTTTTTTATTTTCTTTATTTTTATTTTTTTGGCTGCGCAAAAACCTTTCATTGTTATGCAAGCATTTTCATATTTTTGCCTTGTACTAAAAGCCGTGGCAAGAAAAAAAAGGGAGGAGATGAGACAATTAAATCTACGAACGATTATGAAAACCATTACCTGTAGGAATTCTACCAACAATATACTAATCATGAACCACAGTTTAATCTAACGAAGTTTTGTTGCATGATGGAACTTCTGTCCTAATGTATTTTCTCGTCTGTCGTCTGCTTTCAGCAGCATTAAATATAACCAATGTATACAGCAATACGATTGTGTATACTCCCCAACCTTAATACGTTTTTAAACGATCACTCTATTGTTAAAGGCCGGAATGCTTATATATTCTACGCTAAAGACGCATTTTTTGCCTAGTATTGGAAGACAGTTTTATAAAATGACTTTTTTCATAGCTATGAACTATTTCGGCTAGACATTACAGTCTTGAGAAGTTTACAAAAAACTAATTCCAATTATTATTTTTGTTCTTATGCAAGGATATAAAGAATAATCTCTACAAGTTAATATATTATGAACTTCTATATAAGAAAAAGGTATTTACGAAAGATTCTCTTTCAGACGGGGCGCTATTTAACAAAATAAAGCTTCGCTCAACTCAATACTACATGTTTGATAGATAACCCTTGTATTGCAAATTGCAAGTAACTGGTAATCATTGGATACGAGTCTTTCAATATATTTCTATAACAGGACTTTCAAACTAAATTATCACAACGAAAACGTAAATATTTATGTTATTACACTCTTCAGCATGCTGCAACAAATATACGACTCCAGTGAAATTTTGATCTAGTCACGAAGAATCTCACTTTTGGAGTGGCATTTGGGGTTTTGATGATATTATAAAATTAGAGTACTTTCACGAGAAATAACAAAATATACAAGATGCCTTAGATAAGTGTAATGTATTGAGATTATATAAGTTAGAGGACTATTGGTTATTGAATAATTTACTTTTTACTCTTACAAATTAAAAATGGGGGAAACACGCCATAATATAATGAATTTAGGATTATGAATATTCATAAGGATAGCAACTAATAACAATTTATGACGGGGTGAGAATATATGGTAAATTGTATAGCCAAGAGACAATTAATACAAAGGACATATATACCAATGGAATAATACGTTATAAAGGATGTAAATATCATCCTAAATGGTACAGTCATTAGATATAGTATCTATTCTTGTTTACTTGCATTATTCTATACTTGAAGTCGTTACAGTAAGATATATTTTTCATCAGAGCCATTCTAAAGAAATTATTTGATCATCAACTTCAAATTTAGCTCTAAGCCTTTTTTAATGTAATCAAGTTCGTCCAAATAATATAACGAATAATTAAAGCAAAACTACATAAAAAATAGAGAGGGAATTCGATTTCCTTTTCTTTTCTTTTTTGTATGTAAATTTGATCTTTTATTACAATAAAATTAATAAAAAGAATAGGGATTACTCTAGTAAATGAGCTTCAGATGGAATCCTACCTCCATATTTAGCGTTCCAAGAAGAAACCATAAAAAATTGTCAAATCTAAAAAACTTTAACACCATAGGAGGGAACCATCGTTCTTCATCAATGGTAAATCACCAATGGTACTTCCACAAAGTATTAATAACACTACCCATAAGTTCCAATGCTAATTTTTTTTTTGTATTAAAAGTGTAACTTTATTAGCTTTCGTAAAATATTATTCTATATTCAGAGGAAGGGACAAGCTATCAACTTGAATTCCTGCCGAAGGAAAAAGAGAAGAAAACAGTAAATCATGATTTTTTTTTTGTATGTAAATTTTGTCTTTATTAATATAAATGTCTTCTCATCTCTTTTTTCTTCTGCAGGTGCTCAAGTTGACACCTTGACCCTGCCTATAATTGATACATAATCCCCCCTTAACAGTTAATAAAAGATACACTTTAATATAAAAAAAAAATATATTAATATAAATGTATAATACAGCGCAAATATTATTCTATTAATGGAGTGGTAGACGGCTTGTGAGTCCCATCTATAGCTACCCAAACAGGAATAAGATGACGTTAGTCCAGTTAGTAAACCATGATATCCATGTTGAAAACGATGATATCCAAGTCATGAAGACGACTGCAAATCTGATCCTTTTCTTTTTTTTTTTGTATTAATGTGTATCTTTTATTAGCTGTTATGGGGGAATTATGTATCAATTATAGGCAGGGTCAAGATGTCAACTTGAGTACCTGCAGAAAACCATGGTCTTGTTTGACCATGTTGAAAATTGCAGAAGCAATCCAAGGCTCAACGAAGACCACGTATGGGACCCTTTTTTTTTTTTTTTGTATGTAAATTTGCCTTTTATTACCACGTATGGGACCCTGTCAATGTCTTTTTTTTTTTTTTTTTGTATTAAAGTGTATCTTTATTAGCTTCTAAATGAGGATTAATTATATGTATCAAACAGGGCCAAGTTGCTAGCAACTTGAGCACCTGCCGAAGGAAAAAGAGAGAAAAAAAGTAAACCATGATCCGGACCCTGTCAATGTCAAAACCGTCCAATATTTTTTTTTTCTTTTTGCATCAAAGTGCACCTTCAGTTGCCAAAAGTCGACTTTAAGAAACCTATGCGAAATCAAACCTATGCGAAACCATGAGCCAAACCTCTACGAAAATATGCGTCAAACCTTAACCAAAATAATTATGCGTTACAAAGCAACATCAAACAAAAATTTATACTTACAAAATTATTTACTAAAAAAATATAAAAAGTAACCATGTTGCTACAATTGTTTAAAATTATTTTAAATTAAAAATAAAAATAATTTAAAATACAATGGATTAATAATTATATTACAAAATAGTTTAATTTATTTATTAAATTTTTTAAAAAAATTTTAAATTATAAATTATTATAAAATTAAACAAAATAACAAACAAAAAATAAAAAAAATAATAATATAAAAAAAAATTATAAAATAATTTACAAAATTTAACAAATTAATTGTTATAAAATTAAAATAAATGTAATTTTTACGTAAAACTTTAAATACTTTTTGTTGTGATTTATATAACTTTAAATGTTATTATCTATTTTACACATAGAGCAAAAGTTAAATAAATTTATTAGCTATATATACTAAGTAGTTAATATTTGACAAATTTTTTAAATTTTTAATTAATAAATATTAATTTTAAATAATAATAAGTTTGAAATTTTTTGTTATAATTAAAATTATTGTAAAGCTAATACATTATAAAATTGTTAAATAATACGTTAACTTAAACCTATTTTTTGTGCAATATTATTAAAATACAATTTTATACATAAATTGGCATAGATTTCATGTAACGCATATTTTATGTGACATAGGTTTATGTGACGCATATTTTATTTGTGGCATAGGTTTTGGTTTATTCTAATACCCTTTACAGAGATAATCTTTGGATGTTGTAGTATAGGTCGATGGAGGTTCTTCTTGTGTAGCGTACGAATTTCCATTAAATGATCTTATGTTATGGATATTGCTTTTTTTTTTGTATTAAATGTTATGGATATTGCGTCACGCATAATTTGTATGTAGAAGCTAATAAAGATACACTTTAATACAAAAAAAAAAAGCATAATTTGTATGTTGGTGTTGTGTAACGCATAAATATTTGGCATTGGTGGCGAAAAGTTATCTGAACCCAAGTCTGAGCAAAGTTTGAGGCAGGCTCTTTCGCGTCAACAAGAGGCTCTTTCGCGTCAACAAGAGGCTCTTTCGCGTATCCATCACTTTTAAGTTTTGGCATACGCCATCTTAGAACAACGATATCTCGACAACTAGAATACATCCATCTCAGCTCCACAACATACTGTAATTTCAGCTCGATATCTTGTAATCTACTAACTATTTTAATCTTTGCAACTTTTTTACACTCGTCAAAAGTTACACTCTACATTACTGTTACACTATAATGGCTTAGAATCCTAAGGATACTTGGGCCGTTATGGCTTCTCGCTCAATGAAATTTGTTTAACCTAGCAAAAGACATTTGGAGAACAAGGCGGGCATCCCCTTGGTCGGCTCGGTTTTATTTGAAGATGATGATTTTAAGGGTCAACTTTTAGCTAGTAAAGCGATGGCAATCATTCAGCAATCACTTTCTTCTGGTTCTGTTCTGTTTTCTTTTCAGAAAACTTTGTTTGGTGATCGGGTTGATGCGTACAAGCTGATCCAGGAACGAATTTCGCCCAAAGTGGAATTTCGACCCCTCAGTTTGTATGACGCGCGTGATGATGGTTCTCTACTAATTGAGGCCAATAAGTTCACTGAAGGGGTCACTGTACAAGGTGTAATGTACAAGGCCTCTTCATCTAGGGAGAGTGCTGAGTTTGGTGATCTAAAGCACGTTCAATTCACTATCTTAAGAATGACAGAAATGTCAACTTTTCTGCATGACTTAATGGAGTCTTTAGGCTCTTTCGCGTATTCATCACTTGTTGAAAAATACGCCAACTTTGAACGACGATATCTCGACAACTAGGATACATTCAATTCGCATCCAAGTATATTTAGATTCATCCATCGCAGCTGAACAACATATATCAATTTTAGATCTAAATCCTTTATTTTCAACAATTCTAATTTTTGACACATCTCATAGCCAAGAATTCTATTTACTAAATACACTACACGCTACAGACACTATACTTCAATGGCTCCAATGGAATCAACTTGGGCAGAATTGGCTGCTCGAGGCGCTGGATTAAAATATTACCAGCCTATCAAGAGACGTTCTGCGGATGCTCCCGCTTCTGCTTACCCCTTAGTGAGCTCTATTATGTACGAAGATGAGGACTTGAAGAGTCAAATCGTGGCAAGTAAGGCCATGGCTATAGTGCAGCAGGCACTTACTTCAGGTTCTGTTTTGTTTTCTTTCCGTAAAGGAATCTTTGGTGATCGTGTTGATGCCTACAAGGCCATTCAAGCCCAGGTGTCCCCCAAGGTGGAATTTCGACCTTTGAGCGATTATGATGACAAGAATGATGGTTCTTTGTTGCTGGAGGCCAAGTTTGAGGAGGCAACGGCTGCAAACAAGGCTATGAATGAGGGTGTCAACATAGGTGGCATCGTGTACAAGGCGGTCTTTGCCCATGAGAGTAAGGAGTTCGGTGAACTGAAACATGTTCAATTCACTCTGATGCGCATTATCAAGGAACCAACTTTCTTGAGGGACTTGATGGTTTCTTTGTCATATTATGGAAGAGTACTGCAGGTGAAGCAGTTTACTCGTGGTGGCTTCTTTGAGGGCAAGTTTTCGGTCATGTTGGATACTTCGGAGACTGATCAGGTAGAGGGTGAGATGCAGGAGGCTAAACCTCTGGATAGGATGCTCTATCTCAGCGAGTTTGATTGCTTTGTGGCAGCGACTTACAAGGGTGCTCCTCCTGTATGTCATTTCTGCAAGCATAGTGGTCATATTCGCGCCAAATGTCCTGAGTTGGCTAAGCGTAGATGCTTCAGGTGTGGGCAACAGGGTCATATGCTGCGTTTCTGTCCTGAGGCGGGTAAGCAGGCAGAATATGCAAAGAGGCAGAAGGTGGATACTCCCCAAGATGGTGCTTCTGAGGAGGTGGAAAAGGCTCGTGAGGCTGTGGCTCAAGTGTTAGACTTGATTACTAACGAAAAACTGGGAGAGAGTAAGATTGCTGATGAGTCCGTAGAAGATGAGGACACCGGGTTGGGTATGGAGGAAGATAATTATGAGGGGGAACATTCCGATAATGGATCGGTTGTTGGGGAAGACATGGATCTTCACAGTGACGACAATAGTGATCAGGTAACAATGGAGGAGGTTAAAGATCTTGTCGAGGAAGACACAGTGGTGCTACCAGGTAAGGGATCAGCATATTCTAAGTATGCTTCTGCTGCCGTAGCAATGAATATGAATGTGGATTCACCTCAGGAAATGTTAACCTTAACTACGCTCCGTCAAAACACGGAGAGGAAGAGGGCTGCTTTTGATGCCAAGCTCCAACAAGGCTCCAAGGCAACTGCTTATAATGGTAATGTCAAGACCGGTCATACTGCTGCTAACGGTGGTGTCTCGGGTGCTAAGAGCAAGAAGGCTGGTACTTCTGGTGGTGGTAAAGCTGCTGGCAATTTGCCTACCAAGACAAAACATAACGCCCCTAGGGCTCAATGAGTACAACCATAGGTGTCAAGATTGGCTGTTTAAACTCGCGCAGCTTGTTTATGCAGTCTAATCCCTCAACATTCAAAGAGTTCTCATCATATCTTCGTTCCAAGTCACTTCAACTAGACATCCTTTGCTTACAAGAGGTGTCTCAATTCCGCTCTCAATCTACTCTTACTGAATCCCAATTACGTTCCTTTTCCTTTGCTTTTCCTCGTTGTTCTCTCGTAGTGTCAAAACACTGCGCTATTATATGTCTTAACTCTCGCTTTTCCTTGATTGATACAGAGATTCTATTGGACGAGCGTTGTATTGTGGCATCTGTGGCAGATACACAATCCAACGTCTTATGCAAGGTAGCCACCATCTACGCTCCTGCACAGTCTTCGGACCGTCCTTTGTTTCTCTCTCAATTTCTCTCTCTTCCGCTTTGGTCTGAGGTGCTCAACACGCCTTGGATGCTCATGGGTGATTTCAACCTTCACCTACACTCTTTATCTGTCTCTCGCCAACTTGATGTCGCTCCTTTTGTCCAGTGGTTGCGCACTCATTTTACAAACTGTCATCCTGAAGGTCTTCCAACATTCCCTCGGAGTAGTACTTGTATTGATTACATCTTTGGTCAGCTGTCTCTTGCTCCTCGGTTGGCTAACAGTCAATTGTTGTATATGCCTAGTCGGTGGACGGATCATTCTCTCTTGACTGTTGATTTGTTGCCTGCTACAACTAGTATTGGTCCTGGTAGTTGGCGGTTCAATCCAACTCTCCTGGCTGATAAAGAGTTTCTTGCGTTGCTGAATGCCACGGTATCATTGTTCTTCTCTGGTACTGTTGGTGGTGGGTCTAGGGGTATACATACTAGTCAAGGTGGTAGTGGTGACTCTGAAAGCACTATTGCTCGATGGGAATCCCTCAAGTTGTTACTCAAGTGCTGTGCACAAAAGTACACTAGAGGCATGAAAGCGCGGCTCAAGAACAAAATCTTTACCTTACAACTGGAACGTATTCGGGCTCTCTCATCAACTTCTGTATCGGGTGTTCGGACTGGTGATGCTTCAATTGTAGGTCAAACGGAAAGAGTGTCTACTGCTTCAGGTGATTCTGAGCAGGTTAGGCAGCTTGAAGTTTTGATTGAGAATCAGATACAGAAAGAGACTAGTCAGAATATGCTTCGCTCTGCTACTCGTTGGCATGAACAGGGTGAGCGTAATAACAAGTATTTCTACCGTGTAATCAAGGAGCGGCAGTCTCAACAGACTATCCAATCCTTAAAGTGCTCTACTACTGGAGATATCTTGGTGGATGCAGCAGCTATTAACAGGGAGGCTCAAGGTTTCTATCAAAAGCTATACACCCCTGATGCTGTCGATGTTGAAGCTATCGATACTCTCCTAGGGAATATTCCTCCTGAAGTCTGTCTTTCATCTTTGGATGCAGATAAACTAATGGAGATGCCAAGTCGTGATGTTGTCTTTGCCTTGCTCACTCACTCTCCCAAGTCTAAAAGTCCAGGTCTCGATGGTTTACCATTTGAGTTGTATCAATATCTTGCTGGTTCTTGTTCTGATTTTCTTGATTTACTTGTGGATGTGTTGAGTGATGCTTTTAATGGTGTATTTCCTCCTTCGTGGCAGCAGACTAGAATGGTACTATTGTTCAAGAAGGGTGACCCACAGTTGTTGGTTAACTGGAGGCCTCTGTCCTTAATTAACAGTGATGCCAAGTTATTTACAAAGCTCATTGCTAATCGTATGAACAAGGTCTTGCCAAAGTTGATCAATCCTTATCAAACTGGTTTTCTTCCTCATCGTCTTATCTCTGATAATGGCTGGCTAAATCAATTGTTAATGTCTCATTTGCGTGTAGTTGCTCCTGATTTGCCTCAAGTAGCTGTTCTCTTAGATCAAGAAAAGGCGTATGATCGGGTTCATCCTGAGTACCTTCGTCGTGTTTTGCTTCGTTTTGGTTTTCCTGATGGTCTGGTGTCGTGTCTGTTGTCTTTGTTTTTTGGAACAAAGATTTCAGTATCTATTAATGGTTGGCTTGGTGCTCCCGTGCCTCAGCTGCGTGGTCTCCGTCAAGGCGATCCTCTTTCGCCGCTGTTGTTCAATTTGGCATTTGAGCCCTTGCTTCGTTCTCTTCTTGCTTGTCCTGGTTTGTCTGGTGTTTCTTTGTCCGCTGTAACCGTACCCCCCAAATGGAAGCCTTCTCCGGTGACTGTAAGGGATTTTGATGCGGCTACAATGCAATGGCCCATAGATTTTGTCAGTAGTTCTGGTTCGCCAACTCCTGTCAAGATTCTAAGTTATGCCGATGATTTGGAAGTCTTTCTTTCTTCTCCTGCTGAGTGGTCTGTTCTTTTGTCGTGGCTTGATTTATATGGTCGAGCGTCTAACGCAAAAGTCAACATGAACAAAACTGTTTTGGTGTCGTTGTCTGGTGTGTCCCACCCCACATGGGTTTCTTTGGCTAGTGATGCTGGTTTCCAGTGGCATGATGCTGAGTCCAGTGGTTCTGTGAGATATTTAGGTTATCCTTTATATCACACCGATAGTCAACTTAAAAATTATTTGGATGGTGTTCTGGTGAAGGTCCAAAGACACAGTAATATTTTGAAGCAAAGAAATCTCTCCATAAGGGGAGCTGGACTTGTGGCTAATTCATTACTGCTGTCCAAGGTGTATCACTTGCTTCGTGTTGTTCCTGGCGGTAGAACTACTGATTCCTGGGTGAGGGATCTCAAAAAAGTAGTTCGAGAATATGTGGTGTCTTTTCGTCCTGGTGTTGCTTGGTCTACTTTGTGCCTTCCTCGCAAGTTTGGTGGTGTTGGCTTGGTGGATATATCAGATCAGAGCTTAGCTCTGCATCTAATATATCTCCAACGCTTATTACGTCCGTCCTCCTTGTCGGATTTTGTTTCACCTTGGTTGGCCTATGCCTTCCAAGTGTATACTGGTCATAAATCCATACTTCCCTGGTTGTCCTTTCCTTCTACATACAAACCTCGTTTAGCTTCTGTTCCTGTTCTCGCCCATTTGGGTAAGCTTCTGCTTAAACTACCAAAGTTGGTTCCAGCCCCAGGTTGGTCCTCAAGATGGTATCTGGATTTTCCTTTATGTTGTGTATTAAGCCCTGTTTCTTCTATTTCGTCGTCTGTCAACCCAAAATCTCTTGCTCCAAAATATCTAATTTCGGATATTTGTTACTGGCAAGCTGATCTGGGTATTGTTGATGGTGTTTCTGATCGTTATGACTGGTCATCGCTTCTCCGTCGTGTGCATTATGCTATCGGTGATAAGTACGGCCCTGTCTCTCTGGCTTTCCCTGCATTGCTTGAGTCGAAAATTGTGCTCTCACATGAGAAGTTCTTCACTACGCCTCGATCTGCGGTGGCCACTTCATGGCTCCCAGATTGTTCGCATTGGACTGTCTCCAACTCTTCTCGTTCTTCTGTCTCTGTTGCTAGTGTCTCTCTAGGTGCTCTTCGTAGATTTTGGCATCCCTCAAAAGATGTCATTACCTCACGTATGGGCCCTCCACTACTACTACCTACGCATCTGCGTATTCAACCTCCTTCGTGGCGCTTGTTTTGGTCTCTTCCTCTGCCTGCAAAGGCTTTCACCCCCTGGTGGCGTTTGTTACACGACCGCATTGGCCATCGATTTTGGTGTCACAGGATTGTGCCTGAGAAAGTTCCTTCTCCGGTGTGTGCTCTTTGTGGTTTTGTCACGGTAGATCTTTTCCATTTCGTTGTCGGTTGCTCCTTTAAGTCTGAGTACTGGACCTCAGTGATTAATTTATTGTCACTGCAGGATCTCTTTCCCTCAGACTTGTCCATCTGGATAGCTCTCACAAGTTTTTGCTCCCTAGAAATGGTTGAATTAGAAGAAGACGTGTTAGTGGTTCTGGGTGCTGCGTTCACAACGCTTTGGAAATATCACTGGCGATGTGTCATAGACACGGAGCCTTGGATATCATCCTTTGTTTTCAACATGGTCCGTCAGGATCATGGTTTACTTTTTTTCTCTCTTTTTCCTTCGGCAGGTGCTCAAGTTGCTAGCAACTTGGCCCTGCTTGATACATATAATTAATCCTCATTTAGAAGCTAATAAAGATACACTTTAATACAAAAAAAAAAAACTTAATGGAGTCTTTTTCCTATTATGGAAGGGCGCTTCAGGTGAAAAAGTTCACCCGTAATGGTTATTTTGAAGGCAAATTGTCGGCGATCTTGAATACTTCCACAGGTTATTAGGTGGGGAATCAGAGTGGCAGGCGGCCCGTCCCTTAGGTAGAATGCTCTATCTTAGCGAGTTTGATTGTTTCGTCCCAGCAACTTACATGGGTGCTCCTCCTGTTTGTCATTTCTGTAGACGTAGCGGTCATGTTCGCGCTAAATGTCCTGAACTGGCGAAGTGCAAATGCTTTGGATGTCAGAAGCAAGGGCATATGATCCGTGTCTGTCCTGAGGGTAAGAAGGCAGATTACTTGAAGAAGCCAAAGATGTCTCATGTGGGTGATGAATCGGAGGTTTCAGATGATAGGCGCAAGGCATAAGATGGGGCCACCAAGCTATATGATTATATTGATCAGCAAAAGCTTGGTGAGGGTAAGTTGAGTAATGAAGAAAAGGAGGAGTTGGAGTTAGACTCGGAAGATGAGCATCTGGATGATGCTAGTAATAAAGCACATCTTGGTAAGGATGATTCTGATGAGGAAGAAAGTCCTGAGGATCAAATGGATCTTGAAGCTGGTAATGATGTATTAGAGGTAGTCGAAGATATGGTTATGCTTCCTGGTACTGCTGCTGCTAAGTTGGTTAATGAGCAAGATATCTTCATCCGTAAGGGTGGTGGTTTCTCAAAGATTGGTTCTTTAAACATGCGTAGCTTGTTTATGGAATCCAATCACTCAACATTCAAAGAGTTCTCTTCTTATCTTCGTTCTAAATCTCTCAAACTGGATATCCTTTGCTTGCAAGGGGTATCTCATTTCCGTTCTCAACCTACTCTCACTGAATCTCAAATACGTTCCTTTTCTTTTGCCTTTCCTAATTGTTCTCTCGCTGTCTCTAAGCATTGTGCTATTGTTTGTCTTAATCCTCGTTTTTCTTTGGTAGACGCGGAGGTTTTGTTGGATGAACGTTGTCTTCTTGCATCGGTTGTAGATGCTCAAAGCAACGTTTTGTGCAAAGTGGCCAATATCTACAGTCCTGCACAGTCTTTGGACCGTCCAGCATTTCTCTCAAATTTCCTTTCTCTTTCTATTTGGTCTGAGGTGCTCTATACGGGTCATTCCAGCATACTTCCTCTGTTTTTGTACCCGACTCATTATCGTAGGCAACTAAAGTCATTACCTGGATTATGGCAACTCTCGATATCGTTGGCTCGACTACCTCTCTTGGCACCGGATGATAGTTGGCCTGTTAGTTGGTATTTGGAATTGCCTTTGGTTCGTCTTATTTCTGCTCCTAACGGTCCTACCTCTTATTGTGATCCGAGTAAACTAGATCGCCGATATGTCTTTTCTGACATTGGTCAGTGGTTACCAACATACAATGCTATTTCGTGTGATGATACTCCTGGTCCTGAAAGTCTCAAAAAACTAACGTACGGATTGTTCCCTCTCATGGGTCAACCATCCTTTTTTGTTCCGAAGCCTCTTCGTAAAAGAACCGGTTTCTGTGGTCTTGAGGTCTTGGCTTTGGTGGATAATCCTTCTGTTTTGTCTCCTGCTCGATCTTTTATGCATTGGATTGTTTTGGCTGGCCCAAAACAAGTTCCAAAAGCTATTGTTAATCTCTCTTTGGGTTCTCTGCGATGTCGTTGGCATAGGGATATGTCCTTGATTAATCAAAGGTTCCATTCTCCTCTGGCTGTTCCCGCTAGGTTGGTATTGCGTCCGTTCTTTTGGCGGCAGTTCTGGTCCTTGGAACTACCGTCTAATGCTTTCACTCTTTGGTGGCGGTTGCTACAAAATCGAATAGGCTATAGATCGTTTTTACATCGTATTAATCCGATCCAATATCCTACTCCTTCCTGTGGTCTCTGTGGTGAACATGAAGATCTGTATCACTTTGTCATTGGTTGTGAACATAAATCTTAGTTCTGGTCGGCCATTATAAACATGTTTTCTTTGCATAATAGTTTCCCAACCGATCTATCCATTTGGTCAGGCTTAATTACCTTGTGCTCAATGGGCTCTATACCTTTGGACTCTTCTGTTTTGGTTTTTCTGGGGACAGCTTTTAGCTCGCTATGGAAGTATCACTGGAGATGTACAATAGATGAGGAACAATGGAGAGCAGCCACAATTTTATATAGTTTTAAGATAGACAATGCTTTTTTTTATTTCTTCTTAGGCGGTAGCTGCTGGTGTTAATACTCTTACAATAGCTCCTCTTTCATAGTATTTTACTTTAATATATAATTATTTTTTATTTTAATAAAAGACAAATTTACATACAAAAAAAAAAAAAAAAAAAAAAAAAAGTCTAATGTTTCCTGGCATTGAAGCAGCTTTTACTACGGTGAGATATCTTGATCTTCAATCATAAAAAACTTGTGAATAAATAAAGCCTTTCAAATATGAAGTTTAATCTTAATATGCACCAATATGCAAATAATCTAAGGGTTGAATCTGATACTGGTAATAAATTATAAATTTTCTCATGCAGATGTTGTACAGATGATTTAGGCTTTTTAACGGATAATAAATAATCTCCTTAATTTACGAGATAATGTGTATATAAAACACTTAAAGTATTCGGCACGACTTCCGTTATACAGTTTCGTTTTTTACAATCTTTATTTCTCGAAATATAATGACAATTGATCAATCAAACTTGTCTGCCATGCTGTACGGCGCAGAAAATCTTCGCTTGGTAAATCATATTATGTGAAACTTTTTTGCATATTACTAAAATTTTGATGCTTCTATGCAGGAAAGAATACCAATTGAAAGTCCAAACCCAGGAGGTATGCTTGTAAATAACCAATACTATTTATTTTAGTTTTAAGCAATTACTTCAAAACATTAGAGGTGCAAATCAATGTCAAGGCAACCGGTATCTGTGGTTCTGATCTTCATTATTATCGCACTGGCCGTTTAGGACCAAGAATACTAGAAAAACCAATGATATTAGGTCATGAATCCTGTGGCATAATCACTCAAGTGGGAGAGAATGTACTAGATCTTCGTATTGGCGATAGAGTGGTGATTGAACCTGGTCTTGCTTGTTCTCAATGCCAGTTATGCTTACAGGGACGTTACAATTTATGTCCTACAATGAAATTTTCGTCGTCATTGTTAGGTGGTGTAAATCATGGTACTTTAAGGGATTATGTTTGTTTCCCCTCTCATTTGTGTCACAAGTAAGATATTAAGTTGTGTAAATTTATTGCATAATTTAAATTGTTGGCTAACTTTTTTAGAATGCCAGATAATATGACATATGAACAAGGAGCTTTGATTGAACCCTTAGCCGTGGCTGTACATGCTGTAAAACGTACACCAGTCGATGCCAATTCTTCAGTTGTAATTATCGGCGCGGGCCCAATTGGGCTGCTTGTAGCAGCAGTTGCCAGGGCTAAAGGTGCATCATGCCTTGTTATGGACATAAACCAAAAACGTCTTGATTTTGCACGAGTGTATTTGCCGTCTATCAAAACAGAATTACTACCGCTACCGCCCAAGACAGATGCATTAGCATGGTCTGAACAACAAGCTGTATTATTGCAATTAAGTGCTGATACAATAGATGCTGTCTTTGAATGCACGGGTGCTGAGACAAGTATTAGTTTAGCTATGCATATTGTACGTCGAGGAGGTGTAGTTATGTTGATCGGCATGGGTACTGTGCAATGTGTTTTGCCTATTGATTTGATTTCAACTCGAGAAATTGATGTCAAAGGAAACTTTCGATATGCTAACGTACATCCTGAAGCTATTGCTCTAGTATCTGATGGCCAAATTCCTACAGAGGGATTAGTATCTCACAGATTTCCGTTGGAGGAAGCTGTAATTGCGTTTGAGCAGGCTAAGCAGTCTTCAGATGTAATCAAGATTCAAATTGGAAGCTTTGACTAATCTGCTTTAATTTAATTCAACATAACACGGCTTAAAAAGGCAAATTTAAACAGATCAAGCAATAGTATAAATAGAAGTTGTTGCCTGTCTTGAAAAATGTAATTGTTACACTACATTCAAATTCTTGGACTTGGTTAATATAATGTGTTACCAATAAATTTTTATGAAATACTAATGTGCACACAATGCCATAATGTTATAGAGTTAAGTATAACCAAAATTATACTACATTACAAAGAAATATATTATACAAGTTTATAAAGTAAGACTCGATTTTGCGAAAAACAGGGAGCATTTCGAAGCTGCACTCATTACAGTGTAACATCAAAATTTATCACTGAAAAATTTAGTGCTATAAATCAACGGATTTTCTTCATTTTCTTTTGGAGCTTTATCTTTTCTTTCCCTAATTATTTGTTTGATTTAATATGAAGCTTCATTTAGCTTGCTTACTTTCCTTATTTTTTGCAGCCTTCGTAAGTGCTGTTGATAGACCCACTGCTTCTTTACCTGCTGTTTCTGGTGGTATTGTTTGTGCAATGTCATTATGTCCAACTGCGACATTAAGTAAAAGAGATTTGGCATGCCCAGCACATTGCAAGGACAATTGCCGAATTATCGATGATCAATGCTGTCCTGGTACTCAAAAGGCTATATGTAACAGTAACTCCAGTTCTGTTGTTGATTCATCTTCATTGACGACATCTAGTTCTGTGGCCATCCCAACTTCCAGTAGTTTGATTGCAACTTCTTCAATTTCTCCATCATCATCATCATCATCAGTTCAACCATCTCAATCTGCTATAAATAATACACCAAGCAGTGCTGAATCAACCAGAATTGTATGGTCATCTGTCTTGTTGATGGTTTTTGTAACGTTTATCATGAATGCTTTCTAATCTGGTATTTTTGGCGGGTTATTAAAAATGGCAATTATCATACAGTTGTGTCCCATTTATTTCTCTGAATCAATAAATACAGTTTTTTCAGACTTCTATTTCCCAAATAACCTGGGAATCTTTTCCAAAAAAAAAAAAACTCATGTTGTTTGGGGGGGAGAAATCGATAGAAGTTCGAGTTACTTATAAAAAAAATTCCAAATTTATTAGAATGGCCTTTTGTTTATACGAAAAATTCGAGCAGACATTATTTTGGGCATGTAATAAGAATTATATATTTTCATGGACTTGAAAACAGTTTAATTAAAGTTAAACAGAAAATGCATTAGGCCATGAAAACAGTTTTTCGTAACCTCTTTTCTTAACATATTTCAAACTACGAAACATTATTTTGTTATTTGAATGATAAGAAAAAAAGGAAAAAGAAGCACAGCATAGAGAGAATTAAAAGAACCCTAAACTATTTCCTCAAATCTTCGATTAATTCATCGCAGAAAGCAGCCTGGGTGTCTATGACTACAGATTGCAGCCGGCGAGAAAAATTGCTCTCTGTGCTCAAACAGATGTTCTATCATTGGTTTGCAATATATTATCAACAATATGCGCAGGATGAGTAGTTTTATGGAAACAATAAACACAGGTTTTTGATGTATTAAGCTCATTAGTAATAATTGTTGCTATGTATCTTAAGTGGTTATGAGGTTTCCATTTGCCACCGTACTCTTTGAACCCTTTGATTCGTGATCCAACTGAATATCCCCTATCACCAACAAATGCGATGGTGTTGCCTCTTTGACCTTGATTGATAAATCTTCGTTCATTGGAACAAACTTGATCGAGGAATTTTTATCCTCTTAATTCTCTGCTCCTTCTTTTGTTGGTGATAGCTTTGCTGTAGTAAAACTCTCTCATCAACCTACAATGCTGGGAGTATGGTTGAGTCAATTGATCTAATGTAGAAGACATTGCTTCTAAAAGACGACTATTAGACAACTCTTCTTCTGCATCCAGTACTTTCTGCCCTTTTATTGTTCGTTTTACAATTAATGGTCAATGTAGAAGATGGCGGCATAAAAAGATCATTGACTCTTTCATCGTCAACATCTATAATATGCTTAATATACAAGTAATTTTTTTTATGCTTATGATACATACCATCGTTTTCTAAAAACTGAATAATAACTATAAAGTTCAATGTAGTTGTGGTTTTTGAACCTGTTTATATCAAATGATGCTGTTTCAGTCATATTAACAAGACCATTGTCGGTACCACCAAAGAAAGTATTTCTTGAATATAGATTTCGTCGCTCAAAGAAACTTCTTCAGCATTCTTCAGACAGTAACTATTCTCTTGAGTAATTGTATATGGCTTTGTTCTTTCTGTTGGTTCCTTATTGAGATATATTAATTGGTGAAACTCTAGACGTCTTTTCTGTAATTCACTTTTGATACAAGCTATGTTCTTGTTCAACAATCTTCGTCTTTGCTTTTCTTCTTCTATTTGGTTGTGGCATTTGTTACCGTGCCTATCATACCATGTAATTATTGCATCAATTAAAAATGCATCATCATAATTCTATGCATGTCTTATGTCAAGAAATACCAACGGCATGTATTACTCTCCACAAAAAGTATTCAGACAACATTTCTTATATTAGGTACAGCGCACTTTGACCCATATGGCAGTTTATGAATAAATTATGTTTTGATGTTGATATAGTCAAAAGATTAATAAATACATCACAATCTAGAACCGAGATCCTTAAGGAAATGTGTATTTCAAATAGGTTTTATGAGAATTTATACTCGTATTATCCCCCTTTATAGTTGATGTCCATGAGAGAATTATAACTAAATCAGGTTTATACTCTACGTTCATGGTTAGATACAGAGGTAGTTTTTTTTTTATAAGATCGGAAACAGTAGCTATAGCAATGTACTAATCTTTTCTTTTCTATATTTCTTATATACATCCTCCTTTGTTGTAGATTTCATTTATATCTTTTTTCTTGAATTTTAATTTTTGCTTATATTTTAATTTTTTAATATTTGAAAATCAAGATACTTTTACAACTGTCTCTGCATAATTTTTAGTATAAGCGATCTTAAGTCTAGTATCATTCAACTTTTTTATTTCCATATTAAGAAATGAGCTTGGATCTTCAAAACCTCTGATTTGGCGAACGATAAATTTGGGTTTCCATTTTTATTTTGTTGGAGTTATGATACTGTATGTTCTTGATTTGCACCGTGATTATTTGAACAACATATGGAGACTTCAAAGATGCGATTGAATGAAAAAACCTATAAGAAAGGATTGAGAACCTGTGTCCTTTTAAAACTAAAATAAGTTACACCGAATGCAATTGTGTTTAGTTGAAACGTTTGTCAAAATGATTAAGCAAATATTCAGTGGCTGATCTCCTCCTACTTTATTCAGAGCACTTCCTATACTGAATGGGCTAATGATCTTGAGATCATATAGTATTCGACCATCAGTAGCCAACTACCAGCGATAATTGACCGGACTCGAGACCCAAAAGCTGCATTTAGAAGGAACCTGACCAGCCTTTCCCTCTAGCACTGCCATTTCCTATTCAATATCCCAAAAAGATATTGATCCAAAACGATACATACAATGATCGGTTGTACTGGCATACAATGTCCAGATCATTGTTCATACACCAGCGATGTATAAACGTACAGCAGCTGTCAACTTTCTTTTTAGCCAAGTTTGAACATCTCCATTAATTATAAAGTGAACGAGACAAACTAACAATGCATTCAGAATATCCTGTATTCCCCTTAGAACGTATTACAGCATTTGACGTACGCTTTGGCAACCAAAAAGATATTCAGTGGCTGATCTCCTCCTACTTTATTCAGAGCACTTCCTATACCGAATGGGCTAATGATCTTGAGATCATATAGTATTCAACCATCAGTAGCCAACTACCAGCGATAATTGACCGGACTCGAGACCCAAAAGCTGCATTTAGAAGGAACCTGACCAGCCTTTCCCTCTAGCACTGCCATTTCCTATTCAATATCCCAAAAAGATATTGATCCAAAATGATACATACAATGATCGGTTGTACTAGTATACAATGTCCAGATCATTGTTCATACACCAGCGATGTATAAACGTACAGCAGCTGTCAACTTTCTTTTTAACCAAGTTTGAACATAGTTGTGTGCCCAAGAAGAAAAGCCCTTACAAGATTACGATGAATAACGTCAGTTGAGTGAACATACCAGAACAAAGATACAAAAATGCTTTTAATAGTATAGATTCAGTATAAACCACCTCAAGTCGCGTAATTGGAAAAGTGTACGTTGTTTATTCGATCAGAAAAGCGCCTCCATTCTTTTCTCTTTTCGTTTTCTACCTGTCTTCTTTTACCATTTAACAGCGCTATCCAATGATATATTTCATAGAAACTCCTGCAAATGAATGGGACGTTAAAAAGGCTTTTGCTGCATATTTTATGGAATACGATGGGGAAGAAGTAGTAGACCGAATGAATAAAGATCTTCAAGCATTGAAAGATTCACAAAACGTGGGAACAAATCTTAAAAAAAAAGATTGAGCATTTCAGGTCAACAATCGATGTGAGTATTTCTTTTTTAACTATTTGATATTTGTTTAACTCTCTTTGTAGAAGAAAAAAAGCGAATTGGGCACTCTCGGTGATAACAAGACAAAGAATATATTTTACCAACAAGGTAATGGTGTGGTAAATAACAACATCGACAGTATCAACATTAGCAATTCTAAAAAGCGAGGAGGAGAAGTAAGTGTCCTAAGCTCTTCCTTGATTGTTGTCATATTTATTTATTTTTGTAGTCAAGCACAAGCAAAAGTCAGAAGAAGCAAAAAACTCAAGAAGCTGACAGCGATAAAGAAATAGAGTAAGCCCAATGGTTATTTATAGAAGGTGTAGAATTATACCAACATGGCATTCTAGTGCATTGTTCAACCCTAGTGAAACGAAGTTCCCAAGTTTGCCAGCGAGAGTAGAAGTCCTTGAGCCATCTGATTTTGATTTTGAAGTGAAACCCCCGTATTTACTGAATCAGATCAACATTAGCAATTGTTTTATCAAGTACCAAAAAGATATTGCTGTCAAGAACAATCGAGATGGTTTGCTGGTAGAGACAAATCCGCATGAATTACTGGCTATAAATAATGTGTTATTGCTGAAACCCGGACAACATAGTGAGATGCTACTAAACCATTTTTCTGAGGAGTTATTGAAAGATGTTGAGCAAGATTTGGTTGATAGATTTCAAATCAAAGACGTGGAGTTTGATACGGAGAAGAAAGCAGCAATCGATTCCACGTTGAAGGTAAATAGTTTACAAAATTTCTTGGTTTTTACTAGATCATCTAATGGCCATCTTTACTATCATATTGTAGGAATTGAAAAAGGACAACATGACATCTAAACAAGCCGCTAGACAAATATTCAGTTTGCAATCTAATAACTCTACATTCAATGCGATTGATGCTATTATTTTGAGCTTACATAATCTGATTCAAACTATCCCTAAAAAGAAGTTCAATGGTCTTGTGCGTGAAAATGCTATTTCATGTTCTTATGCTGATGCTGTATTGTCTCCTATGTTCACTAATCCAGATGAAAATAAGCATCTTTTATGGTAGGTTATTTTGAGAAAACTTTAAGGAAGAAGAATATTGATACGAGTTCAACAACTTTTAGGTTAAATACACAGGTTCTCGAGGAAAGTAGCAAACAGCCAGACTTTGCGGGTAAAAACTTGATGGGTAGCAATTGGACTGGTCCTGCTATTGTTGGTGAAGTGAAAGGAGAAGACCAGAAGGATGACAAATATATTTGCTTATTGGATTTGATTCGTATTGGTTGTATTTCTGTCGACTCTATTAACCATAATCTGTATGATGGCGTTATTGGTGTTCATATTGTTGGATTGCAAGTTTCATTTTATATTACTACTTTGGTTGCTGATGGCTTGTACATTATGATGGAATTATGTTCGTTGACTTTACCACGAGATGCGACACAATTGAAATGTTATGCTACCAACTTTGATGACTTGTTGACTGTTTTACAATATTCTGAAAAGTGTGTTGTTACAAGTAACCAAGAAAAATTGAAAGAAATGGCAGTTGAAGGCATTGTTACTCCAGAATTTAGTCGTATCGTTTCAGTATCGAAGGATAGAAAACGTGAATGCCCAATTGTTTATCACCACTGATAATTTTATTACACTTTATATTCACTCTCATGACAATACCTTATCCATTTATGCCTTACGATTTTATATAGTTTATAGTTCATAATAAATACCTATCATGATAAATGTCTTTTAATAAAATTTCGAATGATCTTGTTTGAATATTGGTGATCCTTATAAATTATGCATTGATAATGTCTTACATAAGTAGATTGCCACTTAGGGTTTCGTCTATATCAAAAGAATTTTGGTTTGAGTTCTCCCTGGTAAAATCATTATTATAAGCTTTAAGGCTTTTATGGTGGTGGAATAAGCTTATAATTTTACTGATATGCGGATTATATAGATTTGGTACAATGAGTGCAAATTATTTTATTCTAAACACTTCAAAAAAGACTCCATAAATTCACTTTATGTGCGATTTGGACAAATCACGATTTTTCTCCAGGAAAATGAAGAATTTTGGTCAAATGTGAAGTATGATGTAAAGAGAAACCCGTTCGACAGACACTATGTTAGTTTCTTCCCAAGATGCTTGAGCGAAGAGGTGCTATGATAGAATTTCATTGTGATATTCTCTTTTTAGTTAGATTTATGGTGCCCCTTTTTTTCTTCGTTTAAATAATAAAATCAATACTTCCATAGTCTGTTTAGCTTTAACTAAACTGTTTTCACGTTCATGAAAATGTATAATTCTTATTGCATGCCTGGCTCGCCATTCTAATTTCAAATAGACCGGACTTTTTTTCAAATAACCTGAAAAATACAGTATGAAAAACTCCCTTTTCTCTCTTTCTCTATATTTTTGTTTATGTTATGCTTAAATACCTTTCATATAATGGCATTGCGCAATCAAGATTTGCCATTTTTATATGTCTAATATTTATGCTTTTAAATCAGTGTTATGCCATCTCTGATAAAAGACGTTTAGAATTAAAGTATGTTTTATTTTATAGTCTACGTTATTTATTTACAATCTATTAACCTTTGATTTGTAGAAATCTGACAAAGGTAAAATAATGAAAATTTTATGCACTGCTAGTAATCTAAAAAATGTTTATGAACAGGAAATGTTCAACCATGGGTGGAATAATTATATGCAGCACGCTTATCCAGAAGACGAGGTAAATACGAAATTGACTATAATTGAATTTCATCCTGAGAATAAAATTAGTTAAATCCTTTTAAATGTACCGGTAGAGGCAGTGATAAATATGATCCGTATGTATTATAAGTTTTGAAAAGGATTGCGTAAACGCTGACTCTATTTTTAATTAGAGACAATATCAATATCAATGATGTGTTAGGTGATTATTCATTAACGCTTGTCGATACACTAGATACATTAGCTGTAAATACAAAACACAAAATACTTGAACTTATTATTTATATGTAAGAACAGATTTTAGGGTCTCAAGAACAATTCGAAGAAGCTATTAACCGAGTCATAAAAACGGTATCTTTTAGTCAAGACAATAAAGTCCAAGTATTTGAATTGAATATTAGGGCACTAGGTGGTTTAGTATGTTGAAAAACTCTTGGATGATAAAAGGATTAGTTTATTAATATTTTATTCAGCTTTCTGCTCACATGTTGGCTACAGAACCATCTTTCAACCATACTATAAAAGATTATAATAATGAATTGCTATACATGGCGAAAGATTTAGCTGATAGATTAATGCCTGCATTTCAAAACACTAAAACTGGCATTCCGTTTCCTCGTGTTAATTTAAAGAGAGGTGTACCACCAACAGAAACCACAGAAACATGTACTGCTGGTGCTGGGAGTCTCATTTTAGAATTTGGTATTTTAAGTCGTCTAACTGGGGATCTATCTTATGAACAAGTTGCAAAGCGAGCCCTCAAATCTGTTTGGCATCGTCGCTCCAATTTAAATTTACTGGGAAATGTCATTGATATTCAAACTGGCCATTGGATACATACAGCCTCGTCTACAGGTGCAGGTATTGATTCCGTATTTGAGTACATGTTAAAAGCCTATGTGTTATTTGGAGAACAAGAATACAAGGATATGTTTGATCAAGCCTATAAAGCATTATTACTATATGTTCGTGATAATTCGGGTTACTTGTATCGGAACGTACACATGAGTACTGGCTCACTTATGAGTTATTGGATTGATAGTCTAAGTGCATTCTTTCCTGGCTTGCAAGTATTACATGGCGATTTGGAAGCAGCAATAAAAAATCATCTGGTTTTTTACAATATTTGGCGTCGATACCACGCTTTACCTGAACGATTTGATTTCTATCAAAAAACTGTGGACCTTCCTTACTACCCATTACGGCCTGAATTTATTGAATCTACATATCATTTGTACATGGCTACCAAAGATCCATTTTATTTAGAGGTTGGTGAAATGGTGATAGAGGATCTCAATAATCGGACAAGAGTACCTTGTGGATTTGCGTCGATTGGAGATGTAAGATCGGGGCGATTAGAAGATCGTATGGAAAGTTTCATGTTGAGTGAAACTCTCAAGTATTTGTATTTATTATTTGATGCGGATAATTTAATTAACACAATGGACAGCAATTATGTGTTTACAACAGAAGGCCATGTTCTAGGTCTACCTAAAAAGTATTTACATCAAAAATTAAAAAAGGCTAGCGGTAAGCAAGGCTCAATTACTTTACAACAATCACCGGCTGGCACATGTCAAAGATATAATCCTAGTCAACGACACTTCATATCATTGCCAAATGAATTGGAGATGACTTCGATACCCTACCAACCTCATATTGATTTTGCAGCTCATATCGTGGGGTACACTACCAATACTGCTCCATCAGTATCTATTCAAGGCTACTGTGAATCTCCCAATTCGATTAAATCTTATAGTTTGTCATTTGGATATACATCTCCATCAGAGCGACTCTTTAAACAGCAACATGCTAAATACAGTAATAACAATTTGATGGATTTTTTGGGAGGATATTTAGCCAAATCTTTATCCGGATTGAGGGTTGAATTGATAAGTGGTAGAAAAAACGAGTATTTTGTAAATGGAGGTTAGTTAAATCATGCGCTATTTTTTTTCGATGCCTTTTCATCTCTGTATATTATCTACATGTTTATTATATTCCTCTTTTCTATTGCACACACACAATCACGCACACACACACACATACACACATACACACATACACACATACACACACACACACAGACTTTTTTTGTATAGATTTTTATTAGATCAAAGAACTCACTTTTATTTTTACATTTTATTTTCTTATCTTTCTACCTATCTATTTAAAATATATACATACAGTGTATCCACCAAATATTAGGTAAATTTGTTAATAGATAATAAAAACACATATATTCATATCATATAATATCATTTAGTTTCATCAAGAATCAAACATTAACGATACCACTACACGCACTATTTGATTATTTACCAACTTCTAGTGATCTGATTCGCTTGGCAGTTCGTCAATCAGGAATAAGCAAAACAAGAGATTATCTATCATCAGATTTTGAAGTAAGCATCAAATCAACTGGACAAGACCAATGCTACGAATTTATAGGATTAAAGGGAGAATTTGGTCCAACGTATCCTATTCAAATCAATATGGCTGAACTTGAGTTTATTAATGGCTTTGGATGTGCTCCTATTCAATCGGGAAAAAATAAAGTTATGGTGATATCTAGAGGTCAATGCAATTTTGAAGATAAAGCTTGGTATGCTCAGCAAGCCGGTGCTCGTGCTGTAATATTTTTGAATAATCAACAAGAAGGAAACTTATTCAGGATGGCTTCCTCTGATTCAAAAAAAATCCGTATACCAAGTGTTCTTTTGAGTTATAACGATAGTTTAACATTCGTGCGTATAAGAAGTATTCAACAATTCAGTATGCATCAATTATCATCAGTTGATAATGACCCAAAAGCTAGCTTTAAGTTGTTCTTTCAAGACCAAATTATTCGAAATTTAGATGTGATTAACGTTTAAAATTCATTGTATAATACTATATTGTATACTTTACCTAAAAGATTCTTTTTTATGTTTATTTGACGTTGACAATTAAAAAAATATATTCAACTACAAATTCTGAAATGTCTTTTTTTTTTTTTTTTTTTTTTTTTTTGTTTTGATTTGTAAACTGATATATCCTGGTTCAAATCTAGAGTAAAAAATGTAAAAAAAAGAAAAAAAACCGAAAGATACAGTGTTTGCCAATGTATGTTGTGCCATGTTACATGATGAAATATTTTGCTTTGAAGCTTTCATGAAAATCCTTTAAAGTCTCGGACTATATTGAAAAGTGTGGAGGCCCAAATTTGAAAAAGAGGGAGCCAGAAATAGAATTTCCATATGAATTCCTTATTTATTTACATGTGATTATTATTATTATATCATACCTCTTTCATTTTTTGTTCTTTTCGTCTTTTTCTTTTTATCCCTCCCTTTAATTTTTTTATATATTTTTTACAGAAAAATGGAGTACGTGGGTAGACTTGGAAGTATATTTACTTCGGTCCACAATTTCTATAATGAAATAAATCCTGCCACTTTATCAGGCGCTATTGATATTGTTGTTGTTGAACAAGAAGATGGAGATTTGGCTTGTTCACCATTTCATGTAAGATTTGGTAAACTGTCAGTGTTAATGCCACAAGAGAAACGGGTAAATATAGTCATATGAGCTTAATGTATACGAAAACTTAAGAAATTTTGAGAAAAGGTTCAAATCAAGGTGAATGGTGAAGTTGTGCCTTATGTTATGAAAGTAGGCGAAGCAGGGGAAGCATTCTTTGTATTTGAAACCGAACATGAAGTTCCCGAAGAGTTTCAAACTTCTCCCATTATGGAAGCAGTACCTGAAAAATCAGAGGAGGATCCTCCTTATCTTGATATTGGTGAATCAAAAGAAGAAGAGAAAAAAAACAATCAAGGTAAAGAAGCATTGTTGTCAAATCGAGAAAGTTTTTAAAATACCCAACGAATATTGATTTATGTAACAGAAAATAAAACTGCAGATACCTTTGAAGATGATGACAACTTGAAGAAATTGCCATTGCCAGCAGAATTACAATCGCCTAAAATGATTATTGAAGAACAAATGGATAAGGTTGTCACCAAAATGGATCCATACAATACGCACGAGGAAAATGAAAATTTACCAGAACCACAAATATATCCTGTAGATGACGGTCATATTGTCGAGAGAGTGATCCCTGAAGCCATCACGACGACTACAGTAGCAAAAGAAAGATTTATTGTTCGTCCTGCTGGCGGTGATCTTTATAATACTTTGATGGATGTTACTCATACATCTGTAAATAGAGAAGACAGTAAAGGCGACGAGTCTATTGTTTTGGATATTGCTGGTTACAAAACGGGTGGTGATGATTGGGAAGAAGAAGGTGAATTTGCTACGCCTGGTGATACTGATGCATTGGAAAAGGAGATGACAAAATTATTACTTGATGAAAATGTAGTACAATCACCTCCTGCTTTAGATCTCGAACCAGACTTGAATTACAAAGAAAATCAAAGTGACAATTTAATCGATAGGGCTGAAACTAACTACAAAACTGCCGAAGGATCGAAAATAGATGAAACAACATCACAATCACAGCAACAAGAAGAGGAGGAACCAAAGAAGAGTTTATGGGGTTGGGGTAATGCTAAAAGACAAGCAACAAATGATTCAATTGAAGTATCCTCATCGACAAAACCTGATCCTCCTATTGAAGATGAAAATGGTAATTTGGCGCTTTTACCAGGTCAAATTTATCGCATTGAAATGAGTTTATGTGGCTTCACTGCATTTGGTAAAGATGAGGATGAAAATGCTCAAGTATTTGATCAACATATTGTTACATACGATAGCTTTACACATAATCCCAATATGCTGAATGATAAACGTCTCGTGTTTCGTTATGAAAAAAGATATTATGCTGCTGGACGCACGGGTCCTTTATTTACTTCACTTTTATTGTACAAAAAGCCATTAGAAGAAACAATAGAAGATGATGATGAAGCTGCGGATAGTCGTGAATCTTACCAGTTTGGTAAAGGTTGGAGACAATGGTTAAGTCGTTCATCAGTAGCAGCTCCTCCTACAACTGCAGCAGCTAATGTTGATAATGCTTCTGATGCTCCCTCTACCACCCAAGGTGAGGCGTCTGCTTCTTCTTCTTCTCCTGGTGTAAAAGAGGAACAAGAAACAACTACATTTACTACTACTACTACAACCACATCGGTTGGGTGGGCAGCTGATCATATTCATCCTGGTCAACCAGCAGAGGAGCAAGTACCTCATAAAGTATACGCAAAGACGTTACGTCTCACTTCAGATCAACTCAAAAGCCTTTGTCTCAAAAAGGGAGTTAATACTATATCATTCTCGGTCTCAAGCGCTTATCAAGGTACAGCCACTTGTGCAGCCAAAATATTTTATTGGGATTATGGAATTCAGGTTGTTATTTCAGATATCGATGGAACTATTACAAAATCAGATACATTGGGCCATGTATTTACTATGATCGGAAAAGATTGGACACATATGGGTGTCGCTAAATTATATACAGATATTGCAAATAATGGTTATCACTTTTTGTATCTTACAAGTCGAGCAATTGGTCAAGCAGATTATACTCGCGATTACTTGAAAAAAGTGGTACAAGATAAATATCAACTGCCTGATGGACCTGTCATCATGTCGCCAGATCGATTATTTACTTCGCTACATCGCGAGGTTATCATGCGTAAACCTGAAGTGTTCAAAATGGCATGTTTGAGAGATGTTCAGCGTTTATTCGGTGGTAGAGATCCATTTTATGCGGGCTTTGGTAATCGTATTACGGATGCAAGATCTTATCGTAGTGTCAATGTCCCTACGTCTCGTATATTCACAATTGATCCTTATGGCGATTTGAAATTGGAATTGTTATTAGGGTTCAAGAGCTCTTATATTCATCTAAATGATTTGGTTGATCAGATATTTCCACCTATTAACCGTGTAGTTGATGAAGAATTCAATGATTGGAACTATTGGAAAGCACCAGTTGCAGACATTGATATACCAGAATTAGATGTTGTTGAGCCAGTATCTCCAAAGCCAAAACCTATTAAACCTGATCCATCTGTATTACCTGCAAGCTCTGTCGTTGCATCCACATCATCTTCTGGGCGTGGTCTTTTACGTAGTTTCACTTCTAGATCTGATAGCAACAATAGCACAAACAGTTTAAGTAATCGCAAATTGCAGAGCAGTTCTAGTACACCAACATTATTAGGTCGTAAATTTTCCATTTCTAGTAACACAAGTGATGAGAATTTAGCTAGCGATAACGAAGTTACTAGTGATCAGAAAGCGGGCAACGCTGGTGGCAATAACTCAACAGTTGATGATTTAAGTACAAGCCCAACCAATTCAATCATGAACAAAATTCTAAGTGTAGGTGGTGTTCGATCAACTTTGTCAAGAACATTTTTATCCAATGATAACAGTAGCAACAATACAAGTGGCACTAATACACCTAAAGTGATTGAAGAAAAGGTAGAGGCCGAGATTGAAGAAGAAGACAAGGAACTAACGCAACAAGAACAAGATCATATCGATCAAGATGTTGATTCATTATTAGACGATGATATTGATATGGATGATATTCCATTTATCTAGAAGAGAAATCTGTATTTTTACATTATTTATTATTTTACATATAGCAATCATTTGAATAAAAATCCCACAAAACACAACATTTGGCGTAACAGATAGGCTCGCATGATTCATTCATCCACGTGTGGGTGTGTATTGGTCGAGTTCAAAGAGTACAAACAAATAAGCAAACAAACAACAAAAGAAAAAGTGAGAGAAAAAAAGGATTTCTTTTATTAGATATATACATTAATTGATTGAATTAGCAATTCAATCATTCATCAAATACACTGTTAAATGTAGGGCCAAATGTGGTTTCATTATCATCAGATAATGAGCGATATGAATTTGTAGTAGTTTCATGAACAGACTGATTTTCGTTATTATACAATGCATGAATTGTGTTGTAATCTTCTTCTTCTTGCTTTTTCACAGCAGTATTGGCTTCAGAAGCAACAGGATGAGGAGTAGAAGGGATCAAAGTATAAGCACGGCATAAAGGACGACTTGTAAGTACCCAACGACGAGAAATTAAAGCAATTGAAGACATTTTTTTGATTTTTATTATGAAAAAGAAAGATAATTGATAAAAAAAAAGAGAGAGAGAGAAAAGACCCTTTTTATACCATAGCATCTTATTAAAAGAGTAGAGATATACAGGCAGATCTGGGCGTTTTTTTTTTTTTTTTTTTTTAGTATTTATGCTTGTAAAAAAAATCCCACGGATACAACACCAAATCAAGTTAACTTATCCATTTATTTGTTGGTGTTTTTGCTGATTCTTTTTCCAATCTAAATAACTCATTGAGTGTAAGGGTTTGTTATCTGGTATCACATTTAAAGGAGGTCCTGCAAACCACAAAATAGGTCCATCAGATTGACGTTTATATGATACGTCTATAATGACATAGTATTAGAAGAGTACTATTAGTTCAACATGTACTAAAACATACCTAATTTCTTTTCTGGTTGAGGTTGTTGTTGATGCTGCTGTTGTTGCTGTTGAAGATGTTGATTTACTGCATTCAATGAATCAATTACGCTTGCTTGTGTAAATTGCTGTGGTTGTATAGGTTGTTGTTGCTGTATTGGTGGTGTTGGAGCTGGTTGTGGCTGTATATTATTATAAATAAAAGGTTGAGATTGCATTTTTAATACAATAAAGTAAAGAAGAGACAAAAACGCCTCCCTTTCATGTATTGAATGGAGGGAAATTTATCATTGAAAGCCAGACATATTCAGTCAACAAAAATTTTCATTATATTTTTTTCACTTTTAATCAAAATGGGAAAGAAACAAACAGCTAGAGATCAACTTGATGATGATTTTGAAATTGAGCAAGGCCAAGTATACGCTCGTTCTTTGGGTCCAAGAGGAAATCATCAACATGAAGTCGAATTCATTGATGGCGAAAAGAAATTAGTGACACTTCCACCTCGTTTCAGAAATGTAGTTTGGTTAAAAAGAGGTAAGAACTTGCACTTAAACTTAGCTGATCCTTACAATATTAACAAACATATTTTAGGTCATTATGTAATTGTGGATCCTACTGTAGGCATTTCTGAAAAAGTTGCCGGTGAAATTGTTCAAGTATTGTTCCCAAAAAACATTAAAGATCTTAAAGCAGCAGGAAAATGGTGGGATTTTATATTTCTTTGGAAACTGATGTGTTATTTTTATTAATTAATATTTAAATTCAAGGCCTGAAGAATTTTCTGATCCTAGGTCAGAGCCTAATGTTCCATCACAACAACCTTCAAAGGGTGAATATAATGAAGATGGACAAGAAGAAGAAGAGGAGGAGGAGGAAGATGATTTATTTGTAAATAATAATAGGCCTGTTATGTCTGATACAGATTCTTCAAGTGAAGAAGACGACGAATAGATACCCTTTAAATGGGAGGAAGGTTAGGTAAATCGCCTGGATTTGTTGGTGGTAAATTTTCTCTTTCTTCCAACATCAATAGAGTCATGAAAATTGTAAATATTGTAAATGCAATCAAGCTAATGATTGTCATGCAAATGTTTGCCTTGCGCCATGCATTTTCATATACATTCTGGCTCTTCCAGCAACATCCAATGAACCATAATGGAGGAAATAAACTACGATTTTATATAAATAAATTACTTAGTAGAATTGTATTAATGCATTTATTATATAATTACCAGCCTAATACAAAGAGAGCTGCATTCACAGGGAAGTGGCGATCTCCTCTATCTTTACTCTTGATAATATATCTGTATCGTTGAGGGGGTTCCGATTCTTGTTCATATAGCTGATGCTGATGTTGATAGTGTGCACTTTGATAACTAAATATTGGCTGCGGCTGTACTGAGCCATATGAAAAATGACTTGGCGGGATGCTTGGCGGAGCACTAGGCAAATAATTACTACTGGAAGCTTCTTGTTGTAGTGTACTATTGTGATTTTCAGTAGAAGCAGATTCATAAGAAGGGGGGAATGGAACGTCCACATCTGGTGAATTAGGATACATATTCTTTTTATCCATCATTATGCTTAGAATTTTTTACTAAAATAAAACAAAAGAAAAAAGAATGAGAAAATATACCTTTCTCAAGTCACTGGATCAAGAATGAAAAGCGTAATGTTGTAGCTCTTGCAATTTACGTAATCATAGCTTTTTTCTATAGGATCTAGTCATAAGCTATGATTTGGCTCTCTCTGGTACGGTGGCTATCAGAATTGTTGTATTCTCGTATGAATTTCCATGTTCTTTCATATTTTATCACAAAATCACTTCTTTACAGATATATCTTATTGAACTTACATGCAACGTGGATACCATAACCCCCAGCCAAGCTACATGAATGCTAAATAGTGTTATATATCATGAATAGGGCGTAAATAAGTACCAAGAAAAATTCGATGATCTAGAACGCTTGGATGTTATCCATACTTAAGATAACAGCAAATTAATTCAGGTACATAAAATTAGAATTTTTACTAGAATATCCATAGGCAAAGTAATTTTTAACGAATCGGCCCATTTGGGCCGATTGGGGTAATCTCTACTTGTTAATAAAAGTTTGATTTGCCATAGTCATTTCTTGTTCTTTTGTTACTTTGTTGACACATTGCCAAGACAGACTTCCAGTCTTGATATTACAAACCGAGTAGGTCTGTCTGGTTTAGCTGCTGCCAAACAACATGTATAGTAATATAGCAGAATCATTTCTCATTACACAATTTGAAACGAGTAAAGCTTAAATTAAATTTAAACAAGTATACTATAGTTTATTGATTTATTAATAAGGGTATTTTGAGGGAAACTCGATAAGCGGTATGAAAATTATATTTTATGTTTTTCGTTAAACCTACATAGCTGATATTTGATTTAGAGAGCACTTGGGCAATTCTTGAGCATCAACTTGATTTATAAATAAATAATGAAGTTTTATTATCATATGAAGATACAATGGTATCGGTCAATTGATCAGAAACTTTTGAAACGTTAATTGGCAAACCAGCTGCGCCTAACGAATAGATGGCGGCTTCTATTTCTATGATTAAAGTTGTTAGTAGGTCGTTGCTAAGGATATTAGATTTGATTTCTTTGGCAGTAAACACTTGCTATCATCGCTTGATTCCCAAAAGGCTTTACTTGAGGTTGGCTGTTCCGAATTTGACATTGTTGGTTCGATGGCAATAAATAATCATTTAGTAACGCGGTAAGAAATCCTTTATTTGATTTTCACATCCGATCCAATATACTACTCCTTCTTGTGGTCTCTGTGGTGAACATGAAGATCTGTATCACTTTGTCATTGGTTGTGAACATAAATCTTGGTTCTGGTCGGCCATTATAAACATGTTTTCTTTGCATAATAGTTTCCCTACCGATCTATCCATTTGGTCAGGCTTAATTACCTTGTGCTCAATGGATCCTATACCTTTGGACTCTTCTGTGTTGGTTTTGCTGGGGACAGCTTTTAGCTTCCTATGGAAGTATCACTGGAGATGTATAATAGGTGAGGAACAATGGAGAACAACCACAATCTTAGATAGTTTTAAGATAGACAATGCTTTTTTTATTTCTTCTTGGGCGGTAGCTGCTGGAGTTAATACTCCTGCAATAGCTCCTCCATAATATTTTATTTTAACATATAATTACTTTTTATTTTAATATAAAAGATAAATTTACATACAAAAAAAAAAAAAAAAAAATTGATTTTCACAAATAGAGAATAAAATGATGACGTAAAAATTTTATAAAAATCTTGCTGGCCTTAAATTATTTCCAGAACAACAATGAAACAAAACTGCATAAATGATCATTCTAATACGCATACCAACTCCCCCTTCTGCACTTTTTGATATTTGAATACTTACATGGCTTGCTGTACATGATTTTCTAATGTAATAGGGCATTCTAGGTTTAATAGTGTAAGCTGAAGTTCATAAAAGGCTTGGGAGAAATCAAAGCCCTCGATTATTAGCTTGTCCTTTTCTTTTGGTGGATTTGATTTGATATTCTCAACGAGTTGCTAGTTTAGCCTAACTCCTATTTGTTTTTGTTGTTGTCGCGATTGTGGTTGTGGTTCTTCTTCTTCCTGAAATTCTTACTGTGGTCCTACTACTTCAGGAGGTTCTTGCTGTGGTCCTACTACTTCAGGAGGTTCTTGCTGATCTTGTTGCTGCGATTGTGATTGTGGTTGCGATTGTGGTTGCGGTGGTGATGGCTAGTATATACGTTGTATAAACGTTAAATCTTTTTTCTATATTTTTTAAAGTGCATGTTTACCACGTTTATCGTACTATTGGATGTGCTATTGAAAATTTGGCCATGCACGTCGCCGAATATTTTTACCGTAGAATCTGGAGCGTGCTTTTTCTATTAATAAACGAATATATCTTCTGATTAAATTAAGAGTTCATTTAAAAACTTTCAATCTAGCTTACTTCGGGATCTTTTGTTTTGTTATCTTTTATGATATTCAGAATCAGTGGCTTTACATCATCTGGTAAATTTTTGTCTTGTGTCATTTCTTCTAAGAGTCTGAAGTATGTGGTTTTCAAAGAAGTTACAGACTTTTGGCTTCTTGATCCACTCTGAGCAAACGTCACAAAGTTGTCAAAAGTCCACTCTGACAATGTATTATCCAATAAAGAGGAGCTTAAATTACATCATCAAAAATCGGTTTTACGCCACGGTAATGTTTTTTTTATCTCTTTTACTTCTACACTCATTTCATCAGGCTAGCTTCCATTGTGCTATATTCAACTATAGAATGATGGGGAGACAACCGGACACTTGAATCGTGTAGGGATTTCCTTTGTGGAAAATATAAGATGAAAAGCTCCCGTCTGCTTAATACAGAAATCGCTAGGCTAGCGGGCTTGTCCCAAAAGTTCAGACAACCACACTATTCTTCAGAATTCTTATTTCCAACAAACTAGTTGACTGTTGAATACGGCCGCCTGGGTATTAATATTATTCCTAAACTCCTCTGCCTTTTTTTCACTCATTAACAAAACGAAGTTAAGTAGTACACATACAATCTAATCATTTCAAATAATTAACGATAAAGTAACTCACTTGTCACTACCTAGGTAATTTTTTCGAGCAGGTAAAAAGCATTTGAGTAGGATCTTCAATTTCTATCTTGAGACGAATCAAGTGTCAATCAGGATAGACTTGCTCGCTAAAAACTGGCTAACGATTTTGTCCATCGTAGAGGTGATCAATATCTCTCATTCCAGCTATGCTTCTATGATCCAACGTGTTCTCTATCTGTATGACTCCATCAACTCTCATAACGCACTCCTTTGTCTGTCTGCGTGGCGAGTCTGTCGCTTTAAGTCTTTCTGTATCCCTGCGTTTCTGGTGTCTCTGGAAATATGGGTCTGGGTAAACCATGAGGCCTTTGTGTTGTACTCATACTTATCATTACATGGATCAAATATCTATCAAAAATACTACATTGATTTTTGCTTAAATAAACGATTTTGAAATGAACAATTTTATGCATTCAACCCAATCGCCATTTCCTTTCAATAACTACTAGTGCAAATGATTTGAAATCTCGTCTATAGATAAAGCATAATATATAGAGCAATAAGGTTTATTTTGTTTTGTAGTAGTAATGTGCATAAAAGCGCTCAACGTCAATGGCTTCTTGGCATATATTTCTCACCCTTAGCACTAATTTGTATGCTAGATCCAATGTCAATTCATTCCGGATCTTTTATATTTTTGATCTTAAGCCTACACTTTTTAGGCTGCCTTTTCATTATTTTCGACTGGGTTAAGATCAGGACTTTGATGCTGGTCAGTACTCAGGTATAAGAAGAGCGCCTTTTGCTCATCGGAATATACGTTGTAGGTTTTTCTTGAACGTGTGATGTTGGTTTCCAACATTGCCATGACAACATCTGGTTCCAAACCTAATTGATGTGATCGCCATTTGGCGTTCTGTATGGATTGTCAACTTCTTCATCCCAATTCATTGCTTCACTTCTATCTTCATTGTAAACGCCTCCAAGCCCATTTTCTCTAAAAAAAAAAAAAAAAAAAAAAAAACTTCAAGCTCATCACAACAGTAAAAACGAAAGAAAGGACAACGGGTGCTGCTTTGGATGCCACTTCATATTTATTGAGTACGTCATTTGAGATTACCACAAGCGCTAATTGAGATGTGAACAAGCGCGATTTGGGTTATTGGAAAACGCGAATTGGGTCTTGAAAAATACGCCAATTGAGATTTCAAATGCGCGAGTGATTTTTCAAGAGCACAAATTGGCACCGGAGGCACTGTACAATAATAATCTCCTAAACTGCACGCTCAGATGACTAATTTATGTTGCAATCAACGGAAAAAATAATAATTATTAATAAAACAGTGCTTATAAATCAATGGATTATTCTTCTCCTTAAAAGGGAATATTCATATACCTTCAAAAGACATCAACAATTTAACTATTAAAGCACCGCTTTCGATTATTCAGCATGAAAGTATATAAATGGAGACAACAACAAAATCAGATAAAGGTTTATAAAATATTATATCAATTACAAAATGAGTACTAAAGCTTTGTTCTCTCCCGTTAAAGTCGGTACCAGCACTCTTAAACATCGTGTTGTCCTCGCCCCTTTAACAAGATTCCGTGCTCAATTGACTACAGCAATCCCTACTGATCTTCAAACCGAATATTATAAGCAACGTGCCTCTGATGGCGGTCTTTTAGTTACTGAAGCAACATTCATTTCTCGCCTTGCAGGTGCCTATCCTCAAGCTCCTGGTATTTACAACAAGGAACAAATCGAAGGTTGGAAGAAAGTTACCTCAGCTGTACATGAAAAGAATGGTGTTATCTTCTTGCAACTATGGCACATTGGTAGAGCCGGTTCTAAATTCCTCAATCCTAATCAAGAACAGATTGTAAGTGCTTCTGATATTCCAATTACTGGCAAAACCATGCAAGGTGGTGAACATGAAGTGCCTCATCCTCTTGAAATCAATGAGATCAAGGCTATCACAAAAGAATATGCTCAAGCTGCCGAAAATGCTATTGAAGCCGGTTTCGATGGTGTCGAAATCCACGGTGCCAACGGATATCTTCTTGACCAATTTATCAATACTTCCAGCAACAAGCGTACTGATATTTATGGTGGATCAATTGAAAACCGTGCTCGTTTTCCTTTGGAGGTAGTGGACGCTGTAGTGAATGCTGTTGGTGCCGAACGTACTGCCATTCGTTTCTCTCCTGGTGGAGCTTTCCAAGATATGAAGGATGATACAGTTGAAGAAACTTGGAGCTATTTGGCTTCTGAATTACAAAAGAAGCATTCTGACTTGGCGTATTTGCATCTTATCGAATCAAGATCAAACTTTTTCGATACCCAGGTCAACACCATTGATACCCTTGAACCATACCGTAAGATTTGGAAGGGTCCTATCATCACATCTGGCGGTTTCTCTACTTCTCTTGAATTTGCCGAGGAAATTGCTGAAAAGACTGGTGATTTAATTTCATATGGCCGTGCCTTTATTGCTAATCCTGATCTTCCTGAACGCCTTCGTAATGAATGGGAATTGAACGCCTATGACAGAAACACATTCTACACCAATGGGCCTGAAGGCTACACTAACTACCCTTTCTACAATGAGAAAAAATAAGCATTTATTCAAATATACCGTAGCTCTCAGAAACTATTTATTTACAAAAATATCAATAAACATTATAAATTGTAAGCATGCATTTTATTTCTAATGAATTTAACTTAAAAATGTAATTTTAAAGCTTTTGGTATGATTGCAGTAATCTTTTAATTACTAAGGTTGCAATTGCTGTGCTTTTTCAAATAAATTACCATATACTTTGGTTGAACATGTACTTCAGTTTAAAATTCTTCTTCTACGTCTTCTGTACCCAATGTATCATATGCGTAAGAGTTGATAGGGAAAGAAGATCCATCCCCTAATGATTTACCGATTGGTAATATTTTCTGCCAGAAAGGCCCTTTGCCAAGCACTTGCTCGATATTCTTGCGAGTACCAATATCCCACGGATTGAAATACTTGCTTCGCATAATATCTCGACTTGAACCTCCACCCATTCGATAATTTGCCTTCTCATAATATTCAATAGTTGATCTGTTCTTACATAACTGTCTAGTATGATAGCAAGTGAAGGGCACTAAAAACAGGCCAAAGATACCTGAGATAAATATCAACAATGCCCAATTTAAATTGAGGCCCAAGATGCTCATTGGGCCATTCACTTGAATAATTGCTGGTGGTAATGTTGTTGCAAAAACATATACACAGTATATAGATGCATACACAAGAAATAAGTAAAAAGCTTTGTAATTCTGAAAGCCAACACAGTTATTAACCCATGGACAATGGCTGAATATAATTTGAATTAGATAGATGAACCTATTTGCTACAAACAATACTTACTGATCCATTTTAAGGACACATTTTTTACACTGGCGACAATGATGTGTTCTATCAAATTTCTCCAATTTACATTTTTGACAGTATCTCTTATTACCATCACGTTTCACTGTAATTGGAATAGGACTACGTTGTTCTGATTCTTGCATAGCAATTATATCTTTGTTGTGATCATGAGCCAGCAGTCCAACTGCATCATCTTCCTCTTCATCCCGCTTTTTTTGCATCTGTAGTTGATTTTTAATTGATGATTTTCATTCAAGATAAAGAAATAAACAAACTTACGTCTATAGTAAAACCCGGTGATGTCCTACAAACTGCCCAGTAACTCCACATGCATAATATAAAGATAGGATGATAAAATAGTATATACAAAGAACCTATCGAAAAAGTATTGGAAGGTGGTTTTTTGTAGTGAAAACTGGCTTTTCTTTTACCTTGTAATGTATGGCCTTCCTTCAATAACCCTACTGCTAAGCTAAAGTTAAATGCCCAATAACTCCATGTGAATATTAGACACAATAAAACAATAGGTGAAGCATTCACCACTGTCATTATACATCGTTGAATTTTTTTGAATGAACACCTCATGGCCACTAAAATAAAAAATAGGAAAGGAGATGAAAAATTACATTAGCCATGTCTTCCCTCACAGTATTTCTATTTCAAACTCAGACAGAATAAGTAAAATTTGGGATGAAAGAAGGATGTAGTGAGGATAAAGCTTGGATGTAATAAAGATAAAATTTGGATTTAATGAAAATGAAATTTAGATAAAGTAAGAAAGGAGATTTGGAAAAAATGAAATTAGTCTTCAGTTGAACAATAATAATGTTTATAACTTGCCTGTAATGATCTAAATCTCCCAAAGGAAAAAGCCGTGTTTCTTACGGCATTCTTGATCGCTGAACTTTGTCGCTTCTTTGTGCCAACTATCAAAAGAATTAGAAAATCTATAATTTACTTAATGTTATACCCACCATCATCTGCTTTGTCTTCTTTATAAAGCCTATCTTTGTAGTATTCCTTGCTATAGTGGCCAATTTCTTTACAATCCTTGCATGTCGACTGTGGTCTCTCCCCTAGGTCAATAATGATTGTAAAAAATAAGCTGCCTTTCAAAGACTTTATAATTTATACCTGACTCTCTGCTCGTCTTTACTGCTTGAATTTTGCTTAAAATTAAGGATCTGCACATTATCGATTGTTGCAGATGATGGGATGTAGAAATGAAAAAAAAAAAAAAAAAAAAAGAGAGGATAAAAAGCAGCCTTTACGTGTGGAGGCGATGTATAATATGAGGTTTTAATACATCAATCGGTACTTACTGGGTATACAAGCAGTCAATATATAATAAATACCTTATAACTATGTACTGGTTTTATGTAATTGCTAGCATTTGTTTCCATCTGTTGCAATTTTTATCATCACCAATATTCGGAGTTTAAATAGAGAAGAAGAAGATGATGATCCAGAAATACATTGTTTGATTGAATCTACATATTTATCTCAAATCAAATTCATTTTAGTGTGAATTTGACACTGACTTTATCTAAAATCTCATTCTCATTTTATACAAATTTTTATCTCTATTTTGTCTAAATTTTATTTCTGTTTCGTTCAAAAATATAATAAAAACGTCTAAATTTATAATCAACTTGCTGATTGTTAAAATATAAAGGTGATTGCTGCACTATAAAATGGATTGTTCAAAGCACAGAGATAGCAGGGTAAATGTATCATAATCTAGAGAGATTACTGAATGGATTTTAGGATCTCATGAATGCATTATTTCAAATAATGAAATTGTATTTTTGATACTCTAAATTATTAGGGATGTTCTTGGGTCGAACTTATACTAGTAAATTTAGCTGACAAAACCTGGCTCGACAGCAACGCTACTCTCCTACTAATAACATTGATATAGTAGCAGTTGCTTCATGCCACCTATTTTTGAAAGTAAATTATAGCATATAATATCTCGAAAATAGATGAGATTTACTACTTTTTCACATTAAAAATAAAACTGACTTATTATGATCCCTGCTCGACCTTCTTTTTCAATGGATAACTACAAAATTAAAGACTATGAAGGTGTACTGTAAAATTGTCCTATTATTTTGAGTTACCATTCGCCATGAGATGGAAAAAATTCTTCAAATACTTCACTTTCAATTTCCACTACTTAAAAGTCAGGACTTTGAACCTTAATATATCGGTAAAAAATTAAGGTATACAGTACTAACATTTTCTAATAATAAAACTTATCTGTTTTGAAGTGCTCCTTTTTAACAAATTTAATAAGTATTACAGTAAATGACGGTTTTTATTTACTAAAATAAAGAAAAATAAAAAAAAGCGATTAAAATCAGTTAAGGATTTTGATGTATCATTCTTAAACTGGATCATGTCAAATCCAAAAAAGTAAACAATAACAGATTGGGAACCGGAAGTTACTTAATTGAATATTAACTATACCATGCTCCTAAAAGCATGGTATAGAAGCATGGTACAAAAAGCATAATACGCCAGTGCGATATTCCAACATGATATACCAACATGACACATTACTATTAAATAACATCTAAACTACCTTATCACATCATTAATTCCCCAAATCAAATAGTATATAAACCCTATTAATTTCATTCCAATAAACGATATCTCTTTACTTGATTAAATTTCTAGTTTTTATTTAACCTAAACATATTTTAATAAATCAGATTTTATTATAAAAGAGTTCCGAAGATTTAAAGTTGTCGGCTTTCAAGGATATTAAGTAGCCAATTTTGAAGCCAATTCCATTTCTAACTTATATTGAAATGTAATTCTTATAAATAGTCTTTTAAACCAAGACCTAGAAGTTCTTGGTTCTTTCTTTAACCACTAATTTTTCTAGTAATAAAGCCTATGCTTTTTTCTTTTTGAAATATACTTAAACAAATCTATCTAGTTATAATTGTATTTTAGCTGGTTACCTTCAAGTATATTAGTATATATAAACAGACCTTATTGAGTTCTATCGAATTCAATTTAGTTCGTTTTAGGATATTGATTTTTCGTGGAGATACCTTAAAAAATGTATGCAAAAAAAATATCTTCCAAATTCTGATGGGTATGTACTCATTCCAAATTCTGTGTTTGAATTTTCTTAATGGAAAATGCAGCCATAAAGTTCAGTAATAGCTGGATTGATAGATATTCTTGTTTCTCCTTATTTTCATTACTGTACTTACATTCAAAACATGCTTATAAAAAATAATGGGTATGTTCAAAAAGTCTTCGAAATTTCAATCACATTTTACAAAAAAATTAATGTGGCGAAACATTTATTTAACTTTTGCACAGGCAAATACAGGATCCAAAGTCTAACATAAAACATTTAAAACGCTAGTTTAACTACAACAATATGATTATTGAGTTATGAGGAAATCTTGTTTTTTGAATCGTTTTTTTCCAGTTTTGCTGCAGTGGAATCACATATTTAAAAGCTTTATAATAATAAAACAAGTGTCATTCATAGAAATATGATGCCACTTGAAATGTGAACAACAATAATAAACAAAGATATTAACTTAATCAACTACCCCTCTGTATTGTAGTTGCACTATCAGTATAAACAAAGATTCAAGCGTATAAAAATTACTCCTTAATTCAAGGTTACATAAAAGAGATATAACAATAATAAACAATCATTTACCAAAAAGGTCGGCATTGTCACACTTGACATCAATCCCTTATAGCCAATTCCCTGCATAATTTACCCCTTAAAATATTAAAACAATGACAATGTACTTAAAACTAGAAGATTACTAAATATAGATCCATTCAAGTCTAATGGTATCCAAGTTCTCCAAATCGCTATAAATACCCTCATACTTTTTCAATTAGTTTAAGTCTTCAGAAATCTTTTGTAATAAAACTTTAGCTGATTATGATTGTATTTCTACCACTTTTATTTTTTTTTACATTTTTTTATTTTAGTAAGCAACATTGTTATTTACTGCATTTGCAAGAACAAAATGGATACTGAAATTCAGTTTGATTGTCTCGATGAAAAATCAGTATCTTCTACTGAAATAAAGAATTCGGAGTAACTTTCAATTAGATCCATGTTGTGAATACAAAAAAAGATATCTTACTTATGATGTATTTTACATTTCCAAACTATACTAAATCTTGATGGAGAAAATGGAGATGTGCAAGTCATCTATTCGAGTATAATCACCACGACCAGTTTTCAATTTTTTGAGACATCAGCTTGTGAAATATATATTACATTTGGAAAAATAAAAAGAATTAAATTTGCAGTCGATATTTCCCTACTGACAATTACTAACTTTTTTGGAGTTTGCTACTAATATAAAACCTCTTTTCAAACTGATCCTGTTCATGTCTAGAAATCTGGTTTCTGCCTCTATATCATTTGTGCATTATTGAATTCAGCCAATTATCAACTCTTCTTTTGGTAATCAATGTCGTTCCGTAACAGATTAATTTCTTCAAAAAAAAATTATCAATGCACGTTTTAGATGAATACATATTCTGACGCACAAGCTTACATGCAATGAATTTATGGTGATCTATATTGCATTATGAAGTATTGTATTATATTTTTGGATTGTGATCCTTTGAAAATTCAAGAATACGATATCTTATTTCAATATACATGCCTAAATAATCACTTATATTGTATATGCTTGTATATGCAACACATTCAACTACCTAAACTTTCATCTGCATGATTTCACTAAATAGATACATATATACCGTAAAGTAAATGGCATGTTAATATTACTTTTAGGTACCCAGCAGGGAATACGTATGTATTATAATAAGAATTTGGGGATGGTCACTTGCTAAATTACGGCGTCAACGATATACATGTACGATTTTGCTATCTATAAATGTTGCGAATGTTACTTTTTATACAAGTGTTACTATTGAAACTTTTCCTCCTTCTCCCTTCCCTCTGTTGCTACTTTTCTCTTCACCCCTTGAGTTCTTTAATTGAACCAAAAGGGGGAGGCTACAAACATGATATTAGTCATACTTGTCTGTACTTATCATGTTCTTGCGCACCAGAAAAGGCACGTTTTCATTAGATTTGACTCTTTTAATGCATGCAAACAAAGATAAAAAAAAAAGCTTCTGTCTCCCTTTTGTAATAATGAAAGAGTACCATTTTGTTTGACAAGTCAGCAACTAGTCAACTTATTTTTTCTTTCACCACACAAGTATCGATATAGATATTAGTAAAAACGTATTGTGCACCCCCCCCCCTAAGTCAAAACCTAACTCGGCATTATTATGTTACTTAATGAGTCCAACTTAATAACCATGTGGGGCTAGACACATTTAACGTTGTAATAATATTGATTAATCATTGGTATATAATTTTGAATTTGACCAGCAAACCGTTCTGATACTATGATATTATAAATGTATATATTCCTTTGTTGATTCAGATTTGTTTACATAAAAAGCCATTTCAAACAAAAAAAAAAAAAAAAAAAAGGTTTCGCCACTTGCAGTATCTGTATCAATTGTTTATATGCTGCTGCATAGCATATCATTAGTGTATATATCCTGGAGCCAACGATCGGATTTGATATACTTGGAAAATATTCTTGAGTATAAGAGTCGCATTGACCTAATCAAATGAATAAAGAAATATTGATTTGTAAATTGGGGTATTATTGATAAGCATGCCAAAATAAACTGAAATTGTATACGCATATCATCTGATGCTTGCTTATGGGCAGACAGACAAACTATCAATTTCTTTTTTTTTTTCAAAGCAGATCTCCTTCACCCCTTCCTTTCATATTTTCTTTGTATACATATATCAAGCTCTTTTTGTGTGTGTATGTCTCCTATTTATTTTATGAAAGTACATGTATTTATTTAATGTTTTGTCTATCCATCTCGCTCTCTTTTTTTTAAAAATATTCCTCTTATTCCGTTTCCTTAAATATAGAATAGACCTTTTTAATAATTTTGTAATAATATAATATCATTTTAATGGAATCAACATTAACTACTACAACACCTACTATTCGGCATAAAGCTATTATGGAACATAATACTCTATCATTTCATGCTTTGCGTGCAAAGTTTCAATCCAGTCATCATATAAAAAAGGCGCCAGCATTAATAGATTTTATGGTAATAATTTTACTTAAATGTGCCATATTGAAAATTAACAATTAACAATAGGCAAATCAAGATAACAATAATGGCAATAATAAAAAAAAGAGAAACTATACAAGTACTATGCCAAAGCGTATTACAGCAGTAGCTAAAAATTTTACAGATCTTTCAGATCACTTGTCCTTGAAAAGAAATATTACAAATACAAATTCATTAAATGATTTACCGAATTCAAGAACGGCACCTTCTTTGTGGTCTAATAATAGTAGTTCAACGATAACAGAAGATCACCCAATAGAAGAACATGATATCGAAGATGATGATGATGATGACGAAGAAAGCATATTTACAGCAATATCAATATCATCCATCCCAAGCGTTGTGCCTCGAACAGGATCATTTGTGAACGAATTGAGCAAAAGGCTAGCACAATCTGGAAAAAAGGGGGAAGCCGTTAGCCATATTACTACTGCTACCAGTATCAATACAGTTTCTGTTACCTCTACTACATCGATTAGACGACCTGCGCCATTAGATGAATTGATGTTTCCAATGCCAACATCAATGCAACATATTCGTAAATCTGTACCTGCTTCCACATCATCACCATCGCTAATGAAGCGGTCTACAACAGGTACAAGTGTCCATAGCATGGCATCTAATACTTCATCTACCGTTATGGATTGGAAATGGTTCCCTCATTCTTCTTCAGCATCTCCACCACCACCATTACCAGATCAACCACCTTTGACCCGTTCATCGGCTTTAAAACGGGCTCGTGTAGTTCAGGAGTTGATATCAACTGAAAAAAGCTATCAGGCTGATATGGAATTGATTCAGGAGATATATTTAGATGAACAAGTATTTTCAAAATTAGAAATCAAACAGATTTTTATCAATTTGCTGGATATAATCACATTTGAAAAAGAGTTTATTCAGTTATTAGAATCATGCCAACAAGATGAATATCATAATGAGAGCGAAATGACTATTGGTATTGCCTTTAGCATGATGATGCATCGTATAGAACAGATTTATGGTGATTATTGCAAGAGACATGAAGACGCAGTTTGTAAAATTCAGGAATTAAGCCATCAATCATCTTCTATTCAAACATTTTTTACGGTAAAACAGACGCAAATTTACTCTTACCATTACTGAATTATTCATTAAAATAGACATGTAAAGAAAGAATTCAAGGACGAACAATGTGTTGGGACCTACCAAGTTTATTGATTAAACCAGTTCAACGAGTATTGAAGTATCCTTTATTATTACGGGTAAAATGAACAGTGCAGGATACTTTAAAATTATCATCTAAAATTATGTCTTACTTTTGCTTAGGAAATTGTTGCATTAACACCTGAATTCCATCGTGATTTTGATCAATTAGTCATGGTTACAATGGAAATTCAACAAGTAGCAGATCATATTAATGAAATTAAAAGAAGAAAGGAACTAGTAGAACAGTTGATGAGCGATAAAAAGAAGATTGATAAAAATGTAATCAATAAAAAGCTCACTAGAAAGATACATCGCAAAAAGCAAGTTTCAACAATTCAAGATGTTCTTTTTGATAACCTTTACAAGCAATTTGAATCTAAACAGGAAATGGCAAAGCAATTTGAGAAAACTGTTCAAGAATGGGTGATCAGAATCCAGAATAACATCCAGGCTTTATCGGATCTAGTTGATAGTCTCGATTCAGTTTATGGTGATTCTGATGGAATTGGCTTAAGAAGTATAAGTGCTTTTAAAAAACTAGTGTTTCAATTACAATCATACTCAATTGTAAGCGATGTTTCAAAGAGAAACAATAAAAAAAAAAAAAAAAAAAAAAAAAAAAAAAAGAAAGAAAGAAAGAAAGAAAGGCAACTAAGCAATAATATAAATAGGAAAATGCAGTTCAAGTGATCTATGATAAAATTGAAGCTTACCTCAAGTTGTTCAAGAATCCTGCACATGTTATAGATAAAAGAAATCGAAAATTAATTGATTATGATAGAATTCAGCATTTGGTATTAAAAGGTGAAATACCAGATAGACAACTCCAATTATCAGCAGAGCAATACCTGTCCTTAAACGCCCATTTACTTGATGAATTACCTACTTTTATATCCTTATCCTCAGATTACTTTGATTTAATCATTAGTGAGTTTGCTGGAATTCAAGCAAAATATTGGTATCAACATAAATCAGAATGGAAATCATTAACTATTGAACTACCGTTCGGTAAAGAATACACATGGTCTTGTATAGAAAATGACTATGAAATCAGTATGAATCGACTTGCATTTCGCCTAAATGATATCAAAACAAAACCACAACGACGAGAACAAAAGACTATTGAGAAGAATACTATATCAACCACCACACGTTTAAAAGGTAATAATATTTTTTCGAAATCATAAGATATATCTCCTCCTAATTATTTCATAATATGGATTCAGATAATGTTTCGCTCCACGTTGGCTCTTCAAAAATTGATGAGCGGAATACTAGCAAGAAATATGATAGTTTATTTAGTGGATCACAGCCTGTTTTTCAATGCATTGCTCTTGTTGATTATGAATCGCCTGAGAAATTAAAGGTCCAAGAAGGTGATCTGATTCAGATTTGGCTACCTACCTTGAATGATGGAAATAGTACGTCAGATTCGACAACTACAACAACAACAACAGCGACTACAGATACCAGCAGCGCAATTAGTACAGAATGGTGGTATGCTAGTAAACAGCAAGAATTAAATGGACCAATATATGGCTGGATTCCATCAAATATATGTGAAAAAATCTAAATAAAGTAGCTTTTTGTTTTTGTTGTATTGTTGTATTTCAAAAAGTTCTTGTTGGGGACCTTTGCCTTATTTACATATTTGAAGACATACGCCGGGTTAGTTCCATATATGTATGAAATGTTGATAAAGTTTTCGGGATTCCTGCCCGATGGAAAAAATTAGTAAAGTACATCAGATTAACTGATCTCCGGTTTAATTGAAAACAAAGAAAAATTTCTCTTTTACATATAAATTGATTCACTGTAAAACTAAATGGTCTGTATATCTTACTTCCTCAGTAGTATGGCTTTACAGACATTGTGTTACCTCACTTTTTTATGTTACATGGAATATTTCTGCATGAAAATGATCCGTAATGTAAAAATTGGGACACTTGTCAAGAATTTCCCTCGTTTATAAGCATCTTCTTTATTTATAAATAAGCTGATATTTAATTGTTAAACAGGGTAGTTTTTTTTTTTTTTGTCATTATTTTCGAATAGTTTGAATACACAAAACCATTTGACATTGGAAACTACTCGAAATTATACATTACAAATTTTATGAGCAATTACCTGAATCATTAATTTTTACACTCTTTTCATAACGAGAATATTCTTTATTTCCTTGACATTGAACAAAAAATGGGATTTGAAATCTGAATCCGGATTTGATGTGCGTTTGAACAAAAAAAAAAACAGATTGGGATCAAGAAGCAAAAAAAAAAAAACAATCAATTCACCTACTCCTATTAAAATCGTATCACAAATTTCTACGGTATAAAATGCAACTCTACCTTTGTATAACGCCCTTTTCTTCTTTCTTTTTCTTTCTAAACCAAAAAAATATTTAACGTAAGTCCTAATTAAACGTAGTTTATATTTGCATATTAAATTAAACCTTACTGACAGTATGTCTGACGAACATCACGAACAACATACCTTCGAAACTGCTGATGCTGGTGCTTCTCTTACTTTCCCCATGCAATGCTCCGCTTTGAGAAAGAATGGCCACGTTGTTATTAAGGGAAGACCTTGTAAGATTATTGATATGTCTACCTCCAAGACTGGTAAGCATGGTCACGCCAAGGTCCATTTAGTTGGTACTGATATCTTCACTGGAAGGTAAGTTCTTCTCTTGATTAACTAGCTCAAAAAGCGAAAATTTGAAATTAATTCGTATTGTTTCGATTGACAGAAAATATGAAGATCTTTCTCCCTCTACCCATAACATGGATGTCCCCAATGTTTTCCGTCAAGAATATGCTCTTCTTAACATTGATGATGATTTTCTTTCTTTGATGCTTGCTGATGGTTCCATGAAGGATGATGTCAAGCTTCCCGAAGGTGAACTCGGTGAGAAGCTCGAGGGAGAATTCGACGAAGGCAAGGAATTAATTGTCACTGTTGTCTCTTCCATGGGTGAGGAACAAGCTTTGTCTTACAAGGAAGCTCCCAAGGCTTAAATTGACTCTTTATCTAATTAATAACGTCGGTTTTTTTTTTCTTTACAAAACAAGAAAAACCCTCTTTATTTCTTATTATTTTAAAAAGCAATTCATTTCAACTTTTTATTTGCTCATTGTAAATTAACTTCACACACATACACACAAACTCCATATACTTCCATATTTTTTTCTAGAGAAAAATTAAATATTTAAAAATAAAAAACCAGCTAATAATCATGGTAGTACCAAAACGTTGTAATACATTTAGCATAAAACACAAGATAAAATCCTTTTAACAATAAGCTTTTCATACAGGACATCCCAACTAATTTAAGGATAACTTTAGTGGTATTTCCTGGTTTAAATCACTTCTGCCAAAGCTCAAATCTATTATTGAACAACAAGGATCAAACAAAATTTGATGAGCAGGCACCGTACCTTGAAATATATCTGACAGCTGAGTTATATTATTTAAGTTTTCTCCTCCGATAATAAATCAAACTCAGTCGTGTTGGTGTAATGTTTTTCAAGTGTTTTTTTCCAGCAAACATTTGGAAAAGTATGTTCACTATTTTGAGAAAATTAGGTAATAATCAATAATATGGTGATTACAACGCCAATTATAGTGTTTAAATTGAGAGATGATAAATAAAACCTTATTAGTTATGCGAGTTTTTCTAGCTTTTTTGTACCCAAAGCACAGTTTTTGACGCTTCAATTGAAGGGTGTTAAATATACAGTAGTTTATTAAGTATGTAAGAAATAATAGAAAAAAGAATATAAAATAAAAACAGAAATAAAACATTATTCTAGTTGAAACATGTTTCCATCTGGTTGTCTCGCTTCAATACCCTCCACACCGTTATTCAACCTAAAGTTGGGAGAGAAACAAGGTGAGTAGCCTATAAACAGTATATATCAAACTAGCTGTTCAAACTCGCTACGCTCAATTCCGGTGTCGACCTGCGAGCTCGCTTTTGCGATTTTTTAATGAATGTATTATATGACTGGCAGCTCTATCTCGTTACGCTCGATTACTGTCTCTCTAGCCGAAAAATGTATGTTTTTATAGCAAATATTAATGAGGTTTACAAACATCCTTTTTTTGAAAAAAAACCCCATCTTTTGTAGTATATTATTAAAAAGCATTTGCTATCCATCCTCTTTACTTATTTGAACACGCAAATTATTATATGTATGATGTAGAATGGTCTCCTACATATCCCGCCTTGTTTGGTACTGTAGATGGAACCGGTCAATTTGATTTATGGAATTTGAATGCAGATAATGAGGACCCATTTGTCAGTACTCATGTTGGTTCTGATAAAGCATTGAATAAATTGGCTTGGGATAAAGAGGGTAAAAATGAAAGGTAAGACAAAAATCAGTGTAAATCAAAAGTTTCGATTATTAACTTATATTATATTTCAAGGTGGTAATTCCTAAGTCTGATGATTGGAGTCTGTTGCAAAAGAATATTTCTGAATGATCTCAAATCAAGAAAATTCTACTGGAGGAAAATTATTCACCATGTCTATTCAAGAAATAGAGTTCAGGACTTTTACGTACTGAATGGAAATCATCATTTGGCCTTTGAGTGAGTGTTTTTAGGAGTTATATCTTTCGCTACATTTTCCAGGATTCAAGCTTCTGAAACTTTTCAAACACGGATTAATCAATAAACAAACTGTTTTTTTTAAAAAAAAAGAAACTTTTCAGTGGTGCATAGTAAGCTGTACGTGCAATATAAATCAACTCTAGCGCAATAATTAGAATGTGAGAATATATTGTCATCAAATAAACTACTAAATAATGTTAAAATATGTAAAGATTTACAGTAATAAACTTAAACCAGGTGGGTAAAACATCGTAAATTCTTGAAAAAGTTCTCAAATATCTTAAAATCTCTTATTTTTAAGACTTACAAGGCTTATAAGCGGAATATTAATTTAAAAAGTCATTCTTGTCCAGATCATCAATTTTGACACTTTCCGATTTTTGCTGCCTACTTTTGTATATTTAGAGTCAATTATACTACTAATTGTAAGAATAAAAAATACATAAATATACGGAATTTAGCGTTCTATTTTTTTTAATTAAAAAACAAAATTATTTTTATTGCAAAATATTACATGAAAATCCTTTAACCAAAATTCCGTTTTGGGGGGCAAAAATGTAAATTTGCATTACTTGACATTTAATATTAAGCTTTTATAAAATGCTTATTAGCTATGCCTACAATTTTTTCTCATAATGTAGTATATTTAAACGTCGATTTTGGTACCAAAATTTGATTTTTCTGTTTTTTGATGAAAATCATGAGTGTTGGTAAGGGTAAAATGAGCCCCGAAAATGTCCGCTACAAAAACTGAATTTTCAGACTATACATAGTTAAATACAAGAAATTGAAAAAAAATACTTTTTAAAACTTGGATATATTACAGTATAAAAGAATTAGTAGTTCGATCTCGCTACTCTCAATTGCGGTGTCGTCCTGTGGGCTTGCTTTTGCAATTTTTTTAATGAATATATCATATGACAGACAGCTTTTCTAGTAGAAAAATATATGTAACAGCTATTAATGAGGTTTATGAACAGCCATTATTTAACAATAAGAAAAACGTTTTCTATTATATTATTAAGATAGTATTGGATTGTTACTGACCATCTGAATTGCTATTTTTTTCAGGTAGTGGAAAATTGGACTGATTATGGGGCCCAGATATGATCCTAATAGCTCTGCCTTTCCAACGTCAAGTGAAAAGCTTCCAGAATACGCTTACAAGTACTGCCATGAGTCGAATCCGCTCATCTTTAGAACTCTCGGCTGCTGCATGGTCTCGTTTTTGGGCTATGTTTCTCGTATTTGTCCAAAGCAACGTACCGTATAGGTTGCTGCATCAAAAAGTGAATACAAGACTGCAAATGTCCATCTATAATTCAGAATTATATCAAGCAAGCTGCCTCTTTTGTTTTCAGGATACTGAAACCATCCCATAGTTTTTCTTTCTTTGTCATGTCAAGTTTTCCATCTGGACCCAGCCCATTGATGAATTTCTTTGGCCAGGTACCACTGTCCAAGATATTCAAGCTTCTCTCGCATCCCTCAATTTTGAGCAAATATTTGCCTTCTTGTCCATATGAGCCCGCAGTTATCCTCATCATTGCCATCTCCGAATTATAGAAAGGACTGGCGCTTTGTCGTTGATCAAATCCCTTTTCATCCAGAAAATGTTTCTCTGCTACTTCTGTTGCTCTCAAGAAACGCTTTGCTGAAAATCATTTCTCTGACCTTCAATAGTTCTCTCTGCTTTGCCTTTGGCTTCCTTTCTTATGTCTATTTAGACTAGTTTTCTTTTATATATTTTGTTTTCTATATATTTTTTTAGCAATTCTTGTTAAATACCGCTTTACTTTTAGCTATTACTACAAGTATGTGTGCAACAAATAAGAAGAATCATAGTAATACGTTTTTCAGTAGATTTTGTCGCAGGAACAGCGTTTATCATCATCATACACTATTTAATCTCCGACTGTGAGGATCATGATTCTGTTGTATGTAATGAGTTGTTATCAATATAATTTCTTGACTTTTCATAATGAATTATTGCTACTTTCTTAGTCTTTCGTATTTCAAGATGCTATGACAATACAGTGGCAATTATAGGTACTTCAAACCGACAAATGCAGTTCTATATCAATTTCCATGGCTATCTTCATGAGTTTATCAATACTTCAAATATTTAATAAGCAGAAGGTTGCCATGATCGTTCAAGACATTTATTTTTCATCTCTTATTGGAATTGATCTTTTTTACTATCCAAATTTAATGCATCAAACAAAATGGCACAAGATGACATCACAAATGCGGCTCTTCAATGGACTACATTTATATATGCCAACATTAATGCCTGGTTGGACAATGAATGTTGAAAGGAGAGGTGCCCAGCAGCAATACTTCTAAATTTTTGCTTTTAACATTTATTTTGATACGGAAAATGTTAAGAAATATTTTAAAGCCGTTGCAACAGACGCAAGGACGTCGAAATTTATGTAATTTGTCATCAAACTCAAGGCATCTCTTTGCTAGTTCAACAAATCAACCCACTCGCATTGCAACCCCTGGCCATTACCGCCGTCAACCTTATTCTTCTTCTTCTTCAAGTAGTAGTAATAATAATGGAAACAAATCCAGTTGGGGTGAAGGAAACGTTTCCGCAGGCATGTACACTGCCTCATTGTTTATTGCCATGGTAGGCATGACATATACGGCCGTACCTCTATATCGACTCTTTTGTGCCAGTACTGGCTACAGTGGTACACCAGTAATTGATGCAGCTCGTTTTGGAAAAGAAAGGCTTGTTCCTCAACAAGACAGTAGACGTATTCGTATCACTTTTGAATCCAATACATCTGATTCATTACCTTGGACATTTAAGCCTGAAGTTCGTGAAGTCTATGTTGTACCAGGTGAAACTGCATTGACATTTTACAAGGCCAAAAGTAAGGCTAAGGAAGATGTCATTGGCATTGCTACCTATAATGTCACACCTTATCGTGCTGGCTCCTATTTCAACAAGATTCAATGCTTTTGTTTTGAAGAGCAAAAATTAACTCCTGGAGAAGATGTAGACATGCCTGTATTTTTCTTTATTGATCCTGATTTTTTGGATGATCCATTAATGAAGGATGTCAATACAATCACACTTAGCTATACCTTTTTTAATTCAAAATATGCAAAAGGGCTGGCACCTGTTCAGCCTCAAGCATTATAGACTACTTTTCATTATGTATTAAAGTTGTAATTTTTATTATGTTATTATTAAGCTACATGTGGTTGCTCAATTGGGAAAGGTTTATTCTTTCCATAAAAGTATTTAGTTGTAGGATCTTTATGTAAAAGAATACGTTCACTAGGGTCATCATCGTGATTGTATTCACTTGGGTGAATGATAGGACATTCTAATGCAATTGGTGCGGTTTTTGGTGTAGACAGCAAACGACTACTATTACCATCTTCAGCATCTGTAGTATGCATCGATTCTACAATAGATGACACGGATGAATTGGTTGATTTAGAACGAGTCCAATTGAATATTTTAGATGAAAGTAATTTATTTGACGTATCAGAGCTTCTTGAGGGCAAGAAATCAGAAGGACGCCTTTTACCAGATGACACATTTGAAGAGCGAGTTGTGAAAGTATTGAGAGATTCTGCAGATTTATAACATCTTAAAGCTTGCTGTTGGGGTGGTAATTGAATATAAGATGTAGATGATATTTCAGAGACTGGAGAAATAGGAAGTTCAGGTAAATCTTTAATAAATGTTGGGGTAGTAGGTGAATTAATAGATGGCTGATAAATAGATAATGCCTGCATATCTTGTGGTGGGAGTTGTAGTCTCTCTAACCACTTTTCTAGAACTGTGGTAGATTGGGATACATGATCTTGTAGACTATCTACCCATATTACTCTATCTTCTGCACTTGGTGCTTGTAAAAAGTAATCAGGCCAATCAAACTTTGTTTCGTCGTCTGAGACTAGGCAAAATGTATTGTATTTCCATTGCTTTTGATTGAGAGTTGTTAAAGGTTGAGCATCAGGTACCAGGCTATAATGATCAAGGGAAATAACAGCCAAAGCATTGGTATCATTCTTTTTCGTAATAGTAATAAGATTAGTATATGAAAACAATATGTAATTTATGTGTATAAATACCTTATTTTTATAATATCGAAGCTCTTCTCCATACAAAACGAAATATCTTTTAAGCCAAGCTCTACATTTTCCATGCTTTTGTTTCATCAAGTAACCTTTAAGTCGAATTGTAGATGGTGGTAGCGAATTATTAGCTGTTTTCACGCTGGGTATAGTTGTTGTTGATTTATTAAAATTTGGCATGGTATCGTCTAGTAAGGTATATGTATATATGATTAAGAAAATGCTTTTTTTTCTGCTGCGAATAATATGCTCATTTATATATCTTTTTTCCCTGATAACAGGTAGTACAAAAGTCGCAATAGATAAATTTTAATTTGAAAGGTTTCTTCATGTTCCCATGTCTTTTGATTTAATGGTTTACCTTGACGTTACACTGAAATAATAATCGAAAACGAAAGATCTACCTATTAAACTTTTGTAGCGTCAATTAAAACCACTATTCTTTTACTTGAGTGCAATGATGTATATCCAAAAATCTGGGCTAAATGGGTTTCTCATGATGCAATTTCCTTGAGTTTTATTACTACATTTACTAATCAACATTTTATAAAGATAATAAGAGGACATTTGTTACACTGCTGTAAAGTTCAGTGTAACGCAGCTGATTATTATAAACTTTTTGACGATTTGATACGATTGATATACAATATACAATATACAAAATGAAAATATTAAAAATAAGGTAAAATAAAAAAGTAGAAGCTTATCAACCAAAATATCATCGCTTATTTTATGTATGTGAATTACATGCTTTGCTTTCAAAAATCTAGAATTAAAATCCTTGAGAATTATAATTTACTGGTATTACAATAAAAAATGGAGTTGAATAGAAAAAGGTAATCAGCTACAAAGAAATTTTCTATGGTTAGAACTTTGTCATCGAGTTGAATTTAGTAACAATTAAAAGATAACGACCATCTTAAACTGTGTGCAGTATTTTTGTTACAAAATTTCCATGATTAAATTTGATTGTATTTCATCGGTATAAAAAAAAGCATAATTGTTGCAATCTTACCAAATTGATCCATGATGTTTAAATATATTGTAGATGCAGAATCATCTGTCCTTTCAAGTATTCGTTCCTTTGATTTTATTGGTAATAGTTACAACGTACTACAGATTTCTTTCCAAATACATGGCTTAAAAAGCTATTATTGCATTCATAGTTTTACTATTGTCATTCAATTTCGATCATAATGAACTTTACAATGATGGACCACGTTTACAAAAAGTTTAAAAATTCGAGACTATTCCATATATATTTAATAGTATGCTTCTGAGCATCAGGATTTCTTCATGTAAATTCTCGATCTTCAAAAATGATGCCCTCTTTTTAGACAAATTGCTATATTTACTTATTATAGTGTCTTCCGTAAAGAGTAATATAACATTCGAGTTGACCAATTTCCCATTCGATACATTGCCTTCCCTCCCCCCCCCCTCCCCCTCCCCCTCCCCCTCTCCACTTCTCTCGTCCCCCAATCTTTTAGAAGTTTCTTTTCTATTCCTCAATATATTAAGTATGTTAATCATGTCGATTTATTTATTTCTAGCATTTAAATACTATAAGTATAAATATCAGGCAAGTAAATGAATACAATTTCCAAAGCAATGTTTATCTTTTTTGGGATTCCCCGCTTGTCCGAAATAAGTTACCAGATCTAAAAAATGAAATAATCAATGGGTCAAATTTTCCATGTCGTAAAAGCTCAAGTCAACAAGTGAGATAAATTTACTTTTGTAATTATGATCGAAGAAACACTGTCAATATCATACATGGTTAGCTTACATTTCAGCACCCTTGTTTCTTGTGCACTTATTTAATTTGGTTCCAAATTTGCTCGGTCTGTTTCGCGCGTAGGTGCAAAATCAATTAGGTCAAAAACTAGATAAGAGTAGCCATAGTTTTGACAAATATAGAAAAAGCACAGAACTTTTGATTCCTTTTTAATATCAAATGCGAACGACAAGTGTGCTGTAAATCGCTCTTATACTTAGTCTTTCGAAAGAAATATAGCCACATGAAAAAAAAAATAGAATTTATTTATTGTTGATATCATTATCTGATACAGAAGGAGAATAATAATCAATGAATGAATCGAGATTTTGTCCATCACTTTGAACTACAGAGGGTAAAATATATTCTTGATTCAAATTAGCTTGGTATTGATCTGTAAGATGTTGTCTTGCTTGTTGTTGTTGTTGTTGTTGTTGTTGTTGTTGTGATGTTGATTGTTCTTCCAATATCTTTTCGTCATCATTTTGAAAACGTGCGTTTATTTTTCGAAGTGAATCATGTCTTGGTGGAACTGCAGATGTTCCTTTGATAAATTGATGGCTATTACGCTTAAGATCTGGTAGAGGAGAAGTATTGTTGCTACTCTCTTCTGTATTTACCAAGCTATTTACCATAGATGAACCTCTTTGCATAGTAGTATTATCAGATATTGATCTATTCATATAAGGATCTTGCTGTTGTTGAGATCGCATTAAATTGACGTCTTGTGGTGGTAGTGGCTGTTGCTGTTGCTGCTGATGATAGTTTGCTCCTTCAGATTGATATCTTGGTGGTACTATACGACTTTGATCTGGTGTCATAACAGGACGTGCAGAGTATTGAGGGCCTGATTGTTGTGGAACTTGTTGTGGTTGCTGTTGTGGAAGAGAAGCCATACGTTGATGATTACTACCAGGTGGTGCAGTACCAATAATGGTGGTTAATTTGGGCGGGTATGGACTATTATACTGTTGTTCTACCAACGGACCACCAGGAGAATTAGATCCACTATTGTTATTTATCGATGGAGGATTCATGGGTTGTGTTAAAAGCATATTATTATTAGCTACTGGTGTGTTGTTTAGTAATGTATTACTCAAATATAATAGATTACTTTGTGAAAATTGACTATATGGACTCTTTCCATTGAGTGCCTGTTGCAGCTTAGGTTCATTATTTCTACGAGCCATATCTTCAGCCTTAGGAAACAGCATTTCAAAATGAAGAATCAGATCTTCAAACAAATCATCCGGTGACCATTCACCTAGACCTTCTTCGGTTTGATTGAAATCATGGAAAATGACGGGAGTAAAGATCAATGCCAAGTTGGGAATACTCATTTTATTGATTTGGCTATTAGCATTTACTCTGATAGAAAAATGTCAGTATTTTTTAACATGATATAGATTGATTTACGTACTTTGCTAAATGGCGAACAATAAATAGTAATGTACTTCGATGAGCAAGTGATAGGTTGGATAGTTTCGTTTCCATCAATTGGAATCGTTGAACCTGAGGTAGATTTTCTAGGAAAAAGAAAGATTTAGTATCAGTTTTAAATATTAATTTTTCTTTAAAACTTACTGCTATAAGATGATCTTGTTTGTACATTGAAATCAAATAAAGGTCTCTTCAATTCACGAATATACATTTTCAATACTGTTGCGATTGTGAAAACATCAAAAGCATCGAGCACAACTTTATCTTCATCCAATTCAAATTGATGCTTCAATTGCTCGATATTTGTCTGTCTTCCAGAGACTCTATAAATTCCTTCTTTTTGTAAACCTCCCATTTTCTCAATTGATTCAATACATTTTACTACAATCAGTGGGACAGTTCTATTATGCTCAATGGCATAAGTCTCCAATGAACCTCCAAATAGTACCTCTACGTAATTTTTTTCTTTGAATAATTACATAATTACTACTATAGTTGTGCATTCTCCTACCTTTACATTTTCCTTCAAGATAAAAGTTTTCATATCTCACTGGTGTTGGATGACTGTACCCTTGGGATTGATAATGAATATTAAATATTTGAATATCTTTAAAGCTATCAATACAAGCTGCAGCATCATACGAAGAGCGGGAAATCTACAGTTTAACCACCTTTAAAAATAATTCATCAATAACCTGAACCAACTTACATTCATCTCGATTTGCAATGAATCCAATTCAGAATGTAGAATGTTTATAAATGATGTTTTGACAGTATCGGTTTTTCTCTTGATTGTGCTTCTAAGTTGCTATCAATGAGGCTCAATCAGCACGTGTGCTTAATCAACATATAATTTATACCCACTCTATTCACTTCTTCGGTTGTCTTTGTCTGCTTTTTTCTCAAGTTTTCTAGCACAAGAATTCCTTCTCTATACTCATTATCTGCGTCTGTGATATCTTTCTTCATTTTAGCAAACTTGGTTATCTGCTTATTTTGATCCAATGGAATCAAATAAGTGTTTCCGGCTGCTCTTGTGCGCATTTGAGATATCAATCCAGCCATGCCTTTTTTATTATGTTGATCTGAGTTATTGTATGATGCAATTGATGCACCATCGATATCTCTACTGCCGTAATCACCAGATAATCTTGAAGGATTTGGAGATTCAATTGAATTTCTATTAGGTCTATAAAAGTCGTTGCTTTCTACCTGTTGTTGTTGCTGTTGCTGTTGTTGGGCATGCAATGCTTGTTGTTGCTGTTGCTGTTGTGCCATTTGTTGTTGCTGTAGTTGCTGTTGTTGCCAGCTATTTTGAGCGATTTTTAACTCTTCGCATTTATGCGTGTACGTTTTTTGAAGCTAAGATTAACTCATGCAATTAATTTCCATTTCAATTTTGATTCAGGTACCCGTACCTTAACAATATCACGATTACGGAATACAGTGTAATTATTGTTTGCGTCGTAAAGTTTGGTTTTGTGAGTTTTTCGATTATGTTCCTCGATTTCCTGAGACCAACAAAAATAAAATTTTAGTATAGGAAATATGGTTCACTAATTCATATTCACCTTTTGTTTAACCAGTACATCTATTTCAAGTTTGATTGTATCTTTGAATCGTTGTCGACTGTCAATAGTATCGCCTATTACACTTTCATACAATTTTACAGCATTTTGAAACGATAACTGTGATTCATGGTGAAATGAAGGTCTGTCTCCATCATTGGAAGATGCTAGCTTTTTAACTTTATAAAGTGCAGTTAAGTAGGCCTCCTCTGCAGTTAAACTTTGTTTAAACAAAAAAAAAGGTTAATGCAAAGGGTTCATGTATTGATGTATTTAAAATTATATATTACCGTGCACGCAACATTTGGATAATGTTATCTAAATCACTAATACTGTATTTAAAGGTCATATTGACAAAATCAAAATGCTTGTCGATGGACAATAGCTATAATGCATACAGTTATTTAAAAAAGACTGAAACATTTTGCTTGAACTTGTATCTTTTACCTCGTCGTCATTAGAAGCCGGTAATTGAGATATGCTACGTCCTCTTCCTCGGTTGATATAAGAAGAGGTCATACTTTGCTAAGGAAACAATAAGGAAAAAGAAACTCAAAGTATATGGAAAGTAAAGTTAAAAAAATAAAATAAAAAGAAAGAATCTAAAAAACCCTAATAGGCACTCCTACACTCTTCTTGCTTGTCCCTCATGATTTTTTGAGTTTAGCCACATTATAATACCCTTCTTCTTTTCTGCCATAAATATTTATTTATACTTCCTTGATTTAGTATAGGATTTTAACTTGACAAACTAGTACATGGTTTATGCTATGAATTAACTTTATAATTCATGTCTGTTCTCTAGATGATAATACATGTTTTTTTTATTCGTATGATATTAATTAAATTACACTAATCAAAATGCTTTTAAATTTACAATATGTAATATAGACTTGTTTGATTTGGCCACCCGAATGTCCCGCTTTAATTTTTTATCAGCCCTTTTTTCACCTTCTTGCACGTTTCACGTTGTACAAATAAGTAATAAGCAATATTCTGTAAAGATATAAGAGATTCTCTTTGAAAACGTTGTGTGATTCAGAATTTTTAGTAGTTTTAATTATTATTTCTAACAAAATAACATAAATTCGATACACAGCTAGTTATAGACTAAATTATGCAAGTTTTTTTATCGATAGTCTTTAAAAATAGACAAAAATATATCAAGGAAATGGAGTGAACAATTTCATGTGTAACACCTTTACGTGTATTATTTTATATTTAGGTTAAATGTTGTGGATATGAAACTTGCTATTATTAAAGTATCGACTTTTATGATCTATTGAATAACGATCGATCTGTTGTTAGGGGTTTAAACTTTTGAAATGATTTTCAGGAACCAAATTAATTTCTGGTTTATGGGTTAGTGTGCCTGAGGTTTTCGTTACTAAATCTATCAATTGCTATTACCACTACGTATACAAAATTGTGTTCAAGCTCTGAACTTTGTGATATTGTATTACATCATGTGTCCCTCATTCTTGTAAAGCTTCTAAACCCTTAAAAATCATGCAGTAAGCAGTTTTTACTTTTATTATAAACCAAAAAAAAATTAAACTTTTGATTTCCTGCTTGATATGAAAATGTAACATTATTTGCAAGCAGAATATTAAGCATCTACTAAGTTTCAAAATTCATTGCATGTGACCCAAAGTATATGTGTAAGCGATTGATCTATCTGAAATTTGGAGTTGATTGTTTTGAAAATCATTTTCGTGGATGATTGTCAGAAATATAATCACATTATATATTTCTTATATCTGTGGGCTCTTTAATTTAGTTGATTTGATCTTCATAAATCTTATATCCAAAGGCTCCAAAGTATATTTGCTCATAATCCATATTCACAATTATTTTCAATTAAAAGTTTCTGGTTGTATCTCATAATTTTAGTAACATCTCCTATATTTTATGTTACATGTTAAGCTTCTGTAATAATTTTTACCTGAAAATAAAGAGGATATCGTGTGAATGATAATCCTAGTCATCATATGATATATGTGATAACTGGTGGTTAGGTATACTTTAGAAGAATAGTTGAGGATGCTAATAAATGGAAGACAGTTTAACTTATAACTGATTATGAAGTTTTTCCTTGTAGTACCTGTAAAAAAATCTTTAAAATAAGTACACTTTATTTTTAAAAGTATCCGTATAAATGAAATCAACTACAGAGGATCAATCGAAAGAAACAGGCCACAAAAAACGTGAGGAATGTCGGTTTTCGAGGATATTAAACAGCCAATTTTGAAGCCAATTCCATTTCTAACTCATATTGAAATGTAATTCTTATAAATAGTCTTTTAAACCAAGACCTAGAGGCTCTTGGTTCTTTCTTTTACCATTAGTTTTTCTAGTAATAAAGCCTACGTTATCCATGATAAATGTTACTAGTCTATATTATTATTCTTTCTATAAATAAGATTGTATGTATCCATAAACTCTCAAGGAACATCACGTGATCTTAATTTTTTGTTTTTACTAAATATTACATATAATGTTTGACGAAATTGTCACAACTGTTATATACCTATAGTTGAAGGCTATTAGGTATTTTAGCTATGTTTTATATGTTTAGTCTGTAAGGAACAACTATTAATAAATGTAGTAGTAATAGATTTATATTAGAAAGAAGTTAAGTTTATTATTGAAGTATATAGCATGAGCTTACATACTCATAACTAGGAATGGGCTTCGATTCGAGTTTGAATCGAGTTTTAACGGAAACGGCCATTCGATTCGAGTTGGAAAACGGCCCGTTCTTTTGTAACCCAGATAAAAAACGGGGTGGGAGCAAGTATTGGTTTGCCTTAAGGAGGCTGTTAATAGCAATCTTGTCAAGTTAATATGGGATTATGAATCGATAATAGCATATTTGACAGTTTCACAACTTGAAGTATTTTTTCAATCCTGTTTTCGAGCTTAGCTAACAAAAAAAGAAAAGAAGAAACTCGAATACCCTCATTCGAGTTTGCATAAAAAACGGCCCGTTAAAGCAGTCAAACTCGGTTAACCGTAATACGATGCGTTGTTTGTGAAATCCTACTCATAACTAGTAATGACTAAATATCGAATAGATCTATCGAACCGAACAAGCCGGAATGCACGTGAGATATATCACGTGAGATTAAAATATTTATTATCACTATATATTATAAATACCACTTGACAAAATATAACCAATCTTCGGTAGTATAGTGGTGAGTATCCCCGCCTGTCACGCGGGAGACCGGGGTTCAATTCCCCGCCGGAGAGTTTTTTGCTTTATTTTTATTTTGTAGTGTATGTAGTTTTACTGTGTGTTGGGATATTTGCTTTATAGTATTAAAAAATATTGTTATTAATAATAAAAGCTTTTCACGTTGGAGAAACTGAGATAAATTAGGAATGTAATTTGGCTATTCTCCATATTTCTTCTAATTTTATGGCTATCGGATCAAGATATTACCGGCTAAATACAGTTTTATCCAATGATATTTGTATTTATACTAATATAGTGGACTGGGAGCAACGAAACTCTCCATAATCCACTAAATCGAATTACGACTGTACATGAAAAAGAGGTTTACCTATTAATTTCGGTGGCTATGATTACCATATAATACTAATTCAACACTATTTCTAATCGGAAATGGTTTACTAAGTCATAAACCCCATTTGAAAAGTGCACGCTTGATTCTTGTAATTTAGCCAGTAAATCAATATATGTTAAAATTATAGAACCAAATACTGTTACAGCTATAGTATATGCAATGAAATGACACCTTTTATAGACCAAAGTCGCCATTGTCATTTCAGAAAAATAGCTGATCTCGATTCGTATCTGAATCTCGCTCCATAAGGACTGAGTTCCAATCAGATCCCAATAAGCATAACGAGGAAACTCTATATTGCTAGTGCCTGTAAAAGGAAGTTATCAGGGTTATATTATATAAGGGGCAGGAGACACAGACAAAGGCTTATTTGTTATGTTAAGGTTTATTTCAGAATATATAATAAGGAAAATGATGAGGAGAACTGACGAAGAAATAAAAGGAATTATGAAAATAAGATGGTTATTTATACTAAATTATTCAAGAGTCTAGTTCCCTTCATGAACTAGACTTCAGGGACACAGTGTTACTGAATTACTCTATAACTTGAATGCGAGTAAGTTGATATTGTAATGTGGTCATTGGTTGTGCCGCAGTGCGGGTAGTAATAGAATGTCTTGCATAAGCTGGAGATTGATATGCAATTCGGATAAGGTAATAATGCGTGATATGTTTAGGATAGTAGTATAATAATAGATTAAGCTTGACAGGTTCATGACAGAAGTATTCCTGATCAAAATACAACCTTCTACAACACGACACCTATGATATAAAGCTGTACTGATTTTGCATTAATAATATATTCCAAAACTCCTGCTCATAAAATCGCAGTAGTTGCAGTAATTCTAGATAAGGAATCACATCCCATAAAAATAAGCTCAGCTGCATTTTAAATTATAACTGGAATGTTGAAAGATCAACATCCATCTAGTGATATTCTATCATATCAAACAAAGTATCAATATCCCAACCAAGTATCAATATCCCAACCAAGTATCAATATCCCAACCAAGTATCAATATCCCAACCAAGTATCTTATAAAAGAATGTCAATAAAAGACATTATGATTGAACACCTGTAAAATAGGCATCAACACACAAACATCCACTATTTTACAATTCCTATAAATATAGCATACTTTATGAAGATATCATTCTTTTCTTCAGATTTCTTTTAATCACAATAAAACCGTGGAAAGACTATAATTATTGTATTTATCAACGCTTTTATTTTTTTTTATTTTATTTTTCATTTTTATAAAATTACTTCAATTCTATTGCAATATTATATATTATATTTAGTCTAACACTACGGCCGAACTATGCTTTCCTGGGCATAATAATCTGCACAGATGGGCAGAATAAATTTTTTTGCGCCGATCAGGCAGCCTAGATGAGCAGAGCAATAAGATCAAAGCTTTTTAGTCAATTTATTAAAGTATATCAATCATAATATAATTAATAACGAAGATAATTTGAATGGTTTAAAGCAGATGTGAGTTACTCTGATTTAATAGAATTGCCTTATTGACAAGATATATCAATTTGAAATTTGGGGTTTGAAAGAGTTCTGCCCATGTTCTTCTTTTGGAGACCAAATGGGAACAACAACAACAACCTGTTTGGCAACACTAAAAGTATTTATGCCTTTGTAAATTCCTGTTCGTAATACACAAAATCTTTTTCTTCCCTACTCTTTCCTCAGCTCTTTTATTTGTGTTTACAACTACAACAAAAAGACTAATATTTTTATAAACTGAAATTAAGTAGCAGGTATAAGTACATGTTTTTCGTATTGTTTAGTTGGGAATAAATTATTAACTGTTAATGTTAGGGCATGCTATAATATCTTTCTCGAACAAAAAAAGCGTCTAGGACTTAATCATTTTGTTCCATTATCTACGTTATAATAATCAATAATGCTTTTTTGTTGATCTAAAGTCGATATCTACCTGGAGAAAAACTGGTGATTATAAAAGTATGTATAGTATTGACTTGATTTGAATAAATGAATAGACTCCTGTTAATCTATTTGCTTTCTAAAAAATATTTGTTTCTATTTAGTGGCCAACAGCCAAGAAGAGGAAAACAAGATGTTGTTTTGTATATCACTACCAACTATCAAAGGTACACCATAATTATTACTTATTAGCTTGTTATTAATAATTGATTTTACTAATAAATCTATTTTTATAGGTCAAAAGTAAGTTTGTTCTGGTAAAGCATTGAATACATTGGCTTGGGACAAAGAGGAGGGTAAAAACGCGGCAATAGGTTCCAGTGATGGCCATGTTTATATTTATGATATTAGAGAGCTAAGACTAAAGTTCAATGTAAATTACCTCTAGCGCAATAATTATAAAGTAAGACTATATTATCATCAAATAAAGTACCATATAATATTCACATGTATAAAGGTTTACAGTAATAAGCCTGAATCAAATGGGTACAGCATCGTAAATTCTTGAAAAAGCTCTCGAGTATTATAAAATCTCTTATTTTTAAGACTCACAAGGCTTATAAGCGGAATATTAATTTCAAAAATTATTCTTGTCCAGATCATCAATTTTGACATTTTTTAATTTTTTTTTTTTGATTTTGCAAATCTAGAGTTAATTATACTACCAATTACAAAAACAAAAATATACACATGTACAGATTTAAGCGCTCTATTTGCTCAATAACAAATAACAAACATTTTTATTGCAAAATATTACATGAAAATCCTTTAATCAAAAATCCGTTTTTGGGGCAAAAGTACAAAGTTTGATTATTAAACGTTTGATATTAAGCTTTCACAAAATGTGTATTAGTTATGGCTACAATTTTCTCTCACATTGTAGTACATTTAAACGTTGATTTTGGTATCAAAATTTGATTTTTCTGTTTTTTTATCTAAATCATGAGTGTTGGTAAGGATAAAACAAGCGCCGAAAATGTCCGCTACAAAAACTGAATTTTCAGACCATACATGGCTAAATATAAGAAAAGTAAAAAAAAAAAGCTTTTTTATTTAAAACTTAGATATACCATAGTATAAGAGAAGACATTAGGTTATTCTTTTTTTTTTTATTTCTATATCATTTGAAATTTGATCACTTTCCTGGAACAGTTCGTGGGTTTGTAGCCAGTTCTAACTTTTCATTGAATAGATATAAATATCATTGCCTTTGATTTGATCTGGTAATCAAGAAGTACTGTAATGAGTCAAACATTTCAGTTTCATTCATGCAAAACCTTGCCTCATTCCTTATATAATACTACAAGGAAATTATTACATGATCCCTTGTAGATTTATCTGTATTGTTACACTCCCGTTACTTTTTATTTATTCATTAATAAATATCTAAATTACAAATAAAAACACCAACCTTTATCAATCCCGTGATCACCAATGTATAATAACAAGAATAATATCCATAAGCATATTATCCATCTTTGTTGTTAGTCCAAAATTACAGATCATTACAAATACGTCCAACAATACAGTAGTAAATAATGATATTTGATCCTAAAATGCAGTTAAATGAAAATATCAGTCTCTAATATAACGACTGCTACCTGTATATTAAAAACATTAGTCCCTTATGTTAGAATGCGTATTCAGATACAAGAAAAGAATACCCTCTTGATAGTCTGATATGCCTTATTAAACAGTGAATATATCTTTGGGACATGAAAACAAAAAGAGAGAAATAACACACGCATAAAAGGATTTTCAAGGCTTTATATTATTTAGCGCATTTAAAACCCTGCTAAATTGCACATTTTAGCCAATGTAAAAGCAGCATTACAGCGCCTAAACTATAAACTAAGAAAAATAGGCAATCTCTGTTACTACTATAATAGAAACATAAAATTTTCTACTAGAAAAAACATTTGTCATATCATACATTCATTAAAAAATTGCAAAAAAAAGCCCGTAGAGCGACACCGTAATTGAGCATAATAGCAAGATTGAACGGCTGCTAAGTCTCTTATACAATCACAAACTATTAGCTTTGATACAATTTTTTATTTTTTGAAGTACCAAAAATCATCATGTATCTTACATGAAAGACTACATACTCAGAACAGATGCATATAATACTAAAATAAATAAAAATAAAGCTCGACATATATATTTTATTAAAATAAAAAAAAAACGATTCTCAATACTTCGTTTGGCCGCCTTTGGCATCAATAACCACCTGGAAACGGTCTTTCATGCTGGCAACCAGCCTACCAGCAAGTTCAACGGTTATGCTTTCCCAAGCTTCTTCTAAAGCTGACTTGAGCTCTTCAGTATTATTGATGCTAGCCCTTTTGTCATCAATGAGCTTATCAATGGGGTTCAAATCAGGGCTTTGAGCGGGCCAGTAATCAAAGCGCCTGATCGAATGTGGGTTCTTCCACCATGTAGCATAACCGCCGGTGTGGCAGGTGGCGCCATCTTCTTGAAAGACGAAGTCCTTATCATACTTGTCGCTCAATTCCACGAACCAAGGAAGAAACTTCTGCGACAAAATATTGACATAAGTGTTTTAATCAACACTACCGTCAATGAAGACCAACGGCCCAAAAACAGCTCCAAATCATCACACTACCTTTGCCCCATTTTATTGCTGGAACAATATCTTGGGTCTGGTACCTCTCTCCTACCTTGCGAAGTACCCTAGCCCCTCCACCGTAGCCTTCGACAGTAAACCGGAACTCATCCTACCAAACAACACTGTTCCATTGCTCCGTTGTCTAATTCACTCGTTCCTTGGCTCAATGAAGCCTTCTCTTCTTGTTCTCTTCGGATAACTTTGGCTTATGTGCCGCAAAGTAAGAACCGAAGCCAATTTCTTTCATATATCGAATCAAGGTAGATCGAGAAATATCGATCTGAGCATCTTTCAATCGCGAATTTATCTGAGCATATGTGGCGAATGGGTCCTCCCTGACAAGGCGTTGAAGGTGTCTTATACTGTATCCCTTTCATTCATCTTTTTAGGTGACGCCAGTATGCTGCTCTGGAGTAGATGTTCCCTTTTTTTCCTTAATCCTCTTAATCATATTCTGAACAGTGGCCTTGGATATGCCAGTAGCTGCTGAAATACGACTCATATTATATTTCTCTTTATTTAGTCAATAAACACCCCAATATTTCTTATTTTCGCGTTTGTTATAAGCTTTGTGGATAGTGTTGGGTGATTCTGCGTTAGACATTTTGAAATTAATTAGTAGGTTCGAAAGTTATGTCAAAAAATCTAAAGGATTATGCTCAAACTATTTTATTAAGCTCCTCCTTTTTGCTGAACCCAGATCCTTACCCTCCACCCTCTCCCTGACTGCGAAGCTACCATCGATTCCCTGATCACAAACCTATCATCACTCCCCAAAACCCAGAACCCAACCCCCGTTTGATTCAACTGTAATCCTGCTCACAGTTGCTCCTCACCATAGAACTTTTGTTCTCAAATATCTCGTATCAACAAATCTTGTACTCAAAAATTCTAGAGTCGTATTTCGCATCCCTTGTTTTTATTTTCTTTGCACTTAAAACACGCTTCATATAACACAGAACCCGAACCCCAATATCCAGTCTTATCTCTCACTTCGCCATGGCGTACAGTTATAGGACTTTAAATAATGAAATAAAGAAGTTTATTTCCCTACAAAAAAAAAAAAAACTATTTTATTAATTTTGGATCGTATCAAAACTAATGATTCGTGACTGTACTATGGTATATCTAAGTTTTAAATAAAAAAGCTTTTTTTTTTTACTTTTCTTATATTTAGCCATGTATGGTCTGAAAATTCAGTTTTTGTAGCGGACATTTTCGGCGCTTGTTTTATCCTTACCAACACTCATGATTTAGATAAAAAAACAGAAAAATCAAATTTTGATACCAAAATCAACGTTTAAATGTACTACAATGTGAGAGAAAATTGTAGCCATAACTAATACACATTTTGTGAAAGCTTAATATCAAACGTTTAATAATCAAACTTTGTACTTTTGCCCCAAAAACGGATTTTTGATTAAAGGATTTTCATGTAATATTTTGCAATAAAAATGTTTGTTATTTGTTATTGAGCAAATAGAGCGCTTAAATCTGTACATGTGTATATTTTTGTTTTTGTAATTGGTAGTATAATTAACTCTAGATTTGCAAAATCAAAAAAAAAAAATTAAAAAATGTCAAAATTGATGATCTGGACAAGAATAATTTTTGAAATTAATATTCCGCTTATAAGCCTTGTGAGTCTTAAAAATAAGAGATTTTATAATACTTGAGAGCTTTTTCAAGAATTCACAATGCTGTACCCACTTGATTCAAGCTTATTGCCGTAAGCCATTATACATGTTAGTATCGTGTGGTAATTTATTCGATGATAATATAGTCTTACTTTATAATTATTGCACTGGAGGTGATTTAGATTAAGTTTTAATCTTACCCCCCCAATATCATAAACAACATAAACATGGCCATCACTGGGACCTATTGCCACCTTTTACCCTCTTTGTCCCAAGCCAATTTATTCAATGCTTTACCAGAACTAACTTAATTAACTTACAAATGGTTCTTCGGTATTTGCATTCAAATTCCGTAAATTAAATTGACTGGTTCCATCTGACAGTAGTATCAAGCGTATCATTAGCTCGCCGTATTATGATAAATAAATGCCAATCTAAAATTAGAAACATCCCATTGGCATTGTTATAAACTATGAAAAGCTTGATTTTTAATAATACAGCAATTAAAAAAAACAAGATGATACTAATAGCATATGGTGAGTATTCAACATCTAAGTAAGTTTGATAAAATATGCTTTCAAACCCTTTTAAAAATCCTGAGGCAAACACAACATCTTGGTCCTGTAATTTCTATCCATCAAAGTGTTGCGATTTCCACTACACAATGAATGCACTTTTTATCTATCGTGACCTCGATGTACATTGTTGGATGGATATCAGTTTTTTACCAGCTGTATTTTCTTTAATTCATTAATATTGTTTAAATATATACAATGAATAACTAGAAAATAAAGTTAAAAAAAACTAGATATATTTATTGAGTATATTGTAGGTAAAAAAGATAATGAATCCATCTCGAACGACATCAGGATTCAGGGTATTTATATGTTTTGGAAGCGTGGATATAGAGTCTACAATACAGAGTGTATGAAGGGATGATTTCATCATCTTGAGTGCAGTAAATTGCGAAGTTATTTACTAAAATAAAAAAATATAAAAAATAAAAGCAGTAGAAATACAATTATAATCAGCTAAAGTTTTTATTACAAAAGATTTCTGAAGAGTTAAAATAATTGAAAAGTATGAGGGTATTTATAGTGATTTGGAGAACTTGGATACCATCAGACTTGAATGGATGTATATTTAGTAATCTTCCAGTTTTGAGTACATTGTTATTGATATGATATTTTAAGGGGTAAATTGTGTAGAGCATTGACCATAAGGGATTGTATGTCAAGTGTGACAATATCGACCTTTTGGGAAAATGGTTGTTTTGTTTATTTCTGTTATATCTATTTTATGTAACCTTGATTTTTAAGGGATAGTTTTTTATATGCTTGAATCTTATTTATATTGATAGTGCAACTTCGATGTAGATGAGTAGTTGACTAAATTAATATCTTTGTTTATTATCATTATTGATTTCGATAGAATCCTGTTTTGATATATATGTCATTTGTGTAATTGATTGCGCCGTGACCAAGGGTGCTATCATCTACACGACATGTATGGTTCAAAAAGGGTATTTCATATTTTTAGCATGCGTTTGTTATTGTGTTCAATTGAAGCGTTTGTTTATTATTGTTGTTCACATTTCAAGTGGCATCATATTTTATGAGCGACACTTGGAATTTAGGTTGTTTTATTTTTATCAAGCGTTTTTAGTATGTAATTCCACTGCATAGTCTATGTCATAAACAAATATTTAGTCATATTGAACGATGATTTGTAGCATTACCAAAAAAAAAAAAAGAATAAATGCTTCAAGAGTTTTCTGCATACCAAATTATGCAATTTATTAGTAGCAATAATTGCACTTAACTATGCTTTTTAAACCTATTGATGTTAATCAGAATAATGAGAACTTTCATTCAAAAGTAAGCTTTGCTTTATACATTTACATTCACCCATTCAATAAATGACATTGAGTTTATTATCCGTTATATCAATCAACCAACTCCATTTTGGTTTGATACATTTGACAACTAAAAGCCTAAATTACACTTGAGCCATCAGGTATTGCCACAAAAAATTTTTGTACAGGTCGACGAAGCATCACAATTTGGATAATTTTTTTGTGTTAATAGATCTGAGCTCTCTCACACATTTATAAATCTCTGCATGAGCCATATCTCTATCTGTTTAATTTAACTAAAATACATTGAACGCCAACATCGTACTTGATGATAAAACGTCTTACTTTATTGCGTGTCAACACAACTAATTTAATGCTAGTTTAGCATCAGCAGTTGAATCAGATAAATTTGAGATTAAACAACCCCTTTTAATAGTTTTGCATATCATGAGCTAGTAATGGACCGTTATTATAGATACACTAATCAAGGATGGTGAGTTAACCCCTCTAATGGACGAATGAGTTGATTATTAGCATAAATGAAACATTAAAATCAAATATAATAGCAATTGAATGAACAAGAGATGATAAACCATGTAAATTAGCATAATTGGGTTGTTTCAAGCGTTTTGAACTGAATATGCCTTTATTTTTGACCTATAAAAAAATTAATTTATTAGTAAAATCAATTAACAAGTAATCATTATGATGTACTTTTGATAGTTGGTGGTGGTATACAAGACAACATCTCGTTTTCCTCTTCTTGGCTGTTGGCCACTAAATAGAAACAAATATTTTTTAGAATGGACAGAATCTATAATTCTGTACATACAGGCTTTTCGTTGTGCTTGTGTTGTGCAGTTTCTTTTGTTGTGCCCATGTGCATCTTATTATCTTTTTAGCCATATTCAGTGGGCACAACAAAATCATCTTGTGCAGCACAGGTCAGCCATAGTGCGTATTCATTTGTACACATTTTTGTAGATATCTCCACGAAAAATCAATATTTTGAAAAACCTAAATTAGGTCCGAGAGAGCTCAACGGGATTGATGACATAAATGTAAAAGAAATGCTACTCAATTCAACGAACATTCCGAAATCCATTACAAAAATACCAAAAAAAAATGAAAAAAAAATAAAAGTGCTCAGAAATTTTTTATACTGAAATATGCTATAGAGGGCTTGAAAACAAGTACTTTTTATTACTAGGAAGTATTAGTATAGCTTAATGTTTTGCAGAGATATGAAGCCTCAAAGTTTTTGATTTTTAGCAGTGAAATTCGTGTAAAAATCTGAAACATTAGTATTGAAAAATTTATACCAACTGCAAAAAATAGGATATTTCCGGATACTCATTTTTGGATTAAAGTTGAACATCTCAGGTACATTGGCATATAATTTTTTCTTTTTGTTATTTAGTCAAAAAAAAAAGTAGAGTAGAGATAAAAGTAAGACCTAGTTTTCCAGTTAAAAGCTGTAAATTTTACGTGTTTTTGCGTCTTTTGAGAGAAATGAGGTAAATTTAGGAACAGGCAGCATAATGCGGCCAACTCATATATATTTTGTACTGTCTAAGGCATATCCTGAAAAGCGTTTAATATGGAATTAGTTATAGAAAAGACAGAACGCTTCGACTTCGAAAATTAGCGATTTTGAATTTTTGATTTCAGTTGCTTCAAATTCGAGTTTTTTATACTGGCTTTTTTAGCGCTGCAATTGCAACTGACAGCTCTGGAAGTTAAATTGTTTATCTCCATGGCCTATATGCATGAGTGATAAGGAAATAGTTGATGTTTTGAGAACCCTAGGCCAAATACGGAATTCCAATGGCTATAAATAAGACTTATTGACTATAATCTGAAGGCGTTTTGTATGATGTTTTAGACAGCAAAAAAAAAAAAAAAAACTTTTTAAGCAATGGATATTATTTTTTGAAGCATAAATATGGTCTATCATTATTGCTAAATTTTGATTAAATCAAGTTTTAGTATATCTTCTGCCTTTATTTTGCATTTGTATCCTATATCGTTATGAGTCGAAAACAAGTGCTTTTGATTTGAAACCATTAAAGTTGTATTTTACTTCTTTACTGCATTCATAAATATATTGCACAAAACACATTGCATTGCTGTTACTATTATGTAATAGACAAGGATAAGCCTCTCAAATATCGAAGACTTTGAAAAACTCCCAAAAATACTGCAAGTGCCATGCTTTTTTTTTTACGCAATAGAGTTCTTTATTTGTGTGCATGATAAACACCATATTTTTGCCTAATACTACAGATAATTGCTGTCTTGATCTCCCTTATGAGTTGAAATAATTTTTTTGATTTGCAGAACAACAGGCAAAATCGCCACCACAAGTACTGCGTTTTTTCGCTTTTCCGTGACCGTAGTGTGTTACTTTCATCTCAAATTTTTTTCTTCAAGCCCTTCAAAATCCCTATAATTTGACAAGAAAAAAGTCTAATTTTTTTTACTTTTCACTTTTATTTACCTTTGAAATCTCATCTTTAGGAGGGATCAACCAGCCGCTTTGTGTCCTTTTAATAACAAACTGTTTACAAATACATCACACTCTGCAACAGCGCTGCTTGTCATAGAAAACTCTTACTAAAGCTGAGATCCTGGCATATTAATCATCGAGAAAATATCTAGCTTTACTTTCAGAATTTTTACTCTGAAACATCTTGGAAATACCCACACGCGCATCACTATTATATTTCATACTATTTCTATCATCATTTGAATAATGGGAGGGTAAGTCTACTCGAGATGTATATTTGAAATTTTTTTTTCCTGACCTTTTTCGGTTTCCCATGGTCACAGAGTTACAATTGCCCACCAGCCTAACAACGAAGTTGTAAATGACGAGAGTTATTCTACAAACTTTCCCGTTGATGTCAAGCTTGACGCTAATAATCAATCTTTGAATGATGAACAATTTAATCAATTATTCGCTACGTCTACCGAATGGTCAAATAACTTACCTGTTGAAGATTTGACTGGTGAAGTTCAAGAACTTATGATGAGGTACAACATGTAATTTTTTTTTGTGTCGCCGTTCACATATTAACTAGGCTAGTAGAGAATCAATGAACTCATGGTTGCAGCCTTGGGGAGAAAATGCAACTTGCCTATCTGATTTCGATACTCAAATGTATGCCCAGTCAATTCAACTCGAAAATCTCTTTGGTCAAAATCAAATTGATTTTACTCAAGATATCAATCAAACTGCATTTTATGATGAGTTGGCTTTTGGTAAGATTTGAATCTTAGTTTGTTGGACTCGAAAGTTAAACCTGTCTATTTTTTAAGCACCCGATGATGGATCCCTTAATCTTAGTGCTCCCACCTCCTCTGCCTCTTCTCCTTCTGATAGCTCTACTCAGATTAGCCCTGTTGTTCAATCTGCTCCGGATGTTCATATTGAACAACTTGAAGAAAAAAATATTATTGTTGAAAGATTACATGTTTTAGAGAAAGATGATGCCGATGTTACTATCGAGGAAGAAGAAAATGACATTGTTGTCGAAGAAGAACAAGAAGAAATTGTCTTGAACAGTAATATGCTGAAGCGTAGAAGAAGTTCATCAAGTAGCAGTGGTAGCTCTGACGATTCTAGTTCTGGCTCCTCATCTGAAGAAGAGTCTGACTCTGAAGATGAAAATGTCATTCCTACTACAGTTGCCAACATGAGTAGTCGTGGTCGTTATGCTTCATCCTCTGATTCTGAATCTGAATCTGAAGCAACACCTGGTCGTCGCTCGCGTGCTGTCTCTCCAATTGCAAATCCTTATGTCTATATGCATAAACGTCAAATTGAAGAAACTTTACTGGATCGTATTACCAATAGTCTTGATCCTGAGAAACTGCCTGGTATTTTACCCATTTTATCACCCGAGTCAAATCAACAAGAAGATGAGGTAGAAATTGATCTGTCTTGCTTAGCTCGTGAGCAATTAGTTCAAGTTTTATCTTATGTCGATGCTTGTATTCTGGAACAAAATGGTGGCCCTGCTGTCAATGTTGAACATTATATCAATAAGAAGCCTAAAGGCCCTCGCACTCGACCTGCACTTGTAGATAAAAAGGTCCAACGTAGGCGTAAACCTAATAAGCCCAAGACAAAATCTCGTGCAGAGTTGACTGAAGATATCGATGCTGGTTCATCATCTGACGACGAAGACGAAGAGGTTGATTATGCCATGTCAAAACCTAAGCAAGTTACTGAGGGCCCTATCTCCATGGCTTCTTTGTCCAAAAAGAATGATACAGTCAAGAGTCGTAAAAGACCTGCAGCAAAGAAAAGTAAAGGTCGTCGTAATGATGATGATGCCCTTGTTTCTTCATCGATTCATGTTATTCAGGATCCCGATAGTATTGCAATTTCAAGACCTAAAAGACGAGCAGCTGTTCATAAGCGTCGTTTATTGGAAGAAATGCTTGCTCCTTCAGATGATGATGAAGAAAATCAAGAAGAAGAAGATGATGATAGTCCATTAGTTGTATTTGGAGAAGAAACAATGGATCTTGATGTGATAGATAATTGTACAATTATGCATCAAGTACCGGTGATAGAAACCGAACAAATTGTAACATTATCGTCAGTAGTTGAAGAGGATAGTGAAGATACCGATGAAGAAATTGATATTATGTGTTAATTTTTTCTCTCACCCCCCCCCCCCTCTTTTCTTATATATATATATATTTTATTCATCACACAAACACAACTCACATATTTACAACACCAAAATCATTTAATTATCCATCATCTATTATATTCCACCCAATCTTAAAAGCAATTTTGTTTTCTCTTATTTTTTTACATATAAAATGTTTTCATTTTTTGTTACCTTTTAAAATTTTTAATGGTATCTTTAGACGTCTTTTATTCTGTCTGTTTCTTTTTGTACCATACACATTAGATTTAAAGTTCTTCTGAGTTTTGATGGGAAATCTATAAAATTGCCTTGTTCACATTTTGTCTATTCGAATCATTCTTCTTCTTTTTCTTCTTAATTACTTTTTCTTTTATTTGATAAAATGACAGTTGGTTCGTTACCATTTATTTCTCGTCGTTCCACTGTTTATGGAACTCATGCCATTGTGTCAAGTTCGTAAGGTTTATAATTATTGACTCAATAGGATGCAAATCTAAATCATTTAATTAGCCAACCTTTAGCAACTCAAGCTGGTATTGATATTCTAAAAAAAGGTGGAAATGCAGCTGTAAGTTGTTTTTATCTCCTAATATTGAAATCTACAGTATTTCTAATCATTCACACGATATAGGACGCTGCTGTTGCTGTTGGTAATACACCATAGATTTAACATTTACCCGGTTACTAATTCAAATTGTTTTGTGTAGCTGCTGCATTGAATGTCACTGGTAAGTTAGATTGATGACAAACTATGAGTGTATATCAACAATCCTTAATCTTTTCTCAAGAACCGGGATCAACAGGCATTGGTGGTGATGCCTTTTGTCTCTTTTATAGCGCAAAATCTAAAACAGTAAAGGGTCTCAATGGATCAGGAAGGTAACAATAAATAAATCATTAAACAGATCCAGTATTAAAATCATAATAGAACTCCCGCAGCTCTGACCTTGGAGCACCTTCGCAAAGAAGGCATTACAGGCTCCTCTCTACCAACCACTACTGCTCATGCTGTAACTGTGCCTGGTGCTGCTGCTGCCTGGGTCGATACTGTCAAAGAATTTGGTTCTGGTAAAATTGATCTTACTACTATTCTTACTCCTGCAATTGATCTTGCTGAAAATGGGTAAGAAGGCATACTATAATATTTATGGATGGGATTGTTACTCAACTTCCTTTTTACAGATTCCCTGTATCGCATATTTCTGCCAATTCTGTAAGCAAAGACCATTAGATCCATCTTTTTAAAATTCTAACGCTCATCCTAAAATTTAGTGGAATGAAGAAACCAAGCAATTAATTGAAGCTAACCCTGGTACTCATGTTGAATGGCTCATTGACAATAATAGAGCACCCAAAGAAGGTGAAATTATGTCTGTTCCCACACTTGCCCAGTAAGAATAGTATATTATTCCTTTTTGTATAACGTCTGATACTAAAATCAAATCCAACAGAACCTTCCGAACCCTCGGTACTGAAGGCAAAGAAGGCTTTTATGGGGGTCGCATTGGTGAGGCCATTATAGATGCTCTCAAATCAAGAGGTGGAGTAATGACATTGGAAGACCTTGCTCAACATAATTCTGAGCTTATTGAACCTATTTCTCTTGATTATCATGATTGGACTGTTTGGGAAATTCCTCCCAATGGACAAGGCATTACCACGTTGATTGCATTGGGCATTATTGAAGAACTCGAGAAATCAGGTCGTATTGACTTTAAAGACATTAAGCATAATTCTGCCGAGTATGTACATATTGTCACAGAAGCCCTTCGTCTTGCTTTCGCTGACACCAGACATTATGTTGCTGATCCTCAAACGGAACATGTTCCCACAGAGGCTCTTTTGAGCAAAGAGTATCTCAAAGAACGTTCAGAGCTCATTGATTTGAATTATAGAAACAGTGATATTAGCAAAGGCTACCCCGAGAAGAGCGGAAATACAGTTTATTTTTCAGTTGTAGACGAGGAAGGCAACGCTTGTAGTTTTATTGTAATTATAGTCACATATATCTTTGCTTGCACGAGCTAACTATGTTTTCGTAGAACTCTACTTTTATGCATTTTGGAGTAAGTATTTCCAGCACCTTTGTAACGATTTATATTAAAATATCATTCTTTTTCTTAGTCTCATATTGTAGTTGATAACACTGGCATTGTTTTACACAATCGTGGCTGCAATTTTGTATTAATTGAGGATCATCCCAACTGTCTTGGTCCAAGTAAGAGACCTTACCATACTATCATTCCTTCAATGATTACTCGTAAATCAGATAATGGCCATGAACTCGAAGCTTGTTTCGGTGGTAACACATTTAAATTATCCCAAAAATATAATACATTTTACTAATGTTTAAAATTCAGTAATGGGCGCTTTTATGCAGCCTCAGGGACAAGTTCAGGTGATTTTAAACATGAAGCATTATCAATCTAATCCTCAACATGCTCTTGATCTCCCACGTCTTTGTATTGCACCTCCTAAGGGTAATCCTATGGTTTCTGGTAATGCATATGTATTCACTGAGGTTACTCAATCTGTCATTTACTTGGAAGATGGCTTGCAAAATACCATTGAAGGATTGGAAGCCAAAGGTCATACATGCTATGTATTGCAAGATCATGCACGTTCTATGTTTGGTCGAGGCCAAATTATTCGTTCCATGATAGATGACAGAACTGGCAAAAGAGTGCTTGCAGCTGGCAGTGATCCCAGAGGCGATGGTTGTGCAACTGGTTGGTAAAGAAAAGAACAATATCACTCCCTTTCATCTTTCCCCCACTCTTTGAACATTTTACTCAAATAATAAATGATACAGACAACATTTGTAAAACAAAACAAAAAAAAAGAACAAAACTTTATGGTAATTCCTTTTTTTTTATATACTTTATATATATAAAACGCATCTTCAGTCTTTTTTATTTGTTTCTTTGGATACGTTTCAATGAAGTTGGCTAAACAATTTATTTCTTCTATAAAATTATTGAAAAATGTTAGTAAAAAGAAGTTTAAATGCTTACAAAACCAAATTACCTTGTTGGCCTCCTCCTCAGCCTTATCACGGGCACGCTTCTCACGAGCACCGAGAGTACGGGCAGCAGAGCGAGCATAACGGAGCTTCATGTAAGCATTGGTAGACTTCTCCTCAGCAGTGATAGCACGGGCTTCGGGAGCAGCAGCAATTTGCTCAACAGGGAAAAGAGGACCACGGAGTTGAACAGCAGAGGCGACCTCAGCAGCTTCGGCATCACCCTTCTTGGCCTTACCAGCCTTACGGGGGAAGACGATGAGCTTAGCCTTATAAGCCTTCAAACGTTGAACGTTGAGTTCGAGAGACTCGTTGGACTTGTTACGACGACGGAAATCGACGGCAATACCAATAGAGCGGGCTTCCTTGCGAGGGACACCAGCTTCCTATTCATGGTAAAATTGAAATGTTAATTTACCCCATTTCAATTCATTATCTACATTTTAAATTTTTTTTTTACCTTGAGTTCTTCGAGAGTGAAACCACGACCGCTTCTCAACTTCATGTTGTAACGGACAGTAGGACAACGAACAGCAGGACGGAGAAGACCATCAATAGGTCTGGGAGCAATACGACCGGCCTTTTGGACACGTGCGATTCTTCTAGACTTCTTGCGACCAGCTTGGTCGAACCAAGTCTTGACACGGAGGTCCCATTGCTTGCGGAAATGCTGGTTAGGCAATTGGTTGTTGTGCTTCAAAACCATGGTCTATTAACAATCGAATATTATATATAAATGTTGAGAAAAAAAAAGTTAGACTTCGACTCAATATTATGTATTCTCCATCTGATAATCCAATGCAAAAGAATCCATCTAAAATCAATTCATCCATTTCATAACTTGCAATCTCTCTCTATTGATATTGATGGATTCCTAACAGGATATCTGGATACTACTCTCTATCTATACGTACGTAAGGATTACCAGTGAGGGGGAAAGAGAAAGACTACACTGCGTACATGGTGTTGGAAGCACCAAAACGTTGATTTTGGACCCCCGATGGATGTGCCGGACAATGGCTTGCATTCAAAGCCTTCAGTGACTTGAATGTTTCGGGCCGATGAGTGCTATTTATACTTTATTTAACAGTAGAGTTCATTATTAAAAGATTATGAGTGAACGAGAGGAATTACGCAATAACATTTGGGCTGATAAGTTTTAAAATGTACATAAATTTAATCAGATGCTATTTGAGTAGAATCAGAAGCATTTGGATTATATGGTTCAAAGGGAGGAATACATTTATTGTAAGAAAGCATGGTAACATCTCAGTATTCAAAAATATTTTTGCACATTAAATAGCATCCAATATAAATAAGTGCCTAAATAAACATTATGAGATACAGAATAATCAAAGAAATTTTAATCTTTCCAACACAATCTGACAATGTGATCCAGAACACATACCATTCCAAGCTGCCATCTTCTCAAACCAAATGTGATTTCCAACTCATTATTAAGTATATGCAAACAAACGTTATATTATTTTGTTTATCAATTACTGGTTTGATAAATCTGCTTGAAATGCACGAAAAATGTTTAAAACTGAAGAATGTACGATTTACTGATTCAATATAGTCATGAATTTTCGAAAAGAGTACCCCTGAACGGAGTAGAAATGTCAAATAGTTTCCAAATTTGGAGTAGTAGCTTAATTATGTTGATTGAGCTGATTTGTTAGCCGATACAAACATTTTACCCAACCAATTCTCTGCGAAAGGATGCTATTGTACGGCTCTCCCCAAGTACATTTACTTATCAGCATCATAATTTTTTTGACAGCATTTATGAAACTGATTTGTTACAATTGGTTTGTTTTCGTGAATACCAGTTCCTAAAATGTGTAGGAATCAGAAGAAAGCACATCATATAAAATAATCTTATATAGTTTATTGTGACTCAAAATTAATTTTATAAGCCATTAAACCTTTTAAAGTCAATGTGCAGCACGTATAGTTTGTTTACCCATTCTTTAACTTATAAGTATCGAATTGATTTAAGCTTTGAAAGAGTTTCTCAGTGGTGGTGCAACTGCATTGAAACTCCGATATTTTTCTCAATGATTTCCGTATCCAAGAAAAAATGCAATTTCATCTTTCTTTCGTCTAAATATTTCTTTAGTACGTTTGACTAGTCAACCTTAGCTCTGTCCTGGATTTTATTATAATACTTTTAGAAAGCGATGTTCTTTGGTATCATCTACTGTATCAAGCGTAAAAAAGCATTCAAATAATAAAACATTTAGGAATGATGTTTGGTGCTTATGGTACTGTTATGGCCATCTTGGGAGCGTGATGAACAAGATATGTGGAATACTGGCTCTAAAGGACAGAAAATGAAGAAGTCGCTTACTCTTTTTTTGGATAAATTAAACTACCCATTGCTTCGAGTGGTATTGATAGTCGAATCAAATGCTATATTTTGGATTATTTGAAAAAGAAAATAATCATTTTGAATGTCGTTACAAAGACACTGTATTAATTCAAAAGCTTCTCAATAGTTTAATACATGGCTAGTCACTGTATTATGTATACACCTTACGCCCCTTTTTCTTTTGCTGTGTAAATCTTATTTTTAATAAAATTCTCATTCGGCCCATAAAAAAAAATGCAAAATTTGAAAATGTGATCATTTTTTCGCATATATTTCGAAAAAATACTATGCGATTCGACAGAGCTTATTAATTGTAATAAATAGAGCTTTGAATTTTACGTCAAATGATGAAACTTTTTTGGAAATCCCTCACCAAGAAAATTGCACAATTTTGAAAAGTAAAAATAACAGTTTTACCCACAAAACTCTATTTTGAAAATAATTAATAGTCAAATAAATGCTTTTATATAAATTACCGAAGAAATCTGATCATTTTCAGCTTAGAAAAGCCTTAGTAAAAAATCCCACTTTCCGGGTCAAAATGCTAATTAAGCGATTTCAATCGATTTTTGCCTATACTTGCAAGGAATTTGAAGGTGGGTTTTCATCGTGGTTTCATCCCACAAAACCCAAGGAAAAAATATAGAAAGAAGATATGTGGTCTAAGAGATAGCTTTAATCAAGTTTGAGCTTCTTATTCACACAATAAGTGCATTAAACAATCCCTCAAAGATATCATTTTTCTACCTATTTTAACAGGGTTTTGTCTGATATGAGCACGTATATTTTATAATGTAACTGAGTTTTTACATTTTGGTTTAGCGTTTATTTTAAATCGTCTATTATTAGTCTTTGTGAATGCAAATCCAAAGAATTTCTTTGGCTTGGTTTTATATTGTACTTCGAAGACTTATAGAATTCTTCAAGTTTTAGATGTAAAAAAGAGCCTTATAACTGATTAACACACAAAAAAAAAAAAGGAAGAAAAACCATTGCGAATGGTGTATAATAAAAAGGAAATGCATTCCTTTATATGCCATGTACGATTCATATAGCCCTAAAATATACCAAACTTTCATAATAAAGTTTTTGTTTTAGTACAAATAATTACTTTTTTTTTCATGCGCTTTTTCCTTTTATTTTCAAATGTTTCCCAGTGCATCCCAATTAACTGTATTTCTTGAAGCATGCATATAAAGTTTAACTTTAAGGAAGGATGATTTACGATGTTATTACGATATTTGTTCCTATCATTGAACATGAAGTCAAGTATATCAGCGGCGTATTTATACTAGAAAAGAAGCCATTAACATTTTCAACTATACGACATGCAAATGCTTTGATTAAAATTCAATAAAATCAAGCAATATTAAATTTGAGTATCAAAATGGAACATTACTCAGGTTGTAATTCGCAACATGACCTGTTTGTGGTTGTTGTGTATAATTGTGCGGGCTTATATGGAATGAAAGTACATGATATATATTTCTAATATAATATCATATAAATAGCCAATATCGTCATGTTTTGTCATGATTGACGCTAAAGCGAAGAATCCTGATGAGAAGGGGACCTCCTCTTATTTTCTTTTTTCTTGACAAACAAAAATATTCGCTTTCCAGGAGTAACTATATTTGCATTTCTTCTCTTTCAGAATCGGGCGATGACCGATAATGGATAAAGTTTGTGATTTACTTTCATATAACTGCCATGTACAATTCATATCAAAAGTAGAAGAGGTTCTAATCTGCTGTCGTCGAATAACACTGAGCATCGATTATTATTACAAAAGATAATATCATGATATATATTTTTGCAATTTAGCGAATATAACTAACCATTTTGGAGAAAAGACGTACGATTTATGGTTACAAAGAGAAAAAAGTTTTATTTTCCTTATAAATCATCACGTTGATTCACTTGAATTTAGTTCGCCGTTTCTAAAGATTAACTTACCTAAGCAAGGCTGAATTCCAACAAGATGTTTTAGTGTTGAGTAATTTTTAGATTTATTATCATTTTTTAGCATGTTAGAGCATGACATGAAACAACCGTATTTTTCTTCACAATTTTTGTAATACTGTTTATTCATTTTTTATGCAATTTGCCAAGTAAATGTTTGTTTTACAGGCACCAATGTTGGTTAATTTCTGTTAATTTCTATCTAAAATTGCAAAAAAAAAAAAGCAACTGCTTTTGAAATGGGGTTTTGATTGTTTGCATTTTATTATATGGTAAAGTTAGTATAGTATAGCAGAGCATCATTCGGGGCATGAACAATTGACTCATTTTGTCCAAAAAGACAGCCTGAAACCATTCTACTAATAAGGAAGCCGTGGGGAAGGTGTAGGGATAAATGTCACCTCATCTTTTCACTTACACCCTTCTCCCCTTCCATAAAATGGTACCATTTTATATTGACAAAAGAATAGAAAATATCTACATCCAACATAAAATCACATAAAAATTAAATAGCTAAAAATCTATTTTATCTTGATTTTAACTATAAAGAAAATAAAAAGAAAAATCTTAAAAAACGCATCAGTCGATGTTTTCTCTTTTTACTAGAAACACGGATCAGTTTGTAATGGCATATGTCATTTCAAAGTTTTATTTTATTTTTATACATGAATCTTTTTGTATGAGTAATTACATAAAGTACAAAAGTAATACAAAGAAATGCAGCCGATCGGTGATAGATTTCTTGCATGTAATTGCAAACGTTATTGTTTAGGTGAATGTGGTTTGGACTCAAAGTGGAAATCTTTCATTATGTTTTAGAACATCTTTTAGGACCCTGTTTGTCACCTCAGGGCAGGGCCTAATAAACCGAAATTTAATAAATAGAAAGACTATATAGAAATCGATTCAGACTTATTGAATAATCGCCGTCTAAACCAATTTGTTCCATTTCTCATGATTCCTCATGCTTTATAGCGTAATGATAGCATATCATGTTGATATATACTCCTTTTCTTTGATAAATGTCAAGGTTAACTTTGTATCAAATGTTATTAGTTTAAAATAAATGAGTAGACATTGTAATTGGGATTTTCCAAGGTTGAAACTGTACAAATAAAATGCTATTATAGTTTTCTTTTTTGGCGGGTTATTACGGAAATTTAATAGACCATGTCTGTTTAAGGGAAGTTCCTCAAATACTTTCGGCTCATAGGGAACGAATCATTAGGTAGCGGAAGTAAAGTGGTTGTCGATGTGGGATGGGTTGCAGTGCGGGGCAGCAGGCGTTATTGGTGGTGTCCCAATGCCAAAGTTGTACAACTGAGTTTTGAAGGTGAAAGGAATCCCGTGTGATCCCACTTCGACCGGTTTCACTCCACTTCGTTATTCCATTTATAAAGGACGGGAATTTCTTGTATGGAATAGTTTGACCTTTTTTTTGTTTTTTATTCTACATTTTCCCCCTTTATTATAATACACAAATTAATATTACTATAATGAACGATTTCAGCTATCCTTCAATGTCAAAGGACATGTCAAAGGTTGGCGGAATTCTTTATCCAGAAACATCAACTTTCTCTCGTCCTAATCCAATTAACAAATCCAATTCGTTCTCTCAATCACAGGAATATGATCAATGGAGAAGTAATTCTTTGCCAACATCTGTCTCTATGACATTGCCAACAAATACAAACATGAATGCTAGCATTAATAATAACAATAATACCAATATGAATAATAACAATAATAGTAATCCTGCTATTAATCCTGTTTCTTGTGATCTTCAAGATGTTATTATATACTATCAATCTCAACCTGAACTTTTACGTTTAATCTTATTAAGTAAAGTCGAAGAAGATAAAAGAAGAGCTGAAGAAGCAAAATTAAGGGCTAAAGAACTCGATATGTTTTTACTTCAACAACAGCAACAAATGACAAATGGAACACCTCAAACTCCAGATGCTTCAATCATGTCTTCAACCCCACCATCAATTATCACAAATCATTCTGGCAATAATATGTTGAATAATTGTACTACCACAGCAAGCACCCCTACTACTACCAATACTGGAACTAACAATTTATTAAACACTAATCAATTTGGTCAAATCCCAAGAAGACCTAGTGCTTTAGAAATGTTAATGGATGATTCTGATTGTAACCGTCGTGATTCAGCTCTTGGTTCCTCCTTTGATGGTAGCGCAAATTCTGATGAACTTGATGATCGTACATTTAGTCCTAACTCTACATCGGCAGCAGCAGCAACATCTATGCTCTCAATGAGGTAAGATATCTGCTTTATTAATTTACATTAGTTTATAATCTAACTCTTTACTCTACTAGTTTCACTGCTGAACCAATGCTGCCTGCTAGAAATTCTCTCCATCCTCTTTCCCCACCTTATACTCTCAATAATAACAATCAACAAGTTGATGATACATTTTCGTCTCAGATTAAACCAAATACTTCACCTGTTGAACCTCCTCGTCGCTATGATTCTTACTTTCCCCAACGCCCTCGTCGTAGACGTGAAATGCAGGCCATTTCAAAGATTGTTGAAACAAGAGATTATCCTTATGTTGACGGTTTCTTTTGGAAAAACAATGGTAATACTATTCAAAAGAAAACTGGAAACAAGAGTGTTTACTACAAATGCTCCAACAGCAGTAAGGGTTGCCCTGTAAACAAGACTGTTACCTGGAAAGAAAATGGTGAATATTTGATCAAATACAGAGGTGAACATCTTGCTGAATGCGGTAAAGTTCAACGTATTGTCGACATGTAATTTTAATTTTTCTGTAATTCTTAATTGTATATATATAAATCATATAATACCTCTCCATCTCCTTTATCTAAAGAAAAAAAAATTACTCATATTTCCCCACACTCTACACATTGTACCAACAGTTTCTATTCATTGCTTTTATTCTAAAATCCCATCTCATAGTATCAAAATAAATAAATGTTCAAGAAAAATAAAAATTAAAAGATATTCGTGGAGCAGGTTCTCTTTCGTTTAACTTTCTTTTTTTTTTTCTTTTTTTATATCGAATTCTATATTTGCTTTGACAAATGCCAGGATTCACTACTCACCTTTGACAACAAAACGTTGTTATTTGAAAAATGTTCAGTGCAGTATGGTAATCGTTTTGGTGCTTTTAAACACCATAATTTAATAGAATATATTGTAATACGTGATGATCAACATGTTTTGTATTTTCCTTTGTGATTATTTTTGCTCGTGAGAAGTTGGTCTTTTTTTAGATGAAAGTCTAAATTCAAGATCTTCCCATCAGAAAACCGCGGGAGATCAGAATATTGCTATGTTACTCTTTTGGCGTACAAAGAACCTATTTTATTCACTTTATTAATGTCTATCGCGACATATGTATACGTAATGAGTCAAGCATTTCAGTTTCATTCATGCAAAACCTCGCCTCATTCATTATATAAATACTACAAGGAAATCGTTACATGATCCCTTGTAGATTTATCTGTCGTGTTGTACCCCCCCCCTTCATTTTTATTTATTCATTAATAAACGTCTAATTTACAAATAAGAACACCAACCTCTATCAATCCAGTGATCGCCAAATCATAATAACAAGAATAATATCTATAAGTGTATTATCCACCTTTGTTATTAGTCCAAAATTACAGATAATTACAATATATATTATTATTATGATATAAAATCAAAACTTAATCCAGTGTTAATATTAGGTAATATAAAAAAATTTAAATGTGAAAGAAGGCTGTTGGTGAAAAATAATTAGGTTGCAAGCATTGATTTAGCCTTTACGACAGGCCTTTTTGCTATTTAAAACATATCATATATATGTACTTTCAGAACTACTGTATTAAACAGTTTAAATGACGGTTTTAACAATAATTGCGATATGTTAAAAAAACTTTAGTTTTAGGCAAAATTTATTCACCGATTGGGCAGTATTAAAAAATTATTATTTGAAGCATTTTGAAGTAATTTAGGTCGATTTGAAGGGGTAAATACTCAATGCCATAAAGATTGACAGATATCAGTCAAAAAGTTACACTCCATAAATTAAAAAGTTAAACTCCATATATTACAAGTTACACTCCATATATTATAAGTTACACTCCATATACTTTAGAAGTTACACTCCACAAGTTAAAATGGATTTTTTTTCCTAAAAATCAGATTTCCAACATTTTTCCCATAAATTTTTTCATATGCTGAGGTAAGAGCGAATTCTAATACCAGTTAATGCTGCAATAATTATGGTGTTATTCATATATTTTTAGCTATTTTTTTTTGCGGAGATATAGCCATTCAAAAAATTATAGGAATATCAGAAAAACAAGCATACCTATTGGTTTTATTAAGTAAACATTACTTGCAATGATAATAAAAGTTTTTTGTCTATATTAGAGGTATATTATTTGTTAGATACAAATAGAGCCAAAATAAAAATTCAAAGGATTTACCCCATAAAACACACCAAAAACGTATAAATTACTAATATCATTTTCCAGTAAGTTATCAAACAAAATGTCAGTTCCATAAAAATAATTTCGAGCAACAACATATATAGATCTATTTTTAGCTTTTTCAAAAAAATCAATTTTTCAAGGAGTAGTGAAGATTTGAAGGTGTAGTCTTGTTTTTTGACCCCAACCCTCATCCAAAAATCGCGGTTTTGAGCGATTTTCATAACAAAATAGCAAAAATCTCTTGCTGAAATTAGTTTGATTGGATACAGATTTTTAAGGGCTACAAATAACAATTAATTGTCTACAGACTATCACTATAGCATCTGTCGAATAAATTCGGAAAAACCGATAATTTTTTCTTCCAACTTTGGTTTTTACAGCTTAAATACAGTGAGTTCCAAAACCCTTTCAATGTTTTGAAATTTTGAATGAGACTAGCCATATCTTTCGCAATTTCAATCGGAGATATTTTAAATTTCTATTATAAGTAATGTGAAATATTTCCAATAATTTGCAAAAAGTCCGACCTAATTATTTAAAGTTCCGCAAAAAATATGTCAATTCAAAAACGGGTACATCATTGAAAGGGTTTTGGAAGCATAGGATAAAAATTACAATTTAGTAGCCCACAGCTTGTACATTAACGCTGGATATCTTATAAAACAGAGAAATATGCGGAAAATATATGAGATGTTTTTCAACTTTTACCTTACCTTTTTTACTAGTAGTTTCAAGCAAAATCATCAAGATGAAAACTGTATCAGATGCCAAACGTAATGATGTTATCTCTCTGTTAAATTCAGGCCATACCGTTTCGAAAATTGCTCGTCGTGTAGATGTTAGTCAAGCCACAGTACGTCGTATTGGAAAAAAGGCCTGTCCTGACCGAGAAAAACTTAAAGGAGGCCAACCATCTAAGCTGACTACTGTGGATAAGAGATATTGTGTCCATGAAATCACCAAAGGTGGCTTGGATAATGCGGTACAAGCCAAAAAAGAGTTTCGTCGTAATCTACACGTTAATGTCAGTGCGAATACTGTACGTAGGACTCTTCCGGATAATGGTTTAGGCGCATTACCTAAGATAAAATAGCCAGAAATTAGTGATGAAAATGCGAAGGATCGCCTCCGCTGGTGCAAAAACAAAATTGATTGGACTTTGGAGGACTGGAAACGTGTTATATTTACCGATGAGGCTAGAATTAACCGTTTTAACTCTGATGATTGTATTTGGTGCTGGAAAAAAGACGAGGAGATAAAACCTAGGCATACCAAAAAAACAAGAAAGCATAGAGATGATCGCATCATGATTTGGAACACTATTTCTTGGTCTGGTGTTGGCTGGTTGTGCAAGATCGAAGGTAATATGAACTCTGAACTATACAAAACTATTGTTGATGACGATTTGGAGAAATCCATTGACGATATGTGCCAAAAATTGAAGTTACGTCGTAATCAAGTCATTCTTCAGCAAGACAATGATTCCAAACACACCTCGAAGTTAATGAAAAAACACTTCGAAACAAAAGAATATAGAGTAATGTCATGACCAGCACAATCCACAGACCTCAATTCCATTGAAAATATGTGTAGGTTATTGAAAATCCGTTTAAATGAATATGATACACCTCCAGAAGGCATGAATGGCATTTGGAAGAGAACACAAGAGATTTGGTAAGAAAAAATAACAGTTGAGGAATACCAAAGGGTTATTTCGAGTATGCCTAATCGTTTGAAAGCTTGCATCAAAGCAAAGGGTTACGGCATTGATTATTAACTGCGTTTAAATAAACTCCAATTTTTTTTTGATAATGCTTCCAAAACCCTTTCAATGATGTACCCGTTTTTGAATTGACATATTTTTTGCGGAACTTTAAATAATTAGGTCGGACTTTTTGCAAATTATTGGAAATATTTCACATTACTTATAATAGAAATTTAAAATATCTCCGATTGAAATTGCGAAAGATATGGCTAGTCTCATTCAAAATTTCAAAACATTGAAAGGGTTTTGGAACTCACTATATGAAAAATTGAAACTTTGAGCCTTAATATCTCTGCAAGAAATTAAGATACCCAAAGACTTTTATATAATAAAACTTACTTGTTTTAAAATTCTCTTTAACATATCTGAGTTTGAAAAAACTGGGCACCATTTTTTTTTATTTCATTTTTTTGACATTTTCGTAATAGATTCCAAAGTACTCGTTAAAGTGTGCAGAATTTTTTTACATTCATATCATCAACCTCATTGAGCTCTCTAGGTCCCAATTTAAATTTCTTCAAAATATTGATTTTTCGTGGAGATGTCCTCAAAAATGTGTACAAAAGAATATCCTTGGTTTTGCTCAGAAAAAATAATGTGTATATCCTCATTCTAAATTCTGTGTTACGGTCACAGGTTATTATAGTAACTTTTAAGATAATAATGAGCCTTTTTTGAGTTGTATTGTAATCCTTATTGTGGATTACATCCATTTAGATCTCCATTTCATCTGGTGTCTAACTTGAATTACCGCTGGGATAAATCAGGAATCACTTTGATTTGATATGTCTGATTGATACAGCAAGTAATCTTATAACCGAGATGTGGATCCTAGCAAATTATAATTATTGACCTGAATCATAAATACACCATTATTCAATACTACGGCCTGATTTCATTCATGATAAAATCAGGACCTAAAGATATCGGGTAGATTATGGAAATGGCATGTTCCTATTTGTTCTCATTGATTTATAATATATATTAGAAATTGTGTATAAATAGAAGGACATCTTCCTTTCAAAGAAGAGTCAATTAAGTTCTACTTGATAATAAAAGCCTAACGTTATCTAGTCGAATTCTTATTGTTTTTTTATATACTTTTTTTCCGTGAATATCTCTACCTGTTCCACACCTATTGTAAAAATGAACTAACTAATCTGGGGTAGCATTCCTTGTATAATTATCACTTTCTACTATCTACGTACATTACTCTTTTGCCGAAACAATATAAGAGTTTATGGATACATACAATCTTATTTATAGTGTTTAGGACATAGACTATACTGGGTACATGTATTACTAGTAGAAGTGCTCAAAGGATTATGTAGACATTATTCTTAGCATAGAAGGATGAGTATGAGGTGATAATGATGTATGCCAATTTTATTTCATTTAGTTATGTTACATTTAGTCTATGATGAAATGGTGTAGCCTGAGATCCTGAAGTGAGCCAATCATGAACTCGTTCCTGGAAATGGAATTCAACTATTCCATTTGTATCAACATTCACGGTCTAAAGTAAATCAAGCATGAAGATCCTATATACTTAACTTGGTCGTATCCTACTAAACTTGCTATGGCCAACCTATTATATCATCATGTTGTAATCAACTAGTTCTTCAAGAAGATGAAATCATACTTTCATACACTCTGTATTGTAGACTCTATATCCACGCTTCCAAAACATATAATTACCCTGAATCCTGATGTCGTTCGAGATGGATTCGTTATCTTTTACCTACAATATACTCAATAAATATATCTAGTTTTAACTTTATTTTCTAGTTATTCATTGTGTATATTTAAACATATAGAAAGAATAATAATAAAGACTAGTAACATTTATCATGGAGAACGTCGGATTTATGATTAGAAAAACTAATGGTAAAAGAAAGAACCAAGAGCTTCTAGGTCTTGGTTTAAAAGACTATTTAAAAGAATTACATTTCAATATGAGTTAGAAATGGAATTGGCTTCAAATTTAGCTGTTTAGTATCCTCGAAAACCGACACAATATAACAATAATAAACAAAACAACCATTTCCCAAAAGATCGACATTGTCACACTTGACATCAATCCCTTATGGACAATGCTCTGTATGATTTACCCTTTAAAATATTGAATTGATAACAATGCACTCAAAACTAGAAGATTATTAAATATAAATTCATATAAGTTTGATGGTATCCAAGTTCTCCAAATCACTATAAATACCTTCATATTGTACTTTTTCAATTATTTTAAATCTTCAGAAAACTTTTGTAATGAAAACTTTAGCTGCTGATTATAATTGTATTTCTACTGCTTTTATTTTTATATTTTTTTATTTTAGTAAACAACTTCGTTATTTACTGCAATATCTTTGATAACACGGATCCAATGAAACGACATTTAATTTAGGTATTTTGTGATGGGAATCTAGCTTATTAGTTCACTTCACTACTACTAAATAATAGAAGCATGATAGCATGATTCAATTATATTCATGTAATATCCATATGATGTTTATTTTTTTTGGTAAATCAATTAATTTATACATAATTTAAGGTTTATGTTGAGCTTCTTGATTTAAATAATCAAGGCGGTATTTTAATGCTTGTTTTTTGACATATTTGTTAATGATTTGCATAGAACAATCCTTACTTTGGTCTATAGTGTTTCTTCGATTTATTTTATGAATTGATTTGTTTTATATATTTTTATGCTTCAACTTATTTTATTGTATGTTAAATTATTAATAATTTTTGTATTTACTGTTACATTCATGTTATCTCTATCTAGACATTAGAACATAGTTTATGTGAGAGTGAGATAAAATTTAATTTCTTATGTGTGGAAATAACATCTTAGTTCAGCACAGTATCCACAAAATAATAGATTCAATTGAAAGTTACTCGAAATTTTTTGTTTTAGCAAAAATTATTGATTTTTGTCAAAATAATCAAAATAATAATTCACATTATAGCTTAAAACTTATGATGACTGAGTCCCAAAATTGATTTTTCGAATCAACCAGAAAATGATCTAAAAAATAAATTCGTTTAATGTGAAATGTCAAAAGAGTCTATATAAGTAATCTTGCCAGAATATTACACTTTTATTAACAATACATCCTTTGGATGTATTTATATACATTAATTATAACCATTACTAGGGTTTTACTATCTAAGAATATGATGTAAGTCAATGATCCGCATTGATTTACTGTAACACTAATTATAAACTGTGACCTTGGATGTGAGATCTAGGATGAGTATTGATATAACATAATGCGTCATAAACTGCAAAGCAAGTTGAGCTAGCGGATTAAATAGTCTTTGTAGAGTTTTGGATTCTGCATCTATCTAAACAAAATTTAGACAAATGTTTCACATTAAATTTTGCTTAAAATGCAATTGAAATTTTGGAATTTTTTTGAAGGTACACATCACTTTTTATAAGCATATTTCAAATATAAGTAATTGAAATAATACACAAAAAAAGTATCTATCGATCGAGCTATTGTTGAGCCTTTCATCTGCATTTTTCGTAGAGAAAACAAGTTTTTTGTCAGTTTTTTTTTTTCAAATTCAGAATTTGGGATGAGGGCATACAGGGGAAAATTGAAACTAGAAGTGAAAGAATATCTTTGTATGCACTTTTGAGGATATCTCCACCAAAAATTAATATTTTGAAAGAAGCTACATTGGGACTGAGAGAACTCAACGAGGTTATTGACATAAATGTAAAAAAAAAGTTGCTTAATTTAACGAATATTTTGAAACCTACTACAAAAATGTCAAAAAAATTAAAAAAAAAATGCTCAGAAGTTTTTCATATTAAAATATGTAATAGAGCTTTTCAAAACAAGCAAGTTTTATTATTACAAATTATTAGTATAGCTTAATTTTTTGCAAAGATATCTTCAAGTTGTAAATTTTTAGCGGTGAAATACGTGTAAAAATCTGAAACATTAGCATTGAAAAATTTATACTAACTGCAAAAAATAGAATATTTCCGGATACTCATTTTTGGATTAAAGTTGAACATCTCAGGCACATTGGCATATAATTTTTTCTTTGTGTTATTTAGTCAAAAAAAAAAAGTTGAGCAGAGATAAAAGTAAGACCCAGGTTTCAAGTTGAAAGCATTAAATTTTACGCGTTTTTGAGTCTTTCATGAGATATGGAATAAATTTAGGAATAGGTAGCATAATGTGACGAATTCATGTATGTTTATTAATAGTGCTTAAGGTATATCCTAAAAAGTGTTTAGTGTGAGGTTTATTATAAAAAAAGAGGGCACGCTTCAATTTTAAAAATTGAAAACTACAATAAAATTCAATTTTTTAAATGTAAATTTTGCTCGACCAGGTACCTAATACAAAAACAAAATGCAAAATCCATTTAATTTTATAGAGTGTAACTTTTTATGAGTATATCAGAGCGATAATGAAGTTCGTCAATTATAGAATATAACTCTTATCCAACTAGATGAAGTGAACATATTGTTTTTTATTGATATATTAGAAAGAGCAATCAATGGTCATGAAGTGTAACTGTTCAACTTTTACGATGAAAAATTATTCTTATTACTAGAAGATGTCCCGTAAAGGAACAAATTCAATGACAAAGACTACTCTACTACTTACAATGCCCCGTCCATTTTATATCGTCTGTATGCGACTTATTATTTTGATGTATTAACATTATCATTAGCAAGTAGACCTAGCGACAGTTCCGCCACTAATCTAGCTCACAATTAAAGGTTTTTAACCTGAAGCTTTATTAGTACTGGTTTTATACAATCAAAACATCGCAGCATTGTTTTCAGCATGAACTTTGATTTGGAAGTGTTTAGCCATTATCCGGTAGATGGTAGCTTCGTGGCATTGGTTTCTCAATCAGCCGCAAACACTAACCATCTCTGAATGAAGTATTCCTCTCTCGTACTACTTTGATTACTGCTTTATACATTCTCCTTTTTTACGGATTCATTGCATTATATGTAATAAATTTTATTTATAATGCAATTTCTCTAAAGGACTGGCTAAAGGGCCAAGCATCTACCAAAAAAAAAAAAAAAAAAAAGAATCGGAATGCCTGATCTGGCCCTGACAGTCGTAAATACCCACTTGCCTTGCCTGAATCAATGATTCTAACACTCAAATTATTAGCTGAAATAAGACAATCTCTTCACTGACAGAGGTAAGTAATCAATTTTGTGTTCGCGACCTTTCATTAGATCTTGAACGGTAGAAACCTTATGTTGGCGGCATTATCCAGAATGGAGATGACGGTCTGGCATTTCATACGCATCAAGTGTGCCCACACCGCCGCTGAAAATTGCAGGAGATAGTTGCTCCGCGTGATAGTTCTCGCAAATACCTCTATTATGTTAACTGCTCCAGTATCGTCCCTCTTTTTCTTCTTGACAGAATTACTGTTTCCTTTTTAGCAGCCTTTGGCTTAGGCAAGGTTGAGTCAGTGCTCCGACACTGTAGTACATGATTCTAATTTACGGGTATTGAAAATATATTAAGAAGCTTCCCCAAGCGAGGAGTGAAATCCAAATTAGGGCTTTTGAAACTATTCATTTTCGATGGTTCATCCAATGGTTTTTTTGAATGGGGCAAATACTTATCTCGGTCACACCCATTCTTTTTTGTAAAAATGAATGGACCAAGTTTGCCCACCCGTCTGCCTATTTTCAACTCTTAAATTCCAAAAGAATTTGCAGTTATATACACACGCAGAAGGTTGTGTTTATCGAGGACAAAAACCCCAATATTGTTTCCCCTCCTTTTTGGTTTTCTTATTTGCTTTTTTTACAACATTTGTTCCTTTCTCTCTTTCTCGTCCTTTCTTTTTTTAATTTCGTCTCCATTTGCATTTTTGATTAAATGTTTGCCACACTTGAATTACCACTCAGAGGTAGATATATAAAGAATACTAGTAGATGGATAAGCGAGGTTAATATTTAAAAATGTATTATTTAGATGATAGTAGACATAAGAGATTAAAAGTCGGAAGAGCATGCCATCCATGTAGAATGAAGAAAATAAAGGTAAATAGCAAAAATAGGTGTTCTTTATAGTGTTTATAAGCTTACATAAAATTAATTTTACAGTGTGATGGAAAGCAACCATGTATGCAGGTACTGTTTTTATTTCTTATGTAATTTTAGTGCCATGTATACAAATTCTAACTTTTAAATTTTTATCTTTTTCCCAATTACTAGTGCAAAGGTTAATATTCAACAACAACCATAATAGTCTTCTTTATTAACATTTCATTATAGCAAGAAGACGTAAATGTATGTATTTAAAGAACCCAGATGAAACATATATACGATTGGATCCAGTAAATGAGTCAACATCCTCATCGTCTTCATCGAAAATCAATAATCTAAACACAGCAGCTATATCAGAATCTTATTTCCAAGATATAGGAGATCAAGTTCAATTGAAGCAGCAACAGCAACAACAACAACAACAACAACAACAACAACAACAACAACAACAACAACAACAACAACAACAGCAGCAGCAGCAACAACAACAACATTTAAATGGTACAATATCATCGTCTCGTGATGACAACAACAAGATCTTTGCTCAGGATCAACCAGACAACTTATTTGCTAGCAATTCTCAATCCAATTCATCTTCAATATCTACTCAACCAACATCTCAACCTGCAACAAGACCAGATAAAATGATTGAACAGTTAACTGATGGTCTAGTTCGTTTAACGTTACATCACGATACTTCGAAGCTGGGAAACGAGAACGTCACGCCATGGAGAAGTTATGGTGAATTCGTACGATGGACTCCTGAACCACATTTACCTACATTCTATACCGCACCTATTGATATGCCGTCTCGACCTACTCAAGAACACTTGATCAGTGTATTCTTTGATGAATGCCATCATATATTACCTACACTATCAAGATCAATGTTTTACGATCAACTCAAGATTAAGGGTCCCCTCGTGACACCACTCCTACTCAATATCATTTATGCGCATGCTGCAAAACGGATCAATAATCCTGCTTTTCGTTCAGAACAAAACAATCCCTCAACACAGGGCGATTTGTTTTATAATCGTGCTAGACGTTTAGTAGATGATTTTTTGGATGTACCTCGTATTAGCACCGTTATTGCATTGCTATACATGGCATTGTACGATTGCGATCATATCCCTCAAGGTGGTTCTCGTATAAGATCAAGTCGTGCTTGGATGTATAGTGGCATGGCCATTCGCATGTGCTTTGAATTAGGTTTACATACTGCAAATTATAGTAGCCAAATGTCACAATGTGATATAGAATTGCGTAAAAGAGTTTTATGGACATGTTTTGTTATGGATAAATTGGAAAGTTGTACAATGGAAAGACCTTGGATGTTAAAGTCAAAGGATATCGCATTGGATTTCCCAACTCCATTGCCTGAAGATTCTTTGCAAGAAAGGCTGGTTTTAGAAGGTTTCAATCAGTTATGTCGACTCATGATTTTAATGGAAAAAGTAATTCATTTCTTTACATATGATATGAAGAATTTAAGTTTATGGACGATCAGTGAAGAAAATCAAATTTTGCAATATTTGGATGCTATTCATCAATGGAGAGATATGTTACCAAATGAATTACAATGGACTACACCTGCGAATAACCCCAGCATGCAGCGATTTATGCCCGCCGTACCTTCTTCAGCAGTTGTTGCAAATCTTCATTTAGTTTGTTATGATTTGGAATTATCGCTCATCATGTGTTGTCGTTATCAAGACGAACATTTACATCGTGAAAGACGTAGAACACTTGCCAATACAATAACTCAAATCGTCTCGTTAACTGTTCAGCATCAACATCTCATGTATACCTTCGCAGTATCTACATTTTCGGGTATTTTTGCTGCTTTAACACACGCTGTCGATTTTGACAATCAACGTTTGGATGTTTCTGAAGGCGCAAAACTACAATTTAGAAAAAGTTTGGAAGATGTGAGATTGATCGTGGAACGTATTCCAATGCGCGATTTGCGTAATTTTGCTCGTCTTGTTGATTTGACATTACAACCTAATGCACAAATGATGGGCTCATCCATTTCCATACCTCCAACTTCATATGCTTCTGCTTTCTCTGCGATTAGTGATTTATGTCAAAAGGAGAATGGTAGCAACAGTAATAATAATAACATGGAACCTAACGGTGGTATCTATTCACAACAGCAACATCAGCAAGATATACTGGAAAATGGATCTGGATATGGATCAGTTTCACCAGAAAGACGTAGATCACCTTTCCCTAATAATCCAATGATATCAGGTCAATTTGCATTTGATGCATGTTATCAGCAACAAGCTAGTAGTACACCATCGCCATCAGGTAGTGTTTCTGCTGCAGCAGTAGCGGCAGCAGCAGCAGCTGTTGGAGCAGTGGGCACCCCAAGTGCAGCATCAGGACCAACTAATAAGAGTATTGAACCAGCAGATTATACGTTCGAGCTGATTTCTGTTGCCGATGAATGGGCAAGATCACTGATATACTAAATGTAGTGTTCTTTTTGCTTTTCTTCTTTTTGTTATAATAATATGTATATTAGATTTCTCTATTCCTCTCTAGTTAATTGTTTCTTTTTCTCTATCCCTCCACCCCCTATATTCTTACTTTTTTTTCTTTCATTCCTCTTTCAATTTCCATATATTCTTCATACTTTTTTTTTTCTTTATAATATTCCATAACCATGTATTTAGATATAAACAATAATAATAGCAATAATAATAAAAAAAATAATCATTATAACATAATAGATACACTGTACGAGTGATACCATGTGAGAGAGCGTAAAAAGGAGGTGTATAAAAGCAATGAAGTGTTTACATGCGGATGCATTCATCTGCTCTGCATTAAAGAAAAGAGAAACTAAATCCGATGCAATAAATTATTGTATACAAAATGTCACTATTGTCAGCATAGTTTTTTTGCCTTGTAGTACATACAAAAAAGCAGATCTTTTAACATCTTCCCGCCTCCCCTTGAATCTCCTTACAATACATGACACATGAATCAAATGACAATATTGAATCAAATAAAAAAGCATCAATTTTCATTTCGATTTCACTTTTTTTATTCCTCTTTTTGCACTTATATATTCCATTTTATTATGCTTTTAAAATCTGCATTAACCTTAACATTTGCAGCAGCATCTTTAGTAAGTGCAGCTGTAATCATTCCAAATGTTCATAAACGAAATGGAGGTGGAACATCTGGCAAATTTGTTCATGTAACAGGTACATTATACCTTTTAAATTGTATAAAAGCCATGTAAATGTGTACTAAACATCAATATAGATTTTCATTTGGATCCATATTATATTGAAGGCGCTTCTGTCTCTAGTTTCTGTCATCGTAAAGATGGCGATAATTCTAAAGGTATTGCAGGTAAATTTGGTTATTTAGGAAGTAAATGTGATGCTCCAAAAGCCTTGGTAAGTAAAAGATGGCAAATATTGTATAAATATTTACCCTTGCACCGTTAATATAGATTGATGCCACATTTGCATTTTTGAAGCAACAAGCATCGGATGCAGATTTTGTTATTTATACTGGTGATTCTGTTCGTCATGTATGTTAAAAAATACATCGTTATTGTTCCATGCATTCCCAACTAACTCTTTTGATGTCTAAAGGATCGTGATTACTTTGAAATGAGAACTGCAGAAGAAGTTAAATCTACTCAAAGCATCATGGTACAATACTTTACAGAGACATTTTCAAAAGTGATCCCTGTGCTGGGAAATAACGATGTCATTACGCACAACAATATTATGGCCTATGATGACCAATACTCAGAATTTATATCAACTTGGACTTCATTCAATCTTAATCTTGGTCAAGATTTCATCAAGGGTGGTTATTATGTACAAGATCTTGCACCTAATTTACGTACTATCAATACAAACACTATGGCTTTTTTAAAAAAAAACGAGCTTTTGTATACAGATTGTGATGTTCCTGGACCAGGCAGAAGTCAATTAGACTGGTTGAAGAAATCTTTAGAAGACACTCGTGCTCAAAAATCAAAAGCTTATATTCTGTATGTATTTCCAGGTTTTGAGTTTTATCCTCTCCTAATGCATGCATTTTCATATTTAGTGCTCATGTGCCACCAAACAGTAAACAGGACAAACACTTTTATAAACCTAAATGCTATGATGAATACTATAGTCTTTTAGGCTCTTATTCAGATGTTATTTTAGCACATTTCTCTGGTCATTTTAATTGTAAATAACCAAATCAAACCAAATCATCACACACATTTCACTAATATTTTACATTAACTAGATGATCAATTGACAGCTGTATTACAGAATAAACAAGATGGTACCTACACTAGAGTAGCTGCCCTGGGAGAGGAGGAAGTTCCCATGACAGCTGCAGAGTTAGATACATACAAGGTAGTTGGTGTTCTTTTCAATGCACCCTCTATAGTACCTCAACAGAACCCTGCAGTTCGAATCTATACATATGATACAGAAGGAATAAAGTAAGCTTTCATTTCAGAATCTTCATAATGTATACTCACAGAAATCCTTCTTAGATATCCTTTTGGTACAATTCTTGATTGGGAACAATATTATGCCAATTTAGAAGAAGCAAATCAAAGCGGTACTTTGACATACAAGTTAGAATATACTGCTTCAAAATTATATAATGTTGATCATTTTGATGCAAATGGTCTACAAAGTGTATTTGAAGCAATTTCATTAGATGATACAGTACGTGAACAATACAATGTTTTCCGTGCTGTCAATGTTGAGAAAGCAGCAGATATTTAATCATTTCTTTTAATATTATAATATATTTATTTTACAAAAAAATTCATGTTGTGTGTAATGTGATTGAGTGAATTGTGTGAGTGTTGTGGTTCATGTTTACAAGGAAAGGTTATCTATTAATGTTTTTGTTTTACTCTTCATCATCACTGTCTACTTTTTGCTTTTTTGATGATTCAGCAGCTTCTTCTTTTTCATTAGGACCTCTCTTCAAACCCTTCATCTTTCTGGTTTGAATCTTATCAATCTCTTGTTTACCAAGATGAATACGACCATATTTATCACCCATTTCATCCACTTCAATGTTCTTTGCCTTCTTGGGCTTAACTTCCTTGGAAATTCTGACAGCAGAATTCCAGATTTCTTGCTTGGGTACAGATGTACGCTTAATCTTGAAATCATAACTAGGACCCATCTCTTCTAATTCAACACGGGGTGTCTTGAGTCCACTCTTCTTCATCTGAATAGAATAAGTACGGAAAAGAATACGATCATCGGGTGTAGCAGTTAAACTAATGACATGCTCGAGACCAGCCAAGTTGATAGCATCAGTCTCTTCACCATTAAAGAAATCCAAAAAGTAGTTTTTGATATATTTGCACTTTTCATCAGATTCAAAACGGTCACCGTTAAAGATCATTAAAGGCTTCAAACCCAAAGAACATTTAGGACCCTAATATAAACATATTAGAAACTATGAAAAAACTTTTTAAATCACAAAAAAAAAACTTACAGGAATGGATCCCATTGATTTAGGGTTCTCGATACCGAATTCATACATATCCAACATTTGATGGTTGTACATACGAACAAAAGTCAAATTGTGAGGTCTCTTCTTGGAGTGAGTACCAACAACTAAATGAGCTGAATCATTCTTTTGAGAGAAAAATTCCATCTTCTCATCATCCTCGAAAGGCTTGATTTCATTCTTCTTACTAAAGTAAATGGCATTGGGACGCTTCAAAGAATACTATAATCATCAAAAGCAATGTTAGTTACATCAGATACACATAATATACATTGCATTCACTTACCAAATCCTTTAATGCATCACTGACAACTTGACTAGTGGATGAACCCCGCACAACCAAAGTATTCTTGGGATTTTCATGGACCTTGGCTTCACGGTTCTTCAAGAAACGCTTGGCACGGGCATTTTTAGCTTTACTATAGTAAAATATCAATGAATAAATGTGCTTGATTAGCTTTTAGGTTTTGTAACTTACACTGTACGCAACATTATTGATCCAAGTTTGAGTAGGTTAAAGAAGATGAAAAAATATTAGCAAAAAAAAGGTTTGTCAAAGTAATGTGTTCCAACCTTTTGGGAAGGATGTATTAGCAGTCTTGGTGGCTTGATTCAATGTCGATAAACGATCTTGAGAATTTTAAACAAAGTTTTTAAAGGATTTTTCAGAGATATAAATACAAATTTTAATTGTTTTTTGGTTTTTAAATATGTATATTGACATGTATATTTCATGCTTGTATTTTTTTGATTTTGAAGAATTGATAAAATAGCGAGATGTTTTTCATTTTACAATAGGGCATGCGATTCAAGAATGAATTTTCAAGTAGCGTTTATTTGTCAAATTCCCTTTTCAGGTAGTTTTGGCCAATAGAACGAGTTTACATCGTTTTTTTTTGCTATTGCCAACTCTTGAATATCCCAAAAATCTAAAATTAACTCGCAAATTGTACCTAGCATTAACAAAAGGAACACGTAAATTATATTATATACCTCAGATACAGCAAAAATAGCTTATTCCAGCACTTTAAATGGTCGTATTGATAGATTGAGGCTATATATGACGCTCAAAATGATACCAAACGAATACTATTGTTCAGTAGATTTGTTCTGGCACATTTTTTAGATTTTTTCCAGATAATAATTTCAACTCGATTTTTCCCCTATGATACCTCGTCTGAAATCTCAAATTTTATAAAATTAAATTTTTCAGTCCAAAAATGCAACTTTTTACTAAGGTATTTATTGGAGACATATGACCAAAATCATCACTTCTTTCTATTGGAATTGTTTATTTTGAGGTTACACGCTCACTTTTTTGATTTTCCGTGGAAAAATTAAAATACTGAGTTTTCATAAATTAAAAAAGATTTTACGTCAAAAATATGTAAGCAAAAAATACTAATACATAGGTTTTTAAAAAATATTATTGCTTTAATTAATAGACCATTAAGCTTTTATTATAAATAATATGCTTAAAAAATCCTCTAAAGGTAACTTTTTTCCAAGAAATTTTTTTTTTTAGGGTAGAACGTAGTGGATATACTTTATTTATTATTATTTTAATGTGAAGACTTAATATACATGAAACTCCTACAATAACGTTTCATGTAGCACAACGTAAGCCATATGGGAAGAGGTTGAGAGGTCTCCACAAGTGGGCCTACTGTAAACAAGGTCGCTATAATGATTATACTATGAAAGATGGGAAAGAAATCGACTAATTAAAGTGCTGCACCAAGAGCCAAAACGGGCATGCGGAGAACGTCATACGAAAAAGTTGTGGGTTGGTGACATGACACTAAACAGGAGATACAGTACTACATAATATTATCAAACAAACTTGCGTCCACCAGGATTCGAACTCGAGTCGTGCGCTTGGGAAGTACACTTCTTAACCATTCGGCCCAACCACCAAGGGCCTCTTTTTTCCAAGAAATGTCAAACCTGATCGAAAATCGAAGCAGTGGCAAATTCTAATTTAAAACCCCGCTGCTGCCGTTTTTTTTCTCTGGCAGTGGTTAATATTCGAGATCAAGATGCATGTGACGCAAAGTAACAACAACAGTGACCCAAGGACACACACAGATACGGTCTACATGTGATACATTAATACAAAGAACATTATATACACATATATTCTTTTTTTTTGTCTTTAAATATGGGAAATAATCAGTCATTTGATACAGAAACTGCCAATGAATTATATTTTAAAGAATCAGCAAAACGAGGATTGCAAGTAGCAAGAGCTGTTGGCACATCTATATTACTCTCACCTGTAGTGATTCTGGCACTCCCTTTTGTGGGTGCGTATGAGTTTAGTACTGCGCTTGAGGAAGAAATGCTCACCGGTTATAAAGTAGTAGATGGGATGATTGGAGGTTTATTCGGTGTAATTGCATCTCCAATAGCTCCCCTCTACTGTTTTCTTGCATCAATGCAAGATATTTTTAGTGTATCTACTACACACCAACATATTAATCAATCTTATTTACGAAAAGCTCATGGCATGTTGAGATTAGACGCTGATGCTTACAATGTAGTAATCACAGGATGTCCAGGTACAGGAAAGGTACAAATGTATAGATCGACATATTTTATCATCATGTACTAAAGACCACAAAGTCTTCTCTATTAAATGCCTTGATGGGATACAGGAACATTCATACAAAAGCAGCTGCTGTAGGTGAAGTTGAAACAACATTGGAACCAAAAAGCTATAAGCATCCAATTTTATCCACCTTGCATCTTTGGGACATGCCTGGAATAGGAACACCGAGACATCCTTCAACTAGTTACTTTGACAACTATTTTTTGGGCGCTTTTGATGCCATTTTGATTGTATTTGATGATAGACTTATGGCAAGCGATGTAGAGATTGCAAGAAAGGCTAAAATATATGATGTACCTGTATTTTTTGTTAAAAATAAAGCAGATTTAGTAAGTCTATCAAAGTTTTTTTTGGAGCAATATACATGTCAACTAAAACCACCACAATATAATAAAGGCGATCGAGAAGAAACTGCAACGCATGAAGAAGAAAACTAATGAAGCATGGGCTTTAGCTGTGTCAGAATTGATTACTGAGGTGTGCAATTTTATAACGTCTTTTGATTTCATTTATTTATAAATAGATAAATTTCATAGATCAAAAGCTCCATCTACAAGAACATGCAACAATTTGGGTTGGATACAAATCAATTATACATTGTATCAGCAAATATATTGGTCGATTTTGTGATACAGTTACAAAATCAACGTTTTTCGAATAGTGAAAGATTGATACATGAGAAAGTATTGATTACCAATTTATTAGATACAATTGCAGATAGAAGAGAAGGCAGGGTTATTTACAGCGATAGTGATACCTCATCGATCATATATATATGAATAAAAATCGCTACATTTGTCAATGCTTTATTTTGCGTAGCACTAAGCTTTATTTAATTGGGTATGTTTACCGCATTTTCCGCCGTTTTAATAATGCAAGGCAAGAGAGAGGGAGAGAGGGGGCCGAACCAAAGAAAATTTTCTTTTTATTTTTTGACAGACCAGGCGACCCTGCCCCTTTTTGCCTTTTTCTATCAATTAGTATTCTCCAGAAATGTTTAGACAAACCAAATCATTATGGCCTGCTGTTAAAAGATCCATATATCAGATTAAACCAATTAGACAATCTATATTACCTGCCACACATTACAAATCAAGGTTGACAACGAATAAATTATTTTATACAACCGTAATAAGCGAACCGACCATCAAAATCTTGCACTGGAGTAAATATCGTGAATTAGTAGAGAATAGCAATGAGCAAATTCCAGCAAAAGACCTTGAAACTCTTTCTAAATTCACTGTATCAAGTAAAACAATCAAACCCAGTGTAGCCATCAGCCGAATACAAGATATTTTGAAATATATGAGCACTCGTCAAGATAATCCAGATGTAAAAGCAAGCTTTCGCACTTGTTGCAATCACTTGATTCAAGCCTATATCCAACAAGGAGATTTAAAAACTGCTAGACTTGTGTTTGATAAAATGGTTGCTATGGGCGATGTCAATGAGGAATCTATTAGACAAGTTGCAAATGGAATAAGATCTCTTGGAACTCGCGCTGAAATATATGAATTCCAAAAGTCAATGGAAAGCAGAGGATTATGGGTTGACAGTAGTATTTTGTATAATTCAATCATTTATGCATTAAGGGATTTTGGAGATTTACCAGGATGTCGTTATTATTTCACAGAGATGAAAAAAAAGAATTTGGCTAATACCGTCCACGCTTATAGAGCCATTATGTCTGTATATAGAAAAGCAAATCAGCCCAACCAAGTTTTGAAATATTTCAATGAGATGAAAGAAGAGGGTCTTGAACCAACTGCGGGTGAATATGGAATACTTTTTGGATCACTTAGTAAAGACAAGAATTACCACACATTGCTAAAAGATGTCTTTGAAGAGATGAAATCAAAAAAGCAGCCTATAAATTTGTCCTTTTTTCTTTATATGGGTTGGGATCCATTAGAAGCAATGAAAGAAATGGATAAAACCAATTTAAATGTTTCCGTTCGAGATTGCAACTCTGGTCTGGCATATTATGTGAAAAAAAATCAATTTCCAGAAGCATTGGATGTGATGAAGTGGATGAACGAGTACAAGATTAAAATGGACACTTTTAGTTATAGTATCATGATTGATGCATTAGCAAAAGACTACAGCACCCCACCCATGGTTGTTTTTAATTTATATGAGGATATGAAACGACACAAGCTTATACCTGATCAAGTTACCTTTACATCTCTGATCACCAACTGCTGCAAAAACCAAGATTTAGATAAAGCTTTGACGCTGTTGAACGAAATGCAAATATACGAAATCAAGCCAAATACTTATACATTTAATTCTGTACTAAACGTATTGTCAAGTATGACTGAAACCTCTTCAGTTGATGTAGAACGTGCAAGTCTTGTTTGGAGTCAAATGACAGATCTCGGTATTCAACCTGATACCCGTACATGTAATATCTACCTTTCACTTATAAGCAGACTTATCAAATCCGTACAGTTACAAAACAATGAACCAGAACGTTATTCTCAAACCACATTATGGGAAGAGTTGGAAGATACTAGTCGTCGTGTGCCTCAAACTGTCAAAGAAATGCAAAGAATGTATCGTTACATGAGACGACACAAACTTGAGAGCATGAAACCCGATTTTGTTACTTATTCTATCGTCATTAATGCCATGTCTGCTGCTGGTGAGGTTCGATCTGCAATGCAAGTTTATGATGATGCCAAAATGAGTCGTGTCACTTTACCTGTGCCGGCTTATAATGAAATGATGAGCGCATTACAGCGTTGTGGTAGAGTGTCTGAGTCAATGGGAATTTGGCACGATATGAAATTACAGAGCATTTTGCCGGATAATATTACATATAGTATTGTATTGGAAAATTGTGAGCAGCTTGGTTTGATAGAGTCAATTGAAAGCATCCGTAGACAACGAAAATTAGATTTTGATAGATTACAAGAATTAGAGAAAAAGAAAGAGATGCGTAAATTAGAAAGGTCTCTTAAAAGATAATAAAACTGTTTATTAATATTGTTGAATACCACCTTTTAGCGTTTTCGATGAAAGCGTTTTGAAATTTTAGATTTAGTACCAAAGTGAAACGTAAATTCATGATACGGTATGCTTTTGTGAAGATGATACGAAAAAAATAATCACAAATGAATACCCAACATGTCAAGAAACGATATCACAAAAACCATTTGTTTATACAGTTCGTGAATAGCTTCAAAAATCTCTTTATAGATCAACTGATGGCTACAAAAGCTATGCTAGGGTTAACAGGCTGATCAATCTCGAGAGTTTATATTGACAAATTGGTTTGGCACCTTGATTTCGACTCATCACATCCTGGGGGGGGGGAGAGGCGCTTCCAAGGGTTCGACTGTTTGCCGAGTAAAGTGGTACGTGAGTTGGGTGAAGTACGTCGTGAGACAGTACGGTTCCTATCTACTGATGGACAAGAACATTACTCTGAAATGGCCGGATATTGAAATATTTTGACTGAAAATACGTATGAAATCAACATTTTAAAGGGGTTTTTATCAGTGATTTGATATCTAAAGCAAAGTAATCAAATGCAAGAAATACATTTAGGAGCACATAGCGTACAAGTATGCATTTTTTTCTGGAAAAGAGCCCCTCTCAAAAACGTAAAATTTGACGTTTATTTTGAAATTCATGCATATGCGAACCTTGATTGATAACTTCTTCTTCCTCTATTCTATCATGTCTTTTGTTTGATCCAGGTACATTTTTAATGAGCTTTCAATTCCGAGATAACAACCTGAATGTTATAACTAAACCTGCATATCAAAAAGCTAATTAGCTTTATTAATTGGTCCTTGATAATTGGATTATACATATTGTATTGTGATACGCCTACTTCCCTTTCAGATTCACGCGATCAACTATTTTGAGGGATAGTTGTACAATGAGCCAAGTGACCACTATTTGGAAATGAATGTATGTAGCACTCGCCTATTGTCATTTTACCGTACTCTTTTCCTTCAATTCATACTATTAAAGATATGCCAGGAGGATTAGAAAGACAAAATGCTTTCAGTGAATACTGTCAATCGAAGCCTTTTACAGAGGTAAATACATACTATCCAGTTACCATTATCCTTACATAAACATTATTTTTTGTATTTAAACAGTTACAGTGTCATATCTGTGCAGAATATGAGTATGATGGAGACTGGATCAAAATAAAATGTAATTGTAATGATTCTCCGTACGTATGATTTACAAAGATTAAAAATAAATAGCTCTATTTTGACATATTCATCTATGGATTTATATAGCGTTCAATATGCCTTCACACATAAACACTGTCTAAGAATGACCAGTAAATGTAAAATATGTGGTCAAGCGTACGTTACTATAACAGCTCCTACGCCAATTATTTCAAGAAAATCTCAATGTTCTGCCTTGTTAGGTACCTGAGAAAGATAAACTATTAACAAACATTACTTATTTATATATTTATATACACAGAAGTCATGCAGAAATATAAACTTCACATTTTACTGTCAATCTGCTGCATTATTGGCTTATCTATAATTTACGATGCTTGTAGTTGTATCACAATAGATTTGTTAGAGGGTGAAGAATTAGAAGGTTTAACAGACGCAGAATACTTGTATTTACCGGTAAGGAGCAATTTATAAATAAATGTATATATTAATTTCTCTTCTCCTTATATAATAATGTATATACATATATATATATATTTATATAAAATAGAGATTTCACAAAAAGTGCTTTGAATCAAAATCATTATCAATAAGAATCAAATCTTTTATTTGCTTTCTATTGATGTTTTATTTATTTTTTAATCACTTTCTTTTTTAAAGTGGTAGTAGGAGTAGCGGGTTTCTTCTTGTTGGGTGAACGAGATTTCTTTAGCTTTGAACACCCTTCACCTGTCATTAAATGTGATTTCCATCCTGCATCATTAGCTGGTTCAATAGAAATCAAACATAATGGACATTGTAATTCATCTACAGAAAACATGTTAGTGAATATATAAAAATAATAAAATAATATTATATTACCACTACAAGTTTGCTTTAATGTGTGTTGAAGCCATTGTTCAACAGGAATTGCTTGATAGCAACGGGTACATTTCTTGATTAAATGTCTCCTTTCACAATCTTCAAGCATGTGTTCATTTAATGTGGGTATTTCAGTAATCTACAAATTATGAATTTTAGTCAAAAACTCTACCAGGAAATCATTGCTTATACTTACAATTTGACACATGGGACAATTGGTAAGGACTGGACATGTATTGTAATAATGCTTAATGAGTGTATCTTCATTGAACTCGGGATTGACTTCATCACAAAAGATACAGACACTGTTTTCATTCAATTCTTCCTCTTTTACAGCTACTGGAGCTGGTGCTGATACAGGTTTCGCTTTTTGCTTTTCTCTTGATGCTGCAGCAGCAGTAGTTGTTGACTTTGCTGCTGACCTTGTTGTTGCTGATGCTGGTTTTTTGACGGATTTTGTACTATTATTTGTAGTCGTCGTTGTTGTTGATTTTCTATCTTTGGTGGATGAAATTGCCGACTTTTTAACACGAGTTACAGTTTTCTTTTCGGGTTGAGCAACTGTCAAAGCTCTTAATTCAGTTAATGTATCCTTTGTTGCAGAACCTTTCTTAAAGAATGGATCTTTATCTACCAGTTTTGTAACAGAATCTGCTAAAGACAATCTTAATGATTCATCAATATAGGAACTAACTCGATTGAATCCAAATTGATCAGATATTGTAATCAACAGTTTAACAGCAGCCTGCCTTACATCCTCATGTACATGCTTGAGATACACAACTACAAAGGACATAACATCTTGTAAGGGTACTTGCAATTTAGAAACAGTTGTTTCCACCAACTGTACACGTGCTTTAGCTTCTTTGTGATTATGAATGATTCTTTCTGGTTTACAAACAAAGAAAGGCATGAGAGGATAATCTTGAACCAAATTTAAAACAAGCTCTGTAGCTGTTTGTCTAATATTGACATTGCTATCTGAAGTTCGTTTAAGTAAACCACCAAAAGCGCGTTCCATGTAGCTCATGTCAGCCAATTCACCAATGTGATGGGTTTGATGCCAAACATCCATTGCTTGACATACAATGGCTTCTCTTGAATCCATAACAGCTTCTTGCATCATTAGCAACGTTGCATGAACTACGTCTTGATTTGCTTGTTGTATGATGTGTTGTTCAATCTGTGTCAAACCCCGTTTTCGGCATACAGCTTTAATACTAAGCACGCAAGCTACTGTATCTTCACCGAAAATTTCGATGGGAAGGGTATATGGGATGCGTTCTTCATCCATGATAGGTTCGGGTATACTTTCAGGATCCACGGTAGTAGTAGTTGTAGCAGTAGTTGGGGGTATAAATTGTTTGTTAGTAGATGACACTATAGGTTCATCAATCACTGTATCTTCTGTTACATTAAGATGTGATGTTTGGTCAAAATCAAAAGTGAGGTCTTGCTGTTGTTGTTGTTGTTGTTGTTGTTGTGGTTGTGGTTGTGGTTGTGATATAACAATGGTTTCTTTATCAATAACCATATCCTCAACATTATCAGCATCGTCTAGTGGTAAAACTCGACCGTCTTCAATATGTATATGTGCATGTTTCAACATTGTTTCTGCAGCTTGTTTAATTTCTTTTATATCGTCTTTAATTTTTTCGGCTTCATCGTAATCTTTTGTTTCAACGGCATGTCGTTTACCGATTTCAAGATCTGATAATATTTTTGTGAAACGCTCTAATTTATCACCAAGATATTTATATGTTTTTGCAGTTTGATATGATTCACCTAGTTATACAAGAATGTGTTTGAGTTAATATATGGCATTAATAGTATAGAATCAGTGCTATTATTTTACCTCTGACAGCTTCTTCTTCGGCATTAAGTAATGCTATAGTCCATTGTTGTAATTCAGCTTCGGCTACACTAGTTGTAGGTAATCTGTTGATTTGACTTTGGTTACTAGATACACTTGTACGTCTTGTAGATGAACTGAGAATGCTATTATCATCAAATGGACTTTGTTGAGGTATATTTGAAGATGATACTATGTCATTTTTATCGATTAAATGTGATGGCTGTCCTAATATGTTTAAAGCAAGTATACCAACCTATCAAATTAAACCTTATTAATGCATATTAATCATATAAAACTACCATAAACTTTACTTGATTATATGTATTCAATCTATTACGATGGCAATTTCTAACAACTAATCGAACATATTCACCATCAGCATTTATTTTAATGGATTTTAGTTCCCGAGCTCGAAACTGAGCGCGTGCGTTATTATCAAAACAAACATAACTGAACATGGTACCTTTTTGATTAATACAGTAATATTTAAACATTTCCTATGAAATCCTTATAAATACCCTAATCTTGTGAATTCAATCAACATATTGTCTTCGTCTTCACTTGGTGGTGTATCAGGTGCAATTTCTTCTAATACATCTTGAGCATCTTTTAGAATGCCAATATACACATCAATCCTTGTCGCAATTTTAAAGTGATGTGATAATATTTGAACTTTAGATATACGACTGACACCAGATAGTAAATGTATGATTAAATCCTGAGGATATTCAGGGCATCTATTTTGCAGATATTTATAAGAATTCTATAGCAATAATCACTCATTTTAAACATTGCTTACTTTGGTGTTTGCCATCCTCTACATTTAATCTGTTGAGGCTCTACTTGATTCCCAGGACTACTTTTCACTAGTTGTTCTGGATTATATTCATCATCCCATGAAGAGCAATGAACAACTTCATAAGGCAAAGAGTTATTTCCCATTTTTTATTACAGAAAATAAAAATAAAAAAGGTAAGAAAGAAAGAGAAAAAGAGAGAAAAATTACACATTTTTTTTTCTGGTCACCTCAAGCTAAAAAAGATGGTTACTCGTGGCTCTGCATAAAATACTGTACCATAGTCAATATGTAAAAAAGTATGGATAAAAATTCCCCTTAACTACATAAAGATCCCCTTGAAAAAGGTTTCACACAATCTATAAATTTATATAATCAGCACGTTTATATGATAATAAGTCATTAAAAATGTCAAAAAATGCTGCTATTTAAAATAAAGGAGGAGAGAAACTAAATGACAAAAGAAGAAGCCCTTCTTTTTCATTTGCTTGGTATTACCTTTATAGTGTTGTGTTACTCCATTGAATATATAAAAAAAAATTCCATCATATCTTTTCTTCTCTTCTTTCTCTCTCTCTCTCTCTCTCTCTCTTTTTTTTTTATTTATTTTATTTTGTACAACATTTCCTTCTTATATGAATAATAGTAATAACATTTCATCAAGCATGAAAAGATCAAAAAAACCTATGCCGTTGTTTGGTTTATTTCGTAAAAATAAACCTGATCCAATTGTACCTCAACAATCTCAATTAGGATCTGGTATTTCTTCTGTACCTTTAAATTCAATGTTATCTCCAACTTTTTATCATTATCAGCAAGATCCTTATTCTCCACCTAGAGTACCAAAACCATCTGTATCTGATTCTCGTAGACCAAGACAGCAACAGCAGCAACAGCAACAACAGCAACAGCAACAACCCCCAAGACAACGAACCAGACAAAGATCAAAATCAGTTGGCAGAGACCCTTCTACTGTCGTATTAGAAGAAAGAGAATCAGCTCTCAATAAACTGTGTAAAAGAGAATCACCTTCATCGCTGGCCGATTCGCTTCCTCTTTTATCACCTACTAATGCTGCTACACCACCTGTACCTCCTATCCCATTAAGACATCAACCTAATACAAGCATGCGTAAATTTAGTTCTGCTCACGATTTAAGAAAAGCAGCCAAATTGCAACAAGAATCAATGAATCAACAAGTTCCTCTACCTGTAAAACAAGAACTATCTCGTTCAAAATCTTTATCTACCTCCCCACGTAAATTACGCACTAGTAAATCACATCAAAACCTTGTTAAATCGCCTACAACACCAACTTACAATAATAGAACCTATAAAAAACCACCCAAACCCACAAGAGATGATTCTGATGATGATATTCCGTTGGGCTACTTACAATCGCCTACAAGTAAACCTTCAAGTTTGCTAAGTGATCAAGAAGAAGATGACGATAAAGATCTAGTACCAATTGCCGCTTTAGACGTAAAACCAACCGAGAAATTTCAAACAGCAGCAGACAAATATAAATTAAAAGTTAAAGAAAGACTACAATTTAATAGTGATGAAGAAGAAGAAGATGATGATGATATTCCAATTTCTTTAGCCTTAATGTCTCCAAAATGGAAAAAAAAAGAAATAAAAAGATTTTAAATATCTGTATGTGTTTTTTGTTGATTATTGTTTATTGATTGAAAAAGAACCGGGATTCTGGAACAAATTACATACGAGTGTAAACACTAGAACCTTATCTGATATTATTTAATAAATGTGTCTTATATAATATTTATATCAACAGATCCAATCAAACCAAAAAATAAGCACATCTCCGTAAAATAAACTACTTGCAGATCTCTTGGCAGACTCTATCTATTTCGTCCTACAGCTTCAAAATTTATCGGCTTTTCTATTGTCACGTCAAAATAAATGAAACTAATATTATATATCATATATTTAAAGGCCATTATCTCAGGTTAAATTTATATAAATAGGCAAACGTATCAGATAGCTTATAAATAAAAGATTTATATAAATAAATATAATATAAAAAGAACATCAAGAAAAAATCAACCCCTAATGCGCCGTTTAATACCCACTGCTTTTTTTGACAGCTTTCTCTTTTTCATAGTTCCATTACTCTCGGCCCCGATTCTTTATTTTTTACTTTTTATTTTTTGTGAGACATTAAACATATATTAAATATTTAGGAAATATCCACATTGAATTTTCATGACGATCAATTTGTTTTTAGACGACATTGATAGTAGTTTTGTTGATCAACTCGATTTTGAGGTTTAATGCACGCATGATTTTCGTTGACAGTAAATCTTAATACCACTACATCAAGGTTACAAAGTCTTGCAAATGAACAAATTGACGAATCATTTCACTTGAATCAATCCGCAATATTCGAGAATAGATTTTACTAGGTCGAATATTTTGACACTAGTATTCGTTTTCTTTTTTCCGTTTTCCAATTTTTAAAAAACACATCAACTCGAAAAATGCCTAGACAATCCAATTTGTAATACATTGATTTGAAACCAAAAAACATACATGTGTATTTCACAAGTCAGGCTTTATCACCAAAAAGTATTTCCAGATCAGCTCTTATTCTAAACAATGAAAAAAACCTTTAAAGCAAGAAACGTACGCTTGAAATTTGCAAAATTGCAATATTTGAAGGTTTATTTTAAGATCGCAAGTCAGTCCATATACCTTTCTCCATTCCCATCTCCATTAAATTAAATTAAGTTATGCATACATATTTATATATGAAAAGGATCTTATAACAATGCAAAAGGAAAAATGTAGAAAACTGAATGGTTTAAAGCAGCTTTATTTTTACGACTTTTTTGGCTCACTTATGGAACACGTTTTTAAAAAACTTGAGATATTTAGGATACTACATTGGCAATAAGCACACTTCTTATCATTTTATTTTTGTTGAATAAGGGCTAGCAAAACCGAGGATATTCTTTTGTACACATTTTTGAGGACATCTCCACGAAAAATCAATATTTTAAAGAAATTTAAATTGGAACCTAGAGAGCTCAACGAAGTTGATGATATGAATGTAAAAGAATTCTGCATAATTTAACGAATATTTTGGAATCTATTACGAAAATGTCAAAAAAATGAAATAAAAAAAAAGATGCCCAGTTTTTTTTCAAGCTCAGATATGTTAAAGAGAATTTTAAAACAAGTAAGTTTTATTATAAAAAAGTCTTTGAGTATCTTAATTTCTTGCAGAGATATTAAGGCTCAAAGTTTCAATTTTTCATATTTAAGCTGTAAAAACCAAAGTTGGAAGAAAAAATTATCGGTTTTTCCGAATTTATTCGACAGATGCTATAGTGATAGTCTGTAGACAATTAATTGTTATTTGTAGCCCTTAAAAATCTGTATCCAATCAAACTAATTTCAGCAAGAGGTTTTTACTATTTTGTTATGAAAATCGCTCAAAACCGCGATTTTTGGATGAGGGTTGGGGTCAAAAAACAAGAGTACACCTTCAAATCTTCACTACTCCTTGAAAAATTGATTTTTTTTGAAAAAACTAAAAACGGATCTATATATATTGCTGCTCGCAATTATTTTTATGGAACTGACATTTTGTTTGATAACTTACTGGAAAATGATATTAGTAATTTATACGTTTTTGGTGTGTTTTATGGGGTAAATCCTTTGAATTTTTACTTTGGCTCTATTTGTATCTAACAAATAATATACCTCTAATATAGACAAAAAACTTTTATTATCATTGCAAGTAATGTTTACTTAATAAAACCAATAGTTATGCTTGTTTTTCTGATATTCCTATAATTTTTTGAATGGCTATATCTCCGCAAAAAAAATAGCTAAAAATATATGAATAGAACCATAATTATTGCAGCATTAACTTGTATTAGAATCCGCTCTTACCTCAGCATATGAAAAAATTTATGGGAAAAATGTTGGAAATCTGATTTTTAGGAAAAAAAATCCATTTTAACTTGTGGAGTGTAACTTTTATGATATATGGAGTGTAACTTTTTTAATTTATGGAGTGTAACTTTTTTGACTGATATCTGTCAATCCCTTATGGCATTGAGTATTTACCCCTTCAAGTCGACCTAAATTACTTCAAAATGCTTCAAATAATAATTTTTTAATACTGCCCAATCGGTGAGTAAATTCTGCCCAAAACTAAAGTTTTTTAACATATCGCAATCATTGTTAAAACCGTCATTTAAACTGTTTAATACAGTATATAAGATGTTTTAATCAATTAATTGTACGAAATTTTGGATGTTTCCTGAAAGTTATATATGTACAAGGCTTTTATAATTTATTAATACAGACTGATTTTTTATGTGGTTGAACTTAAATAAACTTATTAAACGAGTGATCGAAGATGTTAAATATTCAATGAAGATTTGATTTATCGAGACTTTGTAAATTATTAAAATCAACGTAAAAAGTACCGTTTATTAGAATGAATTAGATTTGCTTGGGTTTATATAGCTATTGGAATTATGTAATAAGATCTAATGAACAGGGAGATTATTATTAATCTATAAATGTGTATGGACATCATATGTCGTTATGTTTTGGTAGGAATATTGCTATAAGTTATGTTTCGCTATTACTTCCTAGATAAAAGGAACTAGTTATTGAACAATAGACCTTGCTAGATCTTTCAAAGACCTCCAATATATGGAATTTTGTAATTCTGATACAATAGATCATGTCAAAAACGAGTTCTGGCTGATCTATCAGAATTAGGGATTACCGAACGACCAATTCATTAGAATATCTATCAAACCGTGATGTCCAACATGCAAATCAAACAAGGTTACATTTCATATATCTATCATCACTATGCTACTATTGAATCATATACAGTAAGCATAATTCCAATTATATACAAACAATATACATATGTTTATTCTAATTATATTACCATTCACATTTATAGATTAATAATAATCTCCCTGTTCATTAGATCTTATTACATAATTCCAATAGCTATATAAACCCAAGCAAATCTAATTCATTCTAATAAACGGTACTTTTTACGTTGATTTTAATAATTTACAAAGTCTCGATAAATCAAATCTTCATTGAATATTTAACATCTTCGATCACTCGTTTAATAAGTTTATTTAAGTTCAACCACATAAAAAATCAGTCTGTATTAATAAATTATAAAAGCCTTGTACATATATAACTTTCAGGAAACATCCAAAATTTCGTACAATTAATTGATTAAAACATCTTATATACTGTATTAAACAGTTTAAATGACGGTTTTAACAATGATTGCGATATGTTAAAAAACTTTAGTTTTGGGCAGAATTTACTCACCGATTGGGCAGTATTAAAAAATTATTATTTGAAGCATTTTGAAGTAATTTAGGTCGACTTGAAGGGGTAAATACTCAATGCCATAAGGGATTGACAGATATCAGTCAAAAAAGTTACACTCCATAAATTAAAAAAGTTACACTCCATATATCATAAAAGTTACACTCCACAAGTTAAAATGGATTTTTTTTCCTAAAAATCAGATTTCCAACATTTTTCCCATAAATTTTTTCATATGCTGAGGTAAGAGCGGATTCTAATACAAGTTAATGCTGCAATAATTATGGTTCTATTCATATATTTTTAGCTATTTTTTTTGCGGAGATATAGCCATTCAAAAAATTATAGGAATATCAGAAAAACAAGCATAACTATTGGTTTTATTAAGTAAACATTACTTGCAATGATAATAAAAGTTTTTTGTCTATATTAGAGGTATATTATTTGTTAGATACAAATAGAGCCAAAGTAAAAATTCAAAGGATTTACCCCATAAAACACACCAAAAACGTATAAATTACTAATATCATTTTCCAGTAAGTTATCAAACAAAATGTCAGTTCCATAAAAATAATTGCGAGCAGCAATATATATAGATCCGTTTTTAGTTTTTTCAAAAAAAATCAATTTTTCAAGGAGTAGTGAAGATTTGAAGGTGTACTCTTGTTTTTTGACCCCAACCCTCATCCAAAAATCGCGGTTTTGAGCGATTTTCATAACAAAATAGTAAAAACCTCTTGCTGAAATTAGTTTGATTGGATACAGATTTTTAAGGGCTACAAATAACAATTAATTGTCTACAGACTATCACTATAGCATCTGTCGAATAAATTCGGAAAAACCGATAATTTTTTCTTCCAACTTTGGTTTTTACAGCTTAAATATGAAAAATTGAAACTTTGAGCCTTAATATCTCTGCAAGAAATTAAGATACTCAAAGACTTTTTTATAATAAAACTTACTTGTTTTAAAATTCTCTTTAACATATCTGAGCTTGAAAAAAAACTGGGCATCTTTTTTTTTATTTCATTTTTTTGACATTTTCGTAATAGATTCCAAAATATTCGTTAAATTATGCAGAATTCTTTTACATTCATATCATCAACTTCGTTGAGCTCTCTAGGTTCCAATTTAAATTTCTTTAAAATATTGATTTTTCGTGGAGATGTCCTCAAAAATGTGTACAAAAGAATATCCTCCTCGGTTTTGCTAAAAAAAAAAGATGTGTATACCCTCATTTCAAATTCTGTGTTACGTTCACAGGTTATTATAATAACTTTTAAGATAGTAATGAACTTTTTGAGTTGCATTGTAATTCTTATTGTAACAATGAATTATTAAGTAATCTGGGATAGCATTCCTTGTATAATTATCACTTTCTACTATCTACTCACATTATTGTTTTACCAAAACAGGGCTATATACGTTGTTTAAGTAGCCTTCATCGCATTGTATTGCAATAGTAAATACCTGAATTCCTGTTTTAAACCACTGATATCTCTACCAACAAGATTAACGATTTTTGAGATCATGATTCTTGATACACCAAGTCAAAGGAACCGTTTACGACGACATGAAGAATGCATTAATTTTAAAGGTATTGTAGAGTATATAGTATATATATATCATTATTAGGGTCTAGTAATGCGATAATTGCTAAATGGCATCTTGTTTTGATCAGTAGTGAGGATAACGTCAGTCAAACTTATATAATAATATACAGTGAGTTGTGAAAGCTGCTATTTAATATTGTTGTATCAAAGGTGTACCTTTCCTTTATAGGCCATTGATATCTGTCAGAAAATAAAAGGGGCAATATCAGAATATAAGTGCATTGGCCTAATATTGACTACAAATTTGCCTAATATTGACTACAAATTTGCCTAAAATTGATTATAAAATTTAAACACCAAAATCGAGGTATTACTTTTTTGTATTCGAAAGATAGATCCAACTGGAAGCTACTCTGTATTTTTTGGTTCAGCAAAAAATATTGGTTTTTCGTCGAGATAATCAAAATAATAGTTCACATTACAGCTTACAGTCTATGCTAACTGAGTTTAAAAATTGAGTTATTATCGAAATGCTTCAAAAATAATTCAAAAAAACTTTATTCAATAGCTCAAGAACTGCTAAGTTGAATTAGCGTATTAGATGTTTTATGTACAGTTTTAAATTCTGCATCCATTCAAACAAAATTTAGATAACTTTTTTACATTGAATTTTACCTAAAATGCAATTGAAATTTTGGACTTTTTTTGAAGATACATCACTTTTTATAAGCATATTTTAAATATAATTACTTGAAAAAATGCACTGCACAATTATCTATTTATCGAGCTATTACTGAACCTTTTAGTCGCATTTTTTGTAGAGAAAACGAGATTTTTGTCCAAACTTTTTTCAAATTCAGAAGTTGGGATGAAGGTATACAGGGGAAAATTGAAGCTAGAAATGACGGAATCATTTTGTACACACTTTTGAGGATATCTCCACGAAAAATCAATGTTTTGAAAAGAACTAAATTGGTTCAGAGAGAGCTAAACAAACTTGATGAAATAAATGTAAAAAAAAATGTTGCTCAATTTAATGAATATTTGAAATCCATGTGCTACAAAAATGTCAAAAAAATGGAATAAAAAAAAGGTGCTCAGAATTTTTCCATATTAAAGTATGTTGTAAAGCGCTTCAAAACAAGCAAGTTTCATTATTAGAAGGTGTTAGTACAGCTTAATTTTTTGCAGAGATATAAAGCCTCAAAATTTTGAATTTTGCGAAAAATATGATACTATTTCAGGTTTTGTGATTTCTAAAATATATTTAGGGCAAAAAATGTTTACAAAGAGTGCCGTAAGAAGTGAAATTACGAGATTTACAATTGTTTATTAATTATCTACCTACATCGTTTTGCTCGTTTCTGTGATGTTTGCGAAAGCAATCAGAAAATGTGGATTTTCAATTACAATTTAGCAGGTAAATTGCACATAAATTCACTCCAAAGAGTTTTACAGGTATGATTAAGACTGCGATGGAAGAGATAATACAATATAATCAAGTGATAGTATGTAAAGTATATCTTAGGATTTTAAACTTGAAAATAAGGCTAAAAACCAGCGAGTTAGGTGTTGATGCGGTTCTAAAGAAATTGGCGCTGAGGATAGGTATTAGCGAGGATGTTTGTTTGTTTGTTCAGATGTTGTTGTCTATCATGGTCACCACCATTGACATTTTTATTTGCATATATACTTTAGTTCTTCCCTGCTAAGCCTTTTTTTTCTTTACCTATTCAAGATAAGAAAAGTTAAGACTATTGCAGTCATTTAAAGCATTACATTATTATAGATCAAAATTCAAGAAATTAATTCAATTTCATTCAAGAAAGTCCGAGTTCAGAGTTCAAGTTTTTGCCCCCACAACAGTATTTATTAAAAATACTTACCACCAGTTTATACAGTAGTATTTCTACTATGGATTCAGACAAAATAAGTAAAATTTGGGATGAAATGAAAATAAAGTTGGGATGTGATGAAGATAAAGTTTGGATGTAATGAGGATAAAATTTGGATGTAATGAGAATTGAGATTTAGATAGATTGAGGGTAAAATTGGGATGAAATGAGAATGAGATTTAGAGATGATGAGAAGGGGATTTGGACAAGATTAAATTAGTCTCAGGTATTATTTCAAAGAGTTAACCTAAATGAACTTACCTGTAATAATCTAAACTCCCAAAGAATAAACCATGTTTGTTACGGCGATTATAATAAACTTCACATTATTTTCTTTAGAAGCATCAGTGTCCAAGCCCGAGATGCAGAGTATACAATACTATAATGTTTTAGACATTAGCACTCCTTGACTTGTAAGATAAGCAGAATGCTGTCTAAAAAATCAGTCTAGAGCCAGTTAAAAATCATACAACTTCATTTCAATTGGAAATCGTCTGAAATGTCTGAATTCCAAGTGGAAATACTGCAGAAGAAGAAAGCGTTTTCTCATGACGAATCCCAATGATAGCTGGTGCGCATTTTAAAAATAATGCAGCTAAACAAGAAATCGGATCATATTGTATTCAATTTCAATCTTTAAATTGGTTGAATGCATTATTGATATCATGTTTTCATCGCAACATTCCAAAATTGACAATTCTATCTTCAATGTTCGGCTGTTTTCTTTTTCTGATTTGGTTCCTACTTTTACCACGTACAGCACGTGAATTACACTGTACACTGGGGTAAAGATACGTCACATTACCCCCAACTGCGAATCATAATGGGTTGAGAAGGCATTTACATTAAATCCACAAGAGATCAAAATAAGATATTCCATCCCACTCCATTCTTTCCTTTCTTTTTTGTTTTTTTTTTCATAGTTTATCATGAAGATCGAATCTGATATACCTCACAGAACTACGTCTTATCAAAGATTAGTAGAGAAAATAAAAAGAAATCCCTCTGAGCGTGTCGATACTAAAGATTGGCCAAGGCCCAATACACCTAAAGAGGTGATACAACATGCAATTAAGGGCGCTACAAGTAAAATCATCAAGATTGACTTCAAAAGAGATACAGTTTTTTCTAACAACTCAATTAGGAGCATTTGTATTGGCTTATGGTGTAAGAGCAACTGTCAATTTTTGTTTATATTTGATACGTATTCTGAGGGGAAAGTAAATGCTGCTGCAAGCAAAAAAAAAAAAAAAACTATCATTATGCATAAATTTTTCGAAATTAAAAAAATTCAAATAGAGCATCTTGGGATCATATATTACAAGCATCATTCAGAAATTTAGATTCAGTTCGATTTGGTGCTATGTTTGGCTCATTCGCATTGCTATGGAAATCTGTCAATAATGGCATGCGGTTATATAGAGGAAAAGATGATCGTCTGAATGGCTTAGTAGGTGGTGCAGTGGCCGGTCTCAGTATTTTATTTGAAAAGAAAGAACGCAGAGTCGATATTGCCCAACAAATGTTGGTGAGGTGAGGATTCTACTTTTACTTGAATGTATTGTTATTATTTAACGAGCTTTAATAATAGAGCATTACAAGCCATTTACAATGCCGGCAAAGCAAGAGATATCTTCTATTTTAAACATGGCGATGCCTTATTGTTTGCCGTCACTTGTGCCCAAGTGCTATACGCCTATACAATGAGACCGGAAACTTTACCACCTGATTTCTATTCATTTATGATAAAGGCAGCTAGATGTCCAGAAGGAGCACTTCGATTAAACGAAAAAACCGTAAGAGGTATTCCAATAAATGCGGAAGAAGCATTGAAAGTTGTACACAAATTACATCCTACAACACAATCCATAAATGTAGTGAGTCAACTACCTACAGGCACATCGGCAATTCCCTGGTAAAAGAAATACTAGTAATGCATAATTTTAAATTTAACATTATATTCTTTCTCTGAAACAAAGTGAAATACTTCATCCCTGGGTAAATGGTTGCCATGCAACTGCATTCGATAGATTTACAAAGGTTTTCAAGAGCTTTTTACCAGTTTATGGTACGCTTCATTTTGTACCCATGCTGTTGCTCCGTTCTCAACATTTCAAACGAGAGTAAGACAATGCCTGCTTTCGAAAGATATTATACTAAAAATTGTGTTTTTATATAGTCCAGTTAACATGTTATCTAAAACCACTATTGCAACATTAAAATCAGGAGCTTTTTTGGCTACGTTTGTTACATTGTACCAATACTATATTTGTATGCATAGAAACTTGTTCAAGACAGGGTTGATTGGTAATTGGAACTCGAAATACATTTATTATGCTGCAGGATTCCTTTGCTCTTACCCAGCTATATTTTTGGAGGATAAAAAGAGACGTAGTGAACTAGCCCTTTACGTTTTACCAAAAGCAATTCAAAGTTTCTATCAAATCGCTTATTCTCATCAATGGATTTTCAAGGTTAAACATTTCGAAGTTGTCATGACAAGTTTTGCAATGGGTATCATCATGTCGTTTTATCAAGAGGAAGCTGATGTTTTATCCTCATTTGTTCGAAAAATCATGTATCAATTTTTCCAAAAGAATTAAAATAATAAATATTGGTGTATTAAAAAAATGATGTGTTCCTGAATACGTTTTTGTTGTAAAACATCCATATATGGAAATCAAATGTAATGAAAAACGTGTTGATTATTTACTCTACGCCAATAAAAAAATAGCGGCGATTCAAATGGGTGTGTTTAATTTTCCAAAAAAGGGACGTTACTATAAAGAAGAATGCAATCTATTGCAATACTTTCTAGGCATGATTTATTTGTTTTTTTTTGTTTTTTTTCTTTCTACTTTTGCTCCTTTTTTCTTTCCCCCTTAAACATAAAAACTAAAATGAATAAACTAAAAACTGTATTTCAACGTTCCTCTCAAAAACAAAGAGTAATTCAAGATAGAAGGCCACAACAATTCGTAAAAAGGCATTCTTCTGTTAATACAACAATAACAACAACACCCAATAGTGGTATGTACGATAATAATCCACCAGCTATTGGATTTGAAGATTTATCAGAATTAGAAAAACCAGCATATGAATCATGGTGGAAAGATTTGGATCCTTTTGATTTAAAGAAAATCAACAATCAAACTGTATTAAAATTTTTAAATGGATGTAGTTTACAAGATAATAAATTAGAACAGGTAAGTTTGCATGTAACATTCTTATACCACAACATACAAATAAACACCATATGAAATTGTTAGATTTTAGCCTTGTTTGAGACAGCGGGTGATGGACTAAATAAATTACAATTTTTTGCCATGCTGCGTTTAATTGCTCATGCCCAAAATGGACGTAAAATCAGCCGAGCCCTTGTATATTTAGGAGGTAACAAAAATTAAGGTTCTAGTCAATGAGGCTGATGATTTAATGAAATTTTATAGCTCCAATTCCACATTTTCATTGTAATGCTATTGATGCTTTGATTAAATCAGATGTTGTACCTCAACGCCAACAATTATCTGATAGTAGCAGCGACAAGGAAAACTTGCAAGAAAATGGGTCAGAAATGATCCCAAATACCATCAAATCATCAAACCAAAGAAAATCTTGGTGGGGGCATGAAAAACAACAACAAACTGAAAATCGTCGTTCTTATATGGGTCCATTTACTGCGCATACGCCTATACCAAATGCAACATATACTTCTGAGTCTGATACTCCTACTATTACCTCAACACAAGAGTATTTTTACCCTTTACCTTCAATTAACAATATTCCTAATAATATCGCAATTACCACTAATACTACTACTTCTATTCCTAATACACCAAATCATCAACCTCAATGGAGTCAAGTAATACAGCAACCACACCGTGAACCACCATTAGCAATCGAAACAGTGAATGCAAATAATATGATACGACCTATTTTCACTAGCGCAATGACGACAACAGCAACAATTACACCTGTAACACCAAATATTATTCAATTGGAAGAGAAACAACAATATACACATAACAGATCTAGATCTGCAGGCAATCCAATCGATTTTATTCACAATAATCCATATGAATTACATCCTGCTACTACTGCCAATGCATTAGCGGAAGATCAATTGCATTCGTCTAGATCCTCATTATCATTGCATGAATTAAATACAGGTCAATCTCTTTTATTGACACAGAAATTTGTTTATCAGTCGCCGTCTGTTCGAAATCAAGAGCTATCTTCCGTAAACCCCTTTAACGTAATAGAAGAACCACCATTAAAAAGTCCATTTGGCGATGAAAACCATAGTGATGAAGATGAACAACAAGATCTTAATTACAAACCAAACAAATTTAGCATACCTCCACCACCTGTACCTACTCAATCAACAAAACCCGCATTTCCAAAATACACAAGAACTAATACCTTTCTTGTCAAACGCAGCCAAAGTACTGCGGTTGTCGATCGTAAAGAACATTTCAACAAGCATCAAAGACACAAATCAACTAGTGCCACGCAAGACATATTTTATTAAATTATATTTGAATAAATTATTTCACCAACCCTTTATTTTTAGTTACATGCCAAGCATCATATTTTCATTTCTTGATTCAATTTTCTATGTTTCTTAAAATAGACAATAATAAAAGAAATCAAATTGTTATTCTGCGAAATTTTTATGGGTTTTTTGCTATAAAGAATTATAAACCATTATAAATGGTTGATATTAGCTATATAAATGGCTATAATAATAGAGTAGCGTGTTGACTTTAATCTGATAATTTTTGCTTACTCATTGACGTTCAAGTTTTGTGGCCATCAATCTTGTTGTTTGAAGGCAACGTTACATCTTCCAAAACGGATATTGGGTGATTAAATCGCCGCTTTAACTGTCGATTATCTTCATTTTTTGGGGATATGTAACATACTTTAAAGGATTTGTTTTAAGAGATAGAACACGATTATAGATATTTTTAACCATTTAAATAAGGTATTAAATATGCAGAATTATCTTGAGCTTTTTTAATTCAGAAAAAATCTACAGGGTATGGCTTTTTTTACAGTACTTTCATCTTTCAAACCAATAAATCATAAAATCAACATTTATCTCTTTTGATAAGTCAGGGAATCGTAAAATTGTAATTCTGAAAGGTCATAGCACGTTGAAAGTTGAATGAACAATAGCTTAATGAAAATCTTCTTCCTTTTTCGATAGGTGATTATATATAAATGGTTTCTCCAGAACGGACTACATTTCAAAAAGTTGTTGCACATTGTTTGAATGAGCGAAATTGCTTTAACAACCTCGCCCTTTAACAAGTCCCTCCCCTCTTTTTTAAAAAACAAACTTGAAAATACAAAAATGGTCAACGTGAGTCAAGAATCTGGAGCATTCTTTCAAACAGATGCTGAAATTGCAAAGCAAAAAGAAAAGCAAGCCAAGTACAATTACACAGAAGGCGATGCAATCAAGTTGGCCACAAAAGCTTTAGATATTTGTATCGACAGTGATCAAAAATACCTGTACGTGGCTGAATCAGGTTTCCAAGTTAGAAAATTGTCCTTAGCTGTAAGTAGAAATGATAAAATAGTGTAGACATAATGAAATTTTTATTCATCACATTTGAAATATAATATAGACTTCAAAGACTGTCAAGTTATTTAAAGGCCATAAAGGTCCTGTTACTAGTGTAGTAGCTACGAAATCACATTTATGGACAGGTTCTTGGGATAAGACGATTAAGCAATGGGATTTGATTACTGGTGAATGCATCGCTACATTAGAAGGACATACAGATTTCATTAAATCTCTGGTCTTGATGGGTGGTTTCCTTTACTCGGGATCTAGTGATTGCTTTCTTCGTCAATGGAATATCCAAACATTGGAATGCACAGCTGTAGAAAAGAAACACAAACGTGCTATTGAAAGTTTAGCTGCTGCCGAAAATAGTAAATTTATATATTCTGGTTCTTCAGATGGTACAGTTTTGAAATGGGATGTAAGCACAATGCAAGTAGTTGGCACTTTTGAAGGTCATGAAACCAGTATTTACTGCGTTCGTGTATGGGATGATGATGTATGGACTGCTTCAGCAGATAAAACTGTTAGAAGATTCAATCAACAAGGTGTTGAAGATATGGTACTGACTCATTCTGATCGAGTAAAATCAATTGTCCTTGCAGGTCCTTATATTGTAACTGGTTCAAGTGATGATGATATTCGTGTGTGGGATGTTGGATCTGGAAAATTGCTTTGCACAATTGAAGGACATTTTGATGAAGTAAGTTGTTTAGATATCATTGGAACTACGTTATACAGTGGATCATTGGATTGTTCAATCAGAAAATGGTCTCTTACAGCAGCATCTATCAAACAATACAATGAAACAAGAGAAGCTAAATTAAAGAGATTAGCAGCAGAAGAAGAAGAGAAGAAGAAGAAAGACACTGGGTTAACAGAAGAAGAAGAACGAGAATTAGCTGAATTGATGCTCTCTGATGATGATGAATAAATATATACACAATTTTATTATTTATGGCTTTTCTTTAATTTCATCTTCATTAAACCTCTTGAGAATTTACTAGGGCCATTGAGATCTTTTAAAGGGTATTTAGGTGCATTTTTTCTGTCTCTTGCATAAGATGACTGTAATTCTTCTAAATTATCATTCCAGTGAGCATTTCTTGCACGAGATCCCGTATTATTAGTGTCTAGGCTTCTTACGCATTTGTTGACGATAAAAGCAAACCAAGTCTAATGGTTAAATTGATTAGTATTATGACAATTTTTTTCATTTAATCGATTTTTACATACCATGGACAATCCGCCAACGAATAGACAAATGGCTATACCAATGACACCTGCTTCAACGGCTTGATCGCAGTTGGCAAGACCATAAGTTTCACCATAATTTAAACCCAATAAGGTTGTTGTATATCCTTCAACTGTAACATTGGCATTTTTTGCTTGACTGTAATCTTGGTTAGGATTGGCCTTATTGCAAGCATCTGTTGTTTTTGTTCTGTTCACAAGAGCTAAAATGAAAACGATAATTTGCCAAATATAAACAATCAAAAAAGTCATTAACCAGAACATTATTTTGTACATGACCATAAACCCATGACTTCCCTATTAAATGCATTGTTTAACAACAAGTTTACATTAAAATACAAACTATATAACAAAAGTAAACTTACAGAAAGACTAGCTATTAAACCAAAGATACCGATAATACCAGTAATCGCTAAAATAAAAGAAAAAGTTGGTATAAAGCAAGCATTTCCTATAGAGTATTTCATACCTAAAATAATAATATAAACCCAAGGTAATGCTGTATGTATAACAGCGAGATGAATCATCATGGCTATGTTTAACGCTTTGTTAATATCTTTTCTTTTAAGGTTGATATATTATGCTAATTTACGGTTTTTATGTAAAAATGTGATGGCAATAAAAGCAGCTGATACACCCTATATTTTATGTTTAATAGCTATTTAAAAAAATAAAGGGCCTCTAAACTTACAGCTACAATAAATGATATAACGAATACAGCCCAACGAACAGGGAATATCCATAAACAAGTTTCTCTTCGACCCATTTTCGCTTTTCTAAGTATATTTTTCTTTTGAGGGAGGGATTTTTTTTATTGTTGATTAGAAAGCTAAACAAAAGGGAAAAGAAGCAGACTAAAATACAACTCGCCTGTTGATGATTTATTTTAATTCAACAAAACCATAGTAATAAAGAAGCGCATTGGAATGCCGCATAAAAGATTGAGCCTATATTTACTTGGTACATGTACTTTTAGCTCCTATGTTTACTGTTGGGCACATGTAGGTTTATACATGCATAGCGAGAAAAAAGTGCTAAAACGCATGATTGTGCAGATACATTGCGATATTCATTAGTGTATCCATTGATAATCCAGGTTGTTTCTATATTTATATTATCTGAGACTTGATTATTTATTCCAAGGTCTCAGTTATTAGGAGTAATTGATAATCAGCGATAATTTGTAACCTAAACCAAGTATTGAAGTTATGATATTTGATTTGATATACTTTTATGCACTTTTATATAACAGGATATAAAGAAGCTGATTCAAGTAAAAAGCGTCCCAAAATGCTAAGTGTCTGATTATATATATATTATACTATCCTAGAGAACTTTATTGGTCGCGAACTCTTTGTTTCATGTCAAATAGTACTTGTGATATGTTAAATTAGATTCAGGGGTAAATATGGTTTTCATGGTAACTGATAATTTTAAGGCATAAATCCCTTCAGGTCCATAAGCCTTGCAACAAAGGATTAATCTTCCAACTAACAAATTGTGAAACTATCATGGTGCATAAAATTAATTTTTACCATTGTTGTACGACACTGTCGATCCACTAATTTAATTCAATTCCCAAATTACCCGGTAATTTATAAGAAAAAGTTCAACAATCAAAAAGCATGATAAATAAAAGCGTTAACTATATCTTCTAGCCAACATCTTTTTCTACGATAAAAAATACCGATACATTCTTTAATGTATAGAGATTATAAATAAACTTTTCTTTATTTTTTTTGCTGCTAAAACAATCCTTTCGCATGCGAAAAAAATCAATTTGTACAACCTGGATGACCAAATGCAATTATCACAAATAGCAATTAAAAGAGTTTGGAAAGCACAGAATAATTAATTTCATATATTATTTGATTTATTGAAAGAGCATAGGAAGCAAAGAAAAAGGATACATAAACAGTTATGATAATGCAAAGTATCGTGTTCGATTCACTTATTGGGTAGAACTAATAGCAGCCTGAGCACCATCGTAAGAATCCATAATATGGGCATAAATAGGCATACGCTTAGCAAACATAGCAGCCATCCCTGCAAGATCATGTCTCCAATCACGACCCAATTCGCAAACAACAGAGAATCAATTCACAAGTTGGACACCAACTTGTTGCATTCTCATCCAAGCAGCTTCACGAACGGGACTAGTGAAAGTATCAGAAACATCAGTTACAACAAAGAAATAAAAAAAAGTTTCCTTGGAAGAGAGAGCGATAAAAGTAACACTGACATTTGTGACAATACTAGAGATAATCAATTTGTTCTTGCCAGTTGCTTTGACAGCCTTGACAAATTCTTCAGAATCCCATGCATCGATTTGGTTTAGACGAGGAATATAAGCAGAGTTAGGGAACATGGCTTTGAGTTCAGGAAGCATAGTACCATTGGGACCATCTTCACGAGAGGTAGTCAGGACAGTAGTAACATTAAATATTTTGCAGTATCAGCACGACCTACTATAACATTGGTATAGTAGGTGTCTGGGTTGTAATCCTGAACCAAGGAGAATAGACCAGTTTGATGATCTACAAATAAGAAGGCAGTGCCATCGAGGTTAAAACAGTTGTATATATCAGCAGAGACAGAGGATATCAAAGCAGCAGTGCTAATAAGAATAACAGCGATAGGGAAACGCATTATTAATTAATAAAAAGAGTGATCGATGATGATATTAAATCAAGTGTCTTGTCAGCCATATTTATACTTTCTTTAATACATTAAATCAGGTTTTATTTGTTATATTATTCAAAATAATTTTTGATTCACCTTTGACCGAACGAGTTAATTTTTTCTGGATTCTGCGATGATTTTAGAATGGCATGTAAGCCGAGCATTATAACAATGTACACATATTTTGAGAATTTAACTGAATTTGACTCAATATTGGACGAAAAGTTTTGAAAATCATTTGAGAACCATCTGAAGCCATCCAAAATTCAAGTGACAACAAAACTGTATCTTGGGGAGTTTTGCTTCAAGTAACTTTGTTTAAATATACACAATGAATAACTAGAAAATAAAGTTAAAACTAGATATATTTATTGAGTATATTGTAGGTAAAAGATAACGAATCCATCTCGAACGACATCAGGATTCAGGGTATTTATATGTTTTGGAAGCGTGGATATAGAGTCTACAATACAGAGTGTATGAAAGTATGATTTCATCTTCTTGAAGAACTAGTTGATTACAACATGATGATATAATAGGTTGGCCATAGCAAGTTTAGTAGGATACGACCAAGTTAAGTATATAGGATCTTCATGCTTGATTTACTTTAGACCGTGAATGTTGATACAAATGGAATAGTTGAATTCCATTTCCAGGAACGAGTTCACGATTGGCTCACTTCAGGATCTCAGGCTACACCATTTCATCATAGACTAAATGTAACATAACTAAATGAAATAAAATTGGCATACATCATTATCACCTCATACTCATCCTTCTATGCTAAGAATAATGTCTACATAATCCTTTGAGCACTTCTACTAGTAATACATGTACCCAGTATAGTCTATGTCCTAAACAAACTTCTTCCAACCTTGCACGAGAGTTATGTACGGATCATCTTCCACACAATAGTGTTGAATGGCAACTTCCACAACCTACTGTGTGTTGAGAAAGCCGTTGCCGAAGTGCACCTATAATTTGCTGCACACTTTTATTTTTCTAATAGTTTTTTGGCTTTTTTTTTTTTTACATTAATGTTATCTACCTTGTTAAGCTTTCTCAGGCCCAATTTAGTTTTTTCAGAATACATTGAATTTTCGTGGCGATATCTTTCTGAAAAATGTGTACAAAAAGATACTTTCGTTTCTAGCTTCACTTTTACCCTTGTACACCATCATATTTGACAAATTAGATTGACTTTTTGAGCTGGAGAAAAAGCAAGTGTTTTACTTTTCAAGCCTTTATACTCGCTGAAAAATCAACATGAATAGAAATAAGTCTTTTGGCAATATTCTGTACCATCTCAAGTATAGCCTTGCATTTTTTATTTTCTGATTATCTATTGAAATGGGGGCACGCTCCGATTTTGAATATCACCATATAAAATTGAATAATTAGATATGCATATATGACTGAGCTTCAATTCAAAAGTGCTCAAATGGAAAAAAAAAATTCACAAAAAAATTCAAAAAAAACCTTGTATGTTTAATTACTCACAAAAATGTATAGTAAGTTGTACTAGGGTATTAAATATCTTGGGTTTAGTTTTTAATTCTGAATCGATCTGTGTAGGCTTTGAAAATGTTTTTCTCATAAAATCCGTAGTAAATTTAATGTCAAATTTTAACGGTTTTTAATCAAAAAATACCCTTCATTAAAATTCAACTCTAACATATTTTATTTTCACATTATGCGCAATAACCTTATCTACAGAATGAGTATTTATATGCAGCTGTAGCCCTATTTTTGGTGGAGATATTCCATGTTTTGTTTATTTTTTTGCATTGCCGAAAATTTCAGACCTATATACCCTCGTCCAAATGGATCGTTTTTTGTATCACCAAAAATCAATCGTTCAATCTCAATTTTCTCGACGAAAAATCAATATTTTTTGACGAGATAAAATTTGTTGGATAGACGCTAATGAGTGCTATCCTATAGTTTTAGCTTTGCATACCTGTCATCCCTTCATGGATTTCTATACCACAAAAAGAGCTCTCACAAAATTTATAAAAAAGTATAAAAGTCTTTACAGCGATCTAAAACCTAAATATCCTGGTAGAGAATGAAAAATAAAGTAGAGCTTACTTAATAACCATCATTGCAATACCTTAATATTTTCTCAACTTATTTTCATTTCAAATGCGGGTTTTCAATATTAAGCTGGCCTTCTCTGCATCATTCAGATTTATGAAACAATCACTATGAGAGACATTCATGATCATGTAATTATAATATTATAATAAGAATTAAAATTAAAATAGAAATTAATATTATTTTGTAAATTGATAATCAAGCAATAAATATATCTACAATCCCTAATGATTAAGTTCCAAAAAAACTTAGTCATGCTTTTTTTGATTGATTTTTTTAAAGAAAAAAAAATTATGAGATGTTTGAAGCTTGCGAAATATCTCACATTATCTGCTAATAATTATTGATGGTAAATAGAAATGTTTCTCTATAGTAACCATCCATGCTTTATTTAATAAAATTTGTAGCCGAAACAATGTTAAATGGATGGGTACTGTTTTTGAAGAAAAATTTCTGGTTAAGCTGCTGGTTACCAGTGTTGTATTCCACCAAGCACCATACGTTATCGCCTTCTACAGTATCAATACATCTTACAATAAATTGACTACGACATGTATTGAAGTGCAAATCCTGGATATCGGATATAAAAGACTACTAGTGTACTAAGTTTATCCAGCAATTACCAAGAACGCTTGGACCTCAATTATGACACCATACTATTTCATCCCAGCGGTTAATCAATCAAGTAGCTATCAAACCAGCATCCAAGCACATTTAGCTCAGCATTGAAACAAGACAACTCACAAGCTTTGCAAGCACGGTTAAAATTTGATTGATCCATTTCGATCCATAGACTACTATCAAACAGATCTAATGGTTCAATAGTGTCTTAAATTGCATCTCAGGATCTCAATGTCAAATCAATATAAAAGGCCATACTTTTGTAACTAAATAAACGGTATCCTGTTTTTATTATACAGTTGAAGAACTGATTTATTACTCGTTTTATTTTAATTTTATTCTTTTTTAAGTATTATTTACTAAACCTAAAAATATACGACAAAGTTAAAACTAGATTGTTGCGTTCACAGGTCTGTGTACATTTCTTCGTTAAGATTACAACACGGTTTGATAATGGTAAGTTCCACACTGCTGTATATTATGTCATAAAACTCAGTTATACTATACGTGGAATTAGTGGGTGTCACCAAGACTTGATTGGATTTATATATTATACAGTATATATATAAATAGACTCACTTTAGATTAGTCATATGATTAGAGGATGTGTGTCGTATATTTTCAGGATTGATAAATAGTACTTAAAAAAGAATACAATTATAAAAGAATGAGTAATTAATCAGTTCTTCAACTGTATAATAAAAACAAGATATCGTTTATTTAGATGTAAAAGTATGGCCTTTTATATTGATTAGACATTGAGATCCTGAGATGTAATTTAAGGCACTATTGAACCATTGGATCTGTTTGATAGTAATCTATGGATTGAAATGGATCAATCATAATTTAACCGTTCTTGCAGAGCTTGTGAGTTGCCTTGTCACAATACTGCACTAAATGTGCTTGGATGTTGATTTAATAGCTACTTGATTGATTGACCGCTGGGATGAAATAATATGGTGTCATAATTGAGGTCCAAGCGTTTTTGGTAATTACTGGATTAAACGTAGTACGCTAGGAGTTTCTTATATTCGATATTAAGAGTTTGTACTTCAGTATATGCTGTAGTCAATAGATTGTAAGATGTATTGATAATGTAGAAGGTGGTAACATATGGTACTTGGTGGCATACAAGATAGTATATGATTCATATTTTTGCCAATGGCCACTCTTCCAAAAAAAAGCCGAACAATATCTGGAAGCGGCCATCTAATAATATTTCCAAGCTTTAAATTTCTAGAAAAAATCACCGGACAGCCCGGACGCGGTTGTTTAAATATTCGACGCAGCTATAAGATGCAGGTATCGAAATTTCATACAAATATTAAGGTTCGACAGTATTGCTTGGAGTAAAAAGGAGTAAAATTTTATAAAAAAAGCTTTAAAAGAGATACTGTTTAAATTCTTCTTTATTTAATTATGGATAATCTACAATAAAATACTATTTCTACTTCTCTATTTATATCATTTGGTTATTGATATTTGTCTGGCAGTTGTTCTGTCGACTTTCAGTTATTCCGCAATTTTGAATATATTGTTGGGTTGTTGAGTCCTTGATTTACTTGATCAGGGGCGGCTCTTAAATTGGTTTTTGACAATCTCAGTTGTCAATCATGCGTTCAGAACAGCCCTTACTTGTTCTATTTGATTCGCATGAAATTTTTAGGTTTTTTTATTTATAATACAACACATTATGAATACCCTTGGTATCTTTGATACATTAGAATATCCTTGGTTATTTATGGTTTATATTCATAATCTCTTATTTGAATTGCATGGCATGGTTTCAAATGAGATGACTTTTAATTTATTATGTGGAGAAATACTACCTAGTTCAGCACATTGCTATTAATTATTCAAAGGCTTATTTTAAGTAAAGCATAAATACAATCTACAAAATTATTAACCTAATAACGGATTTAACTTGAAAAGTATAAGAAAATGCAACCGGATGCAAAAAAAGTCCATAAAATCCCAAATTTAAAGGATTTATATATAAAAGCACTACGGCCGACCTGTGTTGCACAAGATGATTTCGTTGTGCCCAGGTGGGCTGCACAACACTATAATCTGAGCTGTTGTGCCCACTGAATATGACTAAAAAGATAACAGTATGCATATGGGCACAAAAAAAAGAAACTGCGCACGAGCACAACGCTAAGCCTATATATGCAGAATTATAGATTCTGTCCGTGTGCATAACATTAATCCCAAGTGTGCATAATAATAAAATCTGATCATGAGCATAATGAGCTGATCGTATGGGCACAAATTGGTTTGTAAATGAGCATTGTGCCGTTCTCAAAATTCCATTGCATTTTTTTTACTGAAATGGGTTTTTAGATTACATTTGTTTTTAATAATATAGATTATAGACAATACAATTCAATATGTTGTTGATGTAGAGCAATACGTGAAAGAGCCAATATATTTACGATTATCATCGTTTGTAAATATGTTTATAGCTATAATGTTTACAGCAACAATAGTTTTTGCTCGAGCATAAACTTGAATAACACTTACTGCTTAAATTTATATGCAAGCCAAATCTAAGATTATATGTATTATTACTTTATCACACATAAAATTTAAACAAATTAACCTTCTTTAAATTTACTATTTTAGTTTACGATTGTCAGCTGTAAAAAGATTTGTTCTCAAGTATAGCTACTGTGGAATATGTACACATTTATCCACTATATTGATCTCCATTTCATCTGATTCTCAATTAAAGTACAGCTGGCATGAATAGACATTACACTACTAAATGATATATGTTGATTCGTACTAATATAAATTTTCTACCAAGCTTCTATCCTAGCAACTTATAGTTAAAGACCAATCAACATAATGTGGATCTAATCACACCATTGTGATCAAGGACCCATGAACTCTACTATGAATACACCGATTGGTTACTATCAAGATTTATATCTGACAAGGGGTATTATTGGCTATGTGTGGACTTAGGAATGTTTATCTAATCTCTCTGATGAAAACTATTATATAAAGAGGACATTTATTTACTACAAAAGTCCTCAAGTAAAATTTAACTTGATAATAAAACCCTAATGTTATCTAGTCGAATTCCTATTGGTTTTTTTATACTTTTTTCCGTAAATATCTCTATCTATTCCACAGCTACAATCATAACTATGGTTATTAGGCAAGACATTAGATTATTCTTTTTTTTTTGCTACTATATCATTTAAAATTTCATCGCTTTTCTGGAACATTTTGTGGGTTTGTAGCCAGTCCTAGCTTTTCATTGAGTAGATATTATAAATATCATTGCCTTCGATTTGATCTGGTAATCAAGAAATAGGTCCAACAATACAGGAGTAAATAATGATATTTGATCTTAAAATGCAGTTAAAAAATGAAAATATCAGTCTCTAATAATATAACAATTGCTACCTATATTAAAAACATTAGTCCCTTATATTAGAATGCGTACTCAGATACAAGAAAAGAATACCGGCTTGATAGTCTGATATGCCTTATCAAACGGTGAATATATTCTTGGAATATGAAAACAAAAAGAGAGAAACAACACACTTATAAATGTATCTTCAAGGCTTTACATTGTTTAGTAGCGTAATTAAAACCCTGCTAAATTGCACATTTCAGCCAATGTAAAAGCAGCATTACAGCGCCTGAACTATAAACTAAGCAAAATGTAATGAGTCAAACATTTCAGTTTCATTCATGCAAAACCTTGCCTCATTCCTTATATAAATACTACAAGGAAATCATTACATGATCCCTTGTAGATTTATCTGTCTTGTTACACTCCCTTTACTTATATTTATTCACTAATAAATATCTAATTTACAAATAAGAACACCAACCTTCATCAATCCAGTGATCACAAATTTATAATAGCAAGAATAATATCTATAAGCATATTATCCACCTTTGTTGTTAGTCCAAAATTATAGATCATTACAGTATAAATCTACCAAAAAGTGTCTCTGTTTGTTCCCTTTGTATAATCTCTATACAATTCCTTTCTGGTGATTCCAAAGCTAGATCAATCTCAACCTTAATAGCTCTCGAAAAATATTAGTTTTATACATTAGATATCTATTCGTTTTCTGTTATTGACCTCACTCAAATCTCAAATTGTTTCAATCGATAATTACTCAACTCGGAAGCTTAATTTGTTTCATCTTTTACTGCATTTGTTCCACATATCAAGTATCAGTCAAATCAACTCCCTGCTCTAATTACTTATCCTTACACAAATCCAATTTGATTTTGCATAAAAATTTTCAATCGTATATTACACCTATACATCAATCCACTTGAAAATTATTATTCATCCTTTGACATATCATCCAAAACATTGATTTGCATACAAGAATCAGTAAAATCTGCATCAATCCAAATCAATTTAAACTACTTCCGATACAATGTCATCCTCTCACAAAGCTCAACTTTTAGCCAGTAAACTTGCTGACGGTAACACTGACAAATTATCTGATAACGACATCAACGATTTAAGATCCATGTTATCCAAAATGAGTCTGCATAGTCCACGCAACTCTAATCCAATCCGTGAACCTAAAGTTAACGATCCTCGCACATTCTCGGGTGTTAACGACCATTTAGGTGAAAATCGTCTCGAAAATTTCATTACTCAAGTCAATATGGTACTTCACCTCCAATCATCTCGTTTCCCAGATGAATTATCTAAAGTTTTTTTCGCTGCTTCTTACATGACCGATATTGCATTCGAATGGATTCAACCATACATTGCTGCTGTTGGTACTAAAGATGAAGATCCTCTCGTTTCAAACTATGATTTATTTTGCGATTCATTACGTAAAATGTTTGGTGATGTTACTCACGTCTCTGATGCTGAAAACAAAGTAATGACAATGAAGCAGGCGGACAAAACTGCTGCTGAATACACAACAGAATTCAAGCGTTATGCTGTGCTCACTGAATTCAATGAACCTGCTCTTTTCTGGGCCTACAGAAATAACATTAATACACAACTACAAGACGAACTTATAATTCGTGATACTCCTTCAACACTCCAAGAATATCAAGACCTTGTTATTAATCTCGACTCATTATTTCGTGAAAGAAAAGGCAACAAAAATTCAAGAAATAAATTTGTTCCAACAAAATCTTCTTACAAACAACACCCATCAACGCAGCCACAACTTCCAAACTCACCACCACCTGATCATGACCCTCTACCTGTTACACAAGAGGATAATGGTGATATTCGTCCCATGGAAATTGATGCCGCTACCAAAAGTTCTAAAGGTTATACTCCGTTGACATTCGCTGAAAAACAACGCCGTAAAGAACTTGGACTTTGCGCCTACTGCGGGGGTAATGGTCATTATCTCAAGATATGTCCAGTAATTCCAACAAGATCAATTAATGCGGTTTATTCTACGGCAAAATTCCAAGGCCAAGGAAATACTAAAATCTTTGTTGGTAATCAAGATTCAACTATTGATCACTAAATCCTTCAATAAACCGACCCCAAGTTATCAAGTTCACAACTCAAGTCGTTAAACTGGATCAACCGACCCCAAGTTATCAAGTTCACAAACTCAAGTCGTTAAACTGGATCAACCGACCTCAAGTTTTAAATTCATAACTCAAGTCGTTAAACTGGATTTTACGACCACAAACTTTCAAATAGCTACAAGTCCAAGTCGTTAAACTGGTTCTACTGCTGACCACAATTGCTTCATCAATCAAGTCTCTAAACTGGAACTCTGACCACGGAATTAATTATCAATTATCCAATGTCTTCAAAACTTAATTCTTTCCAGACCACAGATCAATCATCAAGTATCCAATGTCTTCTTCAAACTTGCTTATTACTAACCTTGACCACAGATTTAATTACCAATTATCCAATGTCTCCAACTTGATTCCTTCTTGCTCTCTGACCCCAGAATTAGTTACGTCTATTCAATGTCATCTTTTAAACTTGATCTCTCCGTCACTCCCACTTTTGTCCACATAATTTAGCTTAGTCTCTCGATGTCGCCACTAGTGTCACTCATCTCACTCTCTTGAGGAGGAGGAGGTACTGTAATGAGTCAAACATTTCAGTTTCATTCATGCAAAACCTTGCCTCATTCCTTATATAAATACTACAAGGAAATCATTACATGATCCCTTGTAGATTTATCTGTCTTGTTACACTCCCTTTACTTATATTTATTCACTAATAAATATCTAATTTACAAATAAGAACACCAACCTTCATCAATCCAGTGATTGTCGTATATTTTCAGGATTGATAAATAGTACTTAAAAAAGAATACAATTATAAAAGAATGAGTAATTAATCAGTTCTTCAACTGTATAATAAAAACAAGATATCGTTTATTTAGATGTAAAAGTATGGCCTTTTATATTGATTAGACATTGAGATCCTGAGATGTAATTTAAGGCACTATTGAACTATTGGATCTGTTTGATAGTAATCTATGGATTGAAATGGATCAATCATAATTTAACCGTTCTTGCAGAGCTTGTGAGTTGTGTTGTTTCAATGCTGCGCTAAATATGCTTGGATGTTGATTTGATAACTACTTGATTGGTTAACTGCTGGGATGAAATAATGTGGTGTCATAATTGAGGTCCAAGCGTTCTTGGTAATTACTGGATTAAACTTGGTACGCTAGGAGTTTCTTATATCCGATATCAAGACTTGCACTTCAATACATGTCGTAGTCAATAGATTGTAAGATGTATTGATACTGTAGAAGGTGATAATGTATGATACTAGTAGGTGGAATACAACAGTGATCACAAATTTATAACAGCAAGAATAATATCTATAAGCATATTATCCACCTTTGTTGTTAGTCCAAAATTATAGATCATTACACAAAATAAGCAATATCTGTTACTATAATAAAATATAAAATTTTCTACTAGAAAAACCGTCTGTCATATCATACATTAATTAAAAAATTGCAAAAACGAGTCCGCAGAGCGACGCCGTAATTGAGCATAGCAAGATTGAACGGCTAAGTCTCTTATACTGTGGTAAATCTAAGTTTTTGAATAAAAAAGCATTTTTTTTTTACTTTTTTTATATTTAACCATGTATGGTCTGAAAATTCAGTTTTTGTAGCGGACATTTTTGGAGACTCATTTTATCCTTACCAACACTCATGATTTAGATCAAAAAATAGAAAAATCAAATTTTGATACCAAAATAAACGTTTAAATATACTACATTGTGAGAGAAAATTGTAGCCATAGCTAATACAAGTTTTATAAAAGCTTAATATTAAATGTTAAGTAATGAAAATTTGCACTTTTCCCCCAAAAACGGAATTTTGGTTAAAGGATTTTCATGTAATATTTTGCAATAAAAATGTTTGTCATTTTTTATTGAGCAAATAGAGCACTAAATTTGGTACATGTGTATAATTTTTTTTTGATAATTAGTATTATAATTAGCTCTAGATTTGCAAAATCAGAAAAAAAAATTTAAAAAATGTCAAAATTGATGATCTGGACAAGAACAATTTTTGAAATTAATATTCCGATTATAAGCCTTGTAAGTCTTAAAAATAAGAGATTTCATAATACTTGAGAACTTTTTCAAGAATTAATGATGCTGTACCCACTTTATTCAAGCTTACTAATTTAAATATTCATACATGTTAATATTTTGTGGTAGTTTGTTTGATGATAATATAGTCTTACTTGATAATTAATGCGCTAGAGATGATTTACATTAAGTTTTAGTCTTACCCCTCGAACATCATAAACATAAACATGGCTATCACTGGGACCTATTGCCACCTTTTACCCTCTTTGTCCCAAGCCAATTTGTTCAATGCTTTACCAGAACAAACTTACTTTTGACCTATAAAAATTGATTTATTAGTAAAATCAATTATTAATAACAAGCTAATAAGTAATAATTATGGTGTACCTTTGATAGTTGGTAGTGATATACAAGACAACATATTGTTTTCCCCTTCAAAAAGAAGGAAACTTAATCAAACCAACCACAGCAAAAAAATAGACCTGGTCCATATTGTAGTAAATTACATATCAGATTTTATGTACAGTACATTAGCTTAAATGAAGATATATGCAATATAGTCATTACATCTAAAGGCCACAATATTTTACTTTGAATATATGTAGATTTACAGTAGGTCCACTACCAATGTTCGCTTTTCAGCAAACTAAATTCGTTTTTTCATTTGACCTTATTTTTTTTATTGGAATCTATGCAAATGAGCAACATTTTTTTTATGTAGACGGAAAAGAAGGGTTATTGATGAACAAGAGGCTGAGACAATGGATTTGGAAGAAGAGGTTGACCCTTAACCTTAGTGCTTTGATGACTTTATCTCATTACTGAGATTTTCAAAATCACTTTCCTATTGAAGCTACAGAAGAAATGGATGTAAAGATGGAGGAACTGGCTAACGAGTTAGAAGAAGAAGCGAAGAGTGGCAAGAAGTACAATGTGTACTCTGACAAACAAAAGTCGGTCTTCTTTTACTTTAACCGAATCAAGTCATGGAAGGCCGCCCCTTCAGCACGTAAGGCTCAAGTGGAAATACGCACAGCGCAAAAATGGGGGAAGCGACTTAAAGAAGGTCCTGAGTGGAATATTTACGAGAAGCAGACGAATATGTTTAATCGAAAATCCTCGCAACTTCAGGAGGAACATAAAAAACATCTTCTTTATTCCTTCGATAAATACCCCAAGGAACAAGGCATGATGCAGTGGAAAGCTTAATAGAAGTATTTGAGAATTTCAGTTTGAAAGAAACCTTTGTTGGATGTTTCATCCTCAATGACTGTAACCTGACTGTAAAGAGAGCGACCTTGCAGCCTTTGGCAAGAAACAGCCCTGATAATCTTGAAAAGCGCCACAGTTGGATAAATAAATGGGTAGAAACTACGGATATGAATTATCTACAAAACTGCGTCTTCGTGGACGAAGTTGGCTTCAACATCAATATGAAAAGTCCCAATGCCCGCTCAATCAGAGGTACGCCAGCAATGGTGGAAACACCAACTACCTGTGCTGTCATGCATAGTATTCTAGGGGTTATAACAGCAAACGACATTATTGCAATTGAAATCAGAGAACTCCTAAAACCTAAAAAAGTGAAAATTGATGGAGGCAGGAAAAGAAAGAAGCCTGTAGCGAAAAAGAAGCTTAAGGGAACTGTCACTGGACATTATACAGCACGAGGTTTGTTTCTAAGATGCTAGATGATATGGAAAGGTTTTCTGAAATGAACAATTTCTACATCATTATGGATAACGCACCAATTGATACTTGGCAAAATATTACAAATATGATTGAGGCTAGAGGCTATAGAGCTATATACCTCCCTTCTTATTCCCCTGAGCTGAATCCAATTGAAAACTTTTGGCCAATCCTCAAAGGTGCTGTCAAACGAAGTGTATTTCAGGAAGCTGAGGATTTAAAAACTAGAATTACCAAAGCTAGCGAAAACGTTAGCAAAAAAACTCTTCATAACACTGCTCAGGACTCTATTAATAATTCCCAAAAATGTCTTAACCGAGGACCACTTTAATAAACCTTTGGATAAATTAGCCTTCGTTAAAAAACACGAAAATTGAATATGATCAAAACCAACTTTGGTAAAAAGCGAATTTGGATGATGCAAATATGAAATTGAGCTACAGTATTACAAAAGCGAAATTTAAGCCAATAAAAAACTAACTTTGGGTTGTTCAAAAACGAATATTGGGAGTATTTTTATCCTCATTCTGTACTTATACAAAATGAATATCGTTTGTACAAACAAATAAAGTGTCACTATTATGCATTTAGCATTTGTAAACAAAGTAATACATATGCAGATCAAACAAACTGACAGATTGACTTGATATTTACTGCGTAAAAAGGTAATAAGCTTGGATCTTCTTTAAGATCCCATGATGCCAAATTGATCTTAATTTGGGTTTCTCTTTTTCTTTTCTTTTGTCTGCTGAGAGGGTCATCATTACGACTACATCATATTTTAATTGTCCGCATAGAGATTGCTACACTTACCTTTCACACACACAAAAGATACAGTGGAAAATAAATATCGTATATTATTGGTATCTTAAAGTTTCTTTTTCTCTTTTTCTTTCATATACACAGTATATACAAAAAATAATGAAATTACCGACTCTAGCTCTTGTATTTGGTGCCGTTCTTGGCTTGACTCAAGCTAGTTATTTACCTGGACTTCTTATCCAAGATAACGATGTTGGCTCTATATTACAAGATTCTACAAAGTTGATAACTAACTGTGGCGATGCAAACGATATTTTAACGTAAGTAAACATGTGTATATGGGAAAAAAGGTTTATTATTAATCCTATATAATAGCATTGATTATGTTGCTCTTTCACCCGACCCTCCCGTTAAAGGTGAAGATCTTCAAATCGATTTTAAGGGTTATTTATCCGAGACTGTACCCAACGGTACAGTTGTGGAAATTATTGTTAAATATGGTGTAGTTAGATTGATCCAAAAGAAGTTTGATTTCTGTGATAAAATCCAAGAAGTAGATGAAAAGTGCCCCATTCCCGAAGGCGATTTAACCTTTAACAAAGTCGTCGCTTTACCCAAGGAAATTCCTCCTGGAAAATATACTGTACATGCTGAAATTATTACACCTGAGAAGAAGCGTGTTGCCTGTCTTGTTGGACAAACCATCTTCCCTCGTAATTAAGAATAAACACTGTATAGTATTACATGCAACATTAGGTCTCTTTTTTATTATTTTTGAAAATGTGGATATATGTAGAATATGTTTATAGGTAATTTACACTGTAATTTTTTTTGTTTAATGAGGTTCAGATGCTTTGGCTGTATATTTGTCAAGTAATAATTTATACTCTGATACAAATTTTTGCTTGAGCAGTTCGGCTTCTCTTTCATATTCATTCAAGAGGTCCCGAGATACATTTGTAGCACTATTTGTTGTCGCAGGATTTTTCTTGATAATTTCATAAATAGGAAAAATATCCTGTTGCTATATATAATATAAAATAAGTAAGAATAAAAGAAATATTTGACAATGAAGTACCTGACGAACGGCTTGAAACTCTTCAGTATCAGAGCTTATATCCATATCTTCAACATCTTCTTGTGTCTGTACCTTAAAGCTTGCAAAATGGTATGACAGAGGTAATTTCTCGATTGATCTAAACTGATAAACTGATTTGTTGGGTAAATTTAACCATCCGCCAACATGATTAGCAACTCGAGATGTTAGTTGTTGAAATGTATACTGGTTGTAAGATGGCCACTCATTTTTCTTTTGAAGTAACTCTTTGAATCCTTCTGCCTCTACAATTTCAGGATATTTTATTTGACGTTGATTCATGAAATCAAACAACCTTTGTTCTACTGATCCCAATGTAATCATCCAGGCAACAGGAGTTTCAGGTGTTGCCTGCATTTTTTTGATAGTTTTACTGTCAACTGTTGCACCTAAACTTATGACAAAGTCAATGGGTTTAAACTTATGCTGCGAAGATTCCAATGGATCTACAGGTTTTGTTTCAACACAAACACCATAATCTGCCTCCCACACATTTAATATATTAGAGAATCGATCACATTTTAATCCAATTTGCTTCGCTGCATCAGACAATAAACATTCTTCATTAAAATGTGTAGTTACAAATGCCAATGTTAAATCACGATCTTGTAAATTAGCCAAAAGATTCTTAAAAAACAATCCTTTTCCTGATTCCGTTATGTCATGGTTAACAGGTAAGCTAAGCACATCTAATGAATGCTGAAAGTCGACCTTGTAGAATCGAATGTCTTTACTCAAGTCTTCATCACATTCACTCTGCTGTGTGGGCGTTGCAAAAATAGGGATGATATTTTCAGGATAAGCGTATATCTTTGGACCTGCATTTTCAGAAAAAATATTACTATCCATCAACGAAACATCGTAAAGATTAGCAAATAATGTAGTTGCAGTAGGTTTTGTGCTTGGTGGGACGATAATTTGGGTTTTGCTACTTGCTGCAGGTGATTTCGATGTTAAATCTATTGTATTTCTTTGAATTGGAGTAGTGATTTGTGTTTCGGTAGATTGAACATGTTTCATAGCTGCCTGTATCGTACCATTTTCTACTACAGGTTCAGTAGTCGATGTGCCAATTGAAGTGCTACCTTGCCCTGATGTAGGATATATTGTTTGTGTGTTTCCCAACTTCTGTCTTCTTTGTCGGTATTCAGATATATTCAATCGTATAGTTGGAAACTCTGTTGACAACACTACTGTATCGGCATCTGATCCATCTAAAAAATCGATATGTCCAAAAGGTTCTAACACAAGTTGATCCTCGTTTACAACCACCACCTCGTCCATTTCTTCATCTTCTGAATCGTTTGTAAATTTGAAAAGTTCATGAGGAAGCGGCTCCAAATAAAGCCTTTCCGAGTTTGGCTTATTGATGCTTTTGTTGGCTAAATCTTCTATTCTGTCTTGCTCGCGTATACGTTTCTCGAACTCTGAAATATCCCAATTTGCTGAAGCAGGCCTGCGATTTTTATCGAAAATTGGTAATAATCCGTCTAAAAAAGTCATAACTTTCTATGAGTTTGTGCAAGAAAGAATTGATAGATGTAATACTATAAAAGTCGTTTTGAAAAGGCTTTTTGAATGTATTTAACGTGACTGTAGTAAACAGCAAATGCCAACAATATCATCGCACAAAGGACTCAAAATTAATCAGGTCTAGCTTTGCTTTTAAAGAATTTTTACATGTGATTAAAAGCAATAAACCTTAAAGCAACTTGATAAATTAAACTTTACTATGAAAAGTATGTACTGGTATTTTAATATTTGGTTGATGGCATTTCCTGTTCATGAAGGTTTAATTTTCTAATAAATGGGTATCACTATTTGGAATTATATAACAAAAATAATGTCTCAATGCAGCTTAGATTGCCAGGACTTACTACTGAACGTTTAACTTGTAAATCTACCGTTCCTAAAATAGTGAAATAATCCTTTGAAATAAAAACATATCAACATAATCTTTTGTAAAGAACCATTTTATTGCTATAATTTAATCTAATGAAAAATCAAAAGGCTTGAATGCAGCTTTGAAGAGACCAGCATATTTCTTCTCCTCTTCCTCAGTTTGACTACATGCCTTCCAGTCTTCACGTTCGGGAGCACCCAATACATGAGCCATTACCAATCTAAAGTTAAATCAATTAGTCCACTAATTCGATATAATCCATTGAATCTTTTTACCTTCCAAATTGTAAATTGAAACGTTCTTTAGGTCTAAGCAAATGTACTAGAGATTTACCATTAGGTAACTCCATTCTAAAGTAAGGAATTTCTGGGTTTTGCTTTATAGTTTATGTTAGTATTTGTTGCATTATAGAGAATAATTCATACTTACAGGCAGTTGATCAATAAGATCCATACCAGCCAATGCAGCCTGTTCTCTCGCAATTTTCTCTACTTGATCTGACTTAGACTTTGGCACAGGCACCACTTGAATATGTGCATGAGCCATGCCTCTAAATGATTCTCTTGATACTTCAAACAACACCAAATCTTGATCATATTGATCAAATAAACGACGAATTGCACTCTTGTATTTTTCGAGTTCTGCAACCACTTCGATTTGTGATTCCATAGGAATCTTTCCAAATGTTGGATAATGTGTAATGGGAATTAATAAGAGATGACCCAAGCCAGGCACCTTACATTCGTTATCATTAGATGAGATAACAGGACCCTTGGCAAGTGTTACATATAATTCTGTTCCAATGGATACAATCAAATGCTTTTCAACCTTTGGATTTGCTAAACAAAACCAGCATGAATCCACTAAAATCGAAAACAAAATAAGTTTACAATTGTCTCCAACACTATTAAAAAAAAACTTACATTTGGGTTGTTCACCTCTAGGTTGCCTTAATTGTCTATCAGGACAATCTTTTATAAAATGACCAGGCTGCTTACAAATATTACAAACATATCCTTCAGGAGGTACACCACCAGAAACATCTCCACCTTGAGGGCAATCTCTAATATTATGACCTTTCTCGTTACATTTTCTACATACATAATCTGCAGCAACTTGTGGACAGTCCTTGATATAATGGCCAGGAACATGACACTTTTTGCAGACATATCCCTCTCTAGGAATATCAGCAACCTTTGCTCGTTTAGCATCCTCGCCCCAAAAAAAGGATCCATTATCATCAGCACTGTCTGCATGCTTTCTCTTATTACCTGAAAATAAAGGCACAAATGGACATTCGGTAGTGTTTTCAGGTAAATTCTCTAATGCTTCCTTGGATGCTTTTGACATGGGCACTAAATTGAAAGCATAAAACCACTATAATAAAAATTAGTCTAATTCAAAATGAATGTTAAAATGCTTACCCTTTGCTTTTCTTTATTTAAAGCTGGACCCAAACCTATAAAGCGAGTAGCGTGATCAGCAGGTCTTTCATCCTGTCCAAAACCACTAACGATGTTCTTGTAAGGTTCACGTTCATAAAATAGATTCTGAGAAGCAGCAAAATGATATCTAGGTTTTAATGCAGCTGCCAATTCTGAAATATGCAATGATGATTTATCTTCTTCAAGTGTCAATGGTGCAGCTGTTAACTCAGTGATATCTTGAGGCCATTCATAAGATAATAAGAAATCTACACCAGGAGGCAAGGTGACAGGTAGTTTGGTAAGGCATAGTTTCTCCACATCGCTTTTATTGTAGGTAGTGGGTGTTGATTGTTCATCGAATTTACCGGAAATAAAGGCAATCTTGAGACCATCAGAAGTGGTTAATACACCTTGCTTCCCAAGATAATAAAGGTTAGAACAAACTTCGCCATCTGTAGTTGCAATATGATTTTTAATGGCTTCAGGGAAAGGCTGATCACCAAGGATAAAATAAGTAGTGAGAGGAACTAGGTGTACAGTTATTTGACTGTTCAGCAATAAATCTTGAAATATTTACCCTCTATTTTATCGCTAATCAATTCTTGAATATCTTCTTCTGTGGTTTCAGAACTAAAGAAGTTACCTGTACATAAGTGAACATCAAAAGGACCATATTTTTCGTGGATTTGCTTGGCTTTGGTAAACAAATCTTTAAATTTGCCATTTGTTGACCCAGTAACAAGACTAGAAAACAATCAATTTGAGTTGTCTGATTAATATCTATTTGTATCCAAAACTTACACTTTGATATTGCCAGACATAATTGATGTATTCTGACAAGCAGTAGAAGTGTCTTGATTGTTATTTTAAAGCAAAAAAATTTCCAGTAGACTCGTCTAATTATTAAATGTCAGTTTTGGCCATTGTCACAGTAATTTACGGGTGGTATAATGAAAGTTGTTTCTTCAATTATAACGCTTCATACACATACACACAAGCAAAAAGTAACGTACAAGAGTCGCACTCTTATTTTTTAGCATTTAAAAACAGTTCAATCAAGTTTTTATTATCAACGTTCCCTTTATTTTCTGATCGTTTCTTCTCATGGAAACATTGTATGGAGCCTTTAAAACATATTATTTTGGCGTTGAATTTATTTATCTAAAAGTTTAACCTTACATATTTGATGCATATTGTACATAGTCTACTCTCATATTTTTTTTTTATTCTATCAAGTAATCATTAGCTTGATTATACAAGCTGTTTCAAGTTTTGAAAGCATGATTTTGGAGATGAAACCGAATTCAAACGCCGGTTCTTCTCTCTCGCCAGATCCTCAAAAATGACATTTTGGAAAAAAAATCATTTTTCCGCATATTTCTTCAAAAATTATTAATTAATGCTATAAACTTTATTAATTAACGTAGGTAGAGAATTAAATTTTGCGTCGAATGGTGGTGTTTTTTTAAAAAAATTTCACCAAAATATTTGCACAATTTGAGAAAGTAAAAATAATAGTTTTTTCAACAAAAGTCTGTATCACGAATAATTAAAAGCCAAATAACTGCTTGGATATGATTCTCTAAAAAAATACGATCATTTTGGACTTAGGATATATATAGTGAAAAATCCCGATTTTGGGGTCAAAATATGGGTTGAGCGATTTTTGTCAATTTTTGCCTATGTCTGTAAGGGTTAAGAGGTCGATCCTCATCATGTTTTTTATCACCCCAAAAATTCAAGATAAAAATATAGAAACAAGGTATTTGATCCAAGAAATAGTTTTGATCGGATTTGAGCTTCAGATTTGAACAAAAAGTGCATAAAACAATTCTTTAAAAATACAGATTTTTTGTTGATTTCAACAGAAATATGGGTAATTGGAGATATATATCAAGTAATGCAATTGCACTTGCGTATTTTATTTCACTCATTAGATCAACAGGTAATAACATTGCATTATATTTTTATTGAAGCGCCTATTTTGAAGCAGTTACACAGTGTATAGTGCGAATTCTTTAAGCTGAAATTCTGAAATTTTATACCAAAATAGCGTGCCTCAAGAAATCTATTAGGTTCATCTTGGTTAAATCTTACATGGTTATTGCGTTAAAACAAGGAAATTCTAAGAATAAAGCTTTTAGTATGATATAAGTCTTTAATTTATTCTTATATATGTATATATGATGCAAATGTTATATGCGGCTAACAAGAAAATTGGTATACCATAGATAAAATTAGATAACGTATATAAAATCAAGTAGTTAAATTATTTAATGGCACCCTTCATAGTTCTCTATGTTAAATTTAGGCATCATCGATTTTATCTGCAAATGTAACACCTCTCTTCTTTTCCTTCTTCATCGACTTGGCAAGTTTATACTTTAGAGTATGTACATATTTAAGATGTCTTCTAAAGTAGTATTTTTCTTGGAATTTTTTATCACATTTTGCGCAATAAAAATCAGGGCTATCAATGTCGATTTCTACATCATTGTTAACCTTCCTTTTTGCTTGTTTATATACAATTTCATGCACTGACTTCAAATGGCTTCTGTAATAATATTTTCCTTTAAATTGCTTTTCACATCTTGGACAATAAAAATTTGGGCAATCAATATCTATTGGTGCATCAGGGTTCTTGAACTCACGGTCGAATACCATATGATGTACAGATCTGCAATGTTGGCGATGTTGTGCCAAGTTAAACTTTGTTGATTTGCATACACGACAATAAAAATCGGGATCATGTGGATCAGGAAGAAGATGAATTAGTTCATTAACTGCACCAGTGTTTACACGTCGTGGTGGTTTTATAAAATGTATATGTTCGAGATGTACACGATAACCATATTTGTTTGAATATGTTTTTTTACAGACACGGCAAAAAAAGTTGGGATCATCAATAATTGGCTGTAATGGAGCATTAGATTCCTTGGCTCGTTTCCGTTTTTTAATAGCCATGCTGTTTACTTCTTGTTCCAAGTAATTGATGGTTCGTTTTCTCAAAGTAATACGAGAAACAATGGAATCAGCTCCTGGCTTCGTTATAGTCTTCAAATCTATAGTTTTTGATTTTAAAATGCCTTTAATAGTATTTGCAGATTTTGTTGTTGATTCAGTGCTTGTCTCTTTGGGTTGCCTCAAGATTTGGTTGGAATCACCAGCCTCTGGTTTAATGCTAGTAGGATCGCCCTTTTTTTTGGACGTTTCTTTCACTCCGCGTATATTGTGAATACTATACAAGTGCTTCCGATATTTCTTTCTATCTTCATACTTTTTTTGACAAGTTTGACAATAGAAATTAGGATCAAAAGGATCAGGTGCAATGTTTGCGTTCTGATTGATTATAGCCATACTATGCACTTTCCTCAAATGCGCTTTAAAGTTATTTTTATTAGAATATGTATCTTCGCAAGCTTGACAATAGTTGTTGGGATCATTAATTACAGGCAAGATCTTTTTGTTGACAGTTAGTATTAGATCATGCTTGTGAGCTGCTCCCATGTGTATTTCGTAATGTCGAGCTGTTTTGAATAGTTTTCCACAGTCTGGGCAGGGAAATGGAGGATCTTGATCATTTAAACGCAACCAATGTTTCTTGATTAACTCCTTGATATAATGCATTTTATGAATAGTTTTTAAATGGAATACGTATGATCTATAGCCTTCGATTTCATATTTGCATATATCGCATTGATAGCGATTATCCTGAAGTTGCAATTGAGGCGACTCATCTTGTTCTATTACATGAATTAATGACGTGTTTGTTTGCAATTAAAAAACCAAAGCCATACCATTGTCATTGTCATTGTCATTGTCACTGTCATTGTCATTGTCATTGACATTACTAGGCTCATCATTATTGAGATCTTTCTTTAATTCAATAGCAGGTTTATCAATTTTAATGACATTTCTCAATCGCATGTTGGTGAAAAACACGTAAACTAGATAAGGGGATGCTTTAATGTAAAACATGTGGGATCTGTCTTTTTGGTAAACAGCCCACAAGCCACTTGTTAGTACCTTCGTGTAAACCTTCACGTAACTTTACCAAGCTGCATGTGCGAGTTAAATTATCAATTTATGAATAGGGAATGCTTTAAAATACCCAAATCAACACAAATTTTATTAGGTATACACCCAAAAGTTGAACTGAGGAAACACAGGAATGCAATTGACCATTCTATATTTTGTATCCATTTTATTAAAAAGCAGAGCGTGTTCTAGGATACACAAGGCAGATTTGAATTTGCATAATTAAGTAATTGGGCATATGAATGCTCCAAAATTAAAAATTAAACTGTCAAACGCGTTTTACACAATAACTCACTCTTAAAAGTGTCGTGAATCACTGTTTGTTCGTATGAACAAATGTAAATATCATTGTTTCACCAAAACTTGCATGAATTGCCGCTTTGTTGCTGGTAATTTGACACCCATATAAAACCCAACATGTCATTTTTGAAGCGTTTTCACTAACCAAAAATACAATAGATTTCAAATCATAAAATTAAAATATGGGTAAAAATTAAGATCCAAGTAAAAAATATGTAAATTAAATCAATAATAGAAAAACAAGGAAAAGAAAAGGATAGCACACTGCTATATATACTCTTTCCGATCTTATCAAAAAACTGACTCTGCATCTAACCATGGTCGTAGAGTACAGAACCTGAATTAATTATAATTTTTTCATGGATGTCAACTCTAGAGTGTAATAATATAAGTATAAAGTTACATAGAGCCTGATTTAAATATATCTTTTCTCATGGATCTCGGCTCTAGATTGTGATGTATTTATAAATCCTTTGACCACATTAACATGGAAATATGATTTATTCATAAACTGCTATATGGGTCAAACTGTGCTGTACCTAAAATTAGAAACATTGCCCGAATACTTTTTGTGGGGAGTAATAGTATAGCATATTTTTATTAAGATTTCCAATTTGATTTTATAACGTTAATTCATCAAATATGAAACCATTTGATTTGCAGCCCCTGATTTCTTGAGTTTACAGAAATTAGGATCAAAACAACGCGTAATATCAAACCAAAAAGAAAAGTAAACTCAAATTAATGTTCCACTCATTATTGTAAGCAATCAAAAGACGTTTCATTTGAAAGCCATCAAATATGTGGAATATGGTGTGGTTTCGATAATGGCCCCACTTGGTTTCACTTGACTCTCTCCGACCTTTATCTCGTTATCTTTAAGAACCCCGACACACTAACCCTTTGAAAGATTGATTCATTAGAAACAATAGAAACGATGAACTTTGAAAAGTTCATGAGCCGTGTTCTTGTATTGACAATCATTGCTGAAAAATTATCATTGACTCTACTAAAAAAAGATCTCTGTATTTAGACCATACATTTATATTTGATACTTGCAATATCAGTGATTTCATATATATATATATATATGTATAATCGTTAATTGCGTCAATATGAATTACAAATGTCGGGATCCTTTGACCTTTAACATGATAATTTAGGTACGATTTAAAAATGCTAGTATTTGACCTCCTCTCTACTTATCATCATTATGATCATATACAACAGATTAGTAATTAAAAAATAAAAGTACACTAAATCGGATCGGATTAGCTTTCCGTTTCTCCCCTCCCCCCCCTCCTCTCTCACCTCCTCCCCCTTGCGTACATATAACTGAAAACGCTCAATTTGTAGCTCTATACAGACACTACAAGATACAAGAAGCATTTCACATAATTTATTTCAGAAATGTGCAAATGTTTGCAAACGATTATAAATCAAATTTTGGGTCAATAGTAATTTTTCAAGAGGATTAAATTATTTGTAAAAGAACAAGCAAAGAATACCGGTCGACAAACATTGGAATTGATGACAAGATACAGCTTTTTCGTACAAAGAAGACATAAACTACGCAAAAAGTGGTATCTGATCAGATTAAATCTTGCGGATTCTTCCGCCATGAACTAATAGTTGGTAGTGGTTTCACATTTAAAACTCATTATAGTTATCACCTGTTATCGCTACCATTGTTCCTGAGAAATAAATTAATATATAAAGGTTAAGAAATCAACTGTCAAAATCCTCATTAATTCAATCAATTAAATTAAATTTCAAAAAATGCCTTCTATTACTATCGGTGAACACCTTATCAAGCGTCTTTCTGAGGTTGGTATCGATACTGTCTTCGGTCTTCCTGGTGATTACAATATGGTAAGTGGATTATTAGTACTTTTTTGACTGACTCATAAACTAACTGAATAATAAATAGCCTCTTTTGGATATCATTGAGGATAGTGGTTACATGACTTGGGGAAACAATGCTAACGAATTGAATGCTTCTTATGCTGCTGATGGCTATGCTCGTGTTAAGGGTTGTGGTGCTATTGTTACTACATTTGGTGTTGGTGAACTTTCAGCTGTCAATGGTCTCGCTGGTTCTTACTCTGAAATGGTACCTGTTATCCACATTGTTGGTACTCCCACTTCTCAATCTCAAAAGTCTAAAGCCATGTTGCATCATTCTCTTGGTAATGGTGATTTTGATGTCTTTGTCAAGATGTCTGAAAAGATTTCTGCTGCTACTGCTCAATTAACTCTTGAAAATGCCATCACTGAAATTGATCGTGTTATTCAAACTGCATATACTAGTAAGCGTACTGGTTACATTGCGCTTCCTATTGACTTAATTTTGGCCGAGGTTGAAGTACCTGCTGTTCTTCCTCTTCAATTACTCCCTGCTAAAAACCCTGAGGTTATTCAAGAAATTGCCATCAAGAAAATCCTCGAGTGTATAAGCCATGCCAAGCACCCTGCTATCGTTGTTGATGGTTGTGTCCTTCGTCATCATCTCAAGAAGGAGGTCAACGAGTTTGTTCAACGTTCTGGGTTCCCTACCTTTACTGCTCCTATGGGTAAAGGTGCTGTTGATGAAGATGTCCCTAATTATCGTGGTGTCTATACCGGTAACGTTACCCTTGAGGGTATTACTGCTGAGATTGAGCAAGCTGATCTTTTGATTGAATTGGGTTCCATCAAGTCTGACTTCAACACTGGTAACTTTTCTTATGGTTTGGACAAGACCAAGACTATCTCTCTTCATAGTTTTGGTACTACTATTTATCATGCTGAGTATCCCAAGGTTGGCATGACTGAATTGTTGCCTCTTTTAACTGCTGCTCTTCCCGAGCGCAAATCTGCTTTGGCATTTGCTCCTCGTATTAGACCTGAACCTATTGACAATAGCACTAATGAAATTACTCACAATTACCTTTGGAACAAGGTTCCTGAATACATCAAACCCAACAGTATCGTAGTTGCTGAAACTGGCACCTCTGAGTTTGGTGTCTTCAATATGAAAAGCCCAAAGAATACAACTTTCATTAGTCAAATCCTCTGGGGCTCTATTGGTTATTCTGTCGGTGCAGCTGTTGGTGCGGCTATTGCTAACCGTCAAAAGAAAGTATATCTCTTTGTTGGTGATGTAAGTTTATGTTTCACTTTATTTATGAGCATTTTATTAACAATTATTTGAATTCATAGGGTTCCTTCCAATTGACTTTCCAAGAAATTTCTGTCTTTATTCATCATGGATTGACACCTGTCATTTTCTTATTGAACAACGATGGTTACCTTATCGAAAAATTGATTCATGGTCCTGATAGAGCTTATAACAATTATCAGATGTGGCAATACAGCAAGACCCTTGACTTCTTTGGTGGTCATTTGAAGAACAATACTACTGAAACTAAAAAGCCTTCAGCTATTGGTTTCGAGGATAAGGTCTCTACTCGTGAAGAATTTGAGGCTGCTATGGAGATTGTTAGTCAAGAGCCCAACAAGATTCACTTTTTGGAGGTTATCATGCCTCGCTTTGATGCTCCTCGTGAACTTAAACTCTTGGTTGCCACTTCTGAAAACCGCTAAAGCCTTCTTCTCACATCATATCTCCATTTATATACATTTAATTCATACATTATAATCCCTCATATCTCAAATAAAACAATATTTTATTACATTGAAGTTTATGATGTCCTAAATATTATTTTCTATATTGCATGTATCAAAAATCATCCAAAAAAACCACCCCTGGAACTTTAATATATAATAAAACATTGAAAAACAAAAAGACTTAGCTTAGAAACTATTATTTGCAAGCTTATAAAATTTCAAGATATTTGACATTTTAGATTGAGATTTTAAGCGGGGAAAAACAAGTATATCACTTTTGAAGCCTTTATACTCACTGAAAAATCAATATGAATAGAAATAACTTTTTTGTCAATATTCTGTAGCATCTCAAGTATAGCCCTATATTTTTCATTTCCTGATTATCTATTGAAATGGGGCACGCTCCGATTTTGAATATCATCATATAAAATTGTATCATCAGATATGCACATGTAACTGAGCTTCAATTCAAAAAAGTGTTGTTGAGAAATGGGTCTCGGGATTTAAAATAATAGTAGAAATAAAATGGATAGATCAGATAATATGTTACTGATCGTTATAAAATGATATGTGTAATGTATTTAAGAGTAATAATTGTCAAGAGTAAATAATAAAAGATACAAAAATGATGGTTTCCTTTCTTAATTTAAAAGGATGTATTCAATTAATGCACTTAAGAGGATAGTTTCCTGTCTATTAGTAACAGAATGTATTCCAGGCTTAAGATTTGTAATAACAATATTGACGGTTTCCTAACGACTTAACAAGGATGTATCCAATAATGTACTTAAGAGGATAGTTATCTATTATATAGAATGTATTCCAGGCTTAAGATTTAGATTATAAACAAGTAAAAAGATACTAATGTATAAGGGATTGAGATTGCAGTAAATTACGATGTGATTTACTAAAATAAAAAATAAAAAAATAAAAGCAGTAGAAATACAATTATAATCAGCTAAAGTTTTTATTACAAAAGATTTCTGAAGAGTTAAAATAATTGAAAAGTATGAGGGTATTTATAGTGATTTGGAGAACTTGGATACCATCAGACTTGAATGGATGTATATTTAGTAATCTTCCAGTTTTGAGTACATTGTTATTGATTTGATATTTTAAGGGGTAAACTGTATAGAGCATTGACCATAAGGGATTGTACGTCAAGTGTGACAATATCGACCTTTTGGGAAATGGTTGTTTTTGTTTATTTCTGTTATATCTATTTTATGTAACCTTGATTTTTAAGGGGTAGTTTTTATATGCTTGAATCTTATTTATATTGATAGTGCAACTACGATATAGATGAGTAGTTGACTAAATTGATATCTTTGTTTATTATCATTATTAATTTGGATAGAATCCTGTTTTGATATATATGTCATTTGTGTAATTGATTGCGCCGTGATCAAGGGTGCTATCATCTACACGACATGTATGGTTCAAAAAGGGTATTTCATATTCTTAGCATGCGTTTGTTATTGTGTTCAATTGAAGCGTTTGTTTATTATCGTTGTTCACATTTCAAGTGGCATCATATTTTATGAGCGACACTTGAAATTTAGGTTGTTTTATTTTTATCAAGCGTTTTTAGTATGTAATTCCACTGCAGAGATCTTAAATAAGAAAAGAGCTAATTTTTATTTAATATCATATTTTGGTGGCATATTTATAGAAAAAGATTGTTATTGTTTTACTGATTTAAGGATTGAAGAGGAAATGAATTCATGTTGGGGATAATATTTTAAGGGCCGAAAGGTCTGGTTTGCAACAGTGTTCAAATGGAAAAAAAATCCAAAAAAATCCAAAAAAATCCAAAAAAAACCTTTTATGTTTAATTGCTCACAGGAATGCATAGTAAGTTAGACTAGCTTATTAAATATCCTGGGTTCAGTTTTTAATTCTGAATCGATCTGTGTAGGTTTTGAAAATGTTTTTCTCATAAAATCCCTAGTAAATTTAATGTCAAATTTTAACGGTTTTTGATCAAAAAGTACCCTTTATTCAAATGCAACCCTAAAATATTTTATTTTTACATTATGCGCAACAAAATTATCTACAAAATGAGTATTTATAAGTAGCTGTAGCCCTATTTTTCGTGGGGATATTAATTTTTTTGACCATTTTTTTGTAAAAGCGAAAATTCATCCTTGTATATCCTCGTCCAAAATGTATCCATTTTTGTAGCACCAAAAATTAATCATTCAATTTCAATTTTCTCGACGAAAAATCAATATTTTTTGACGAGGTAAAATTCGTTGGATAGACGCTAATAAATATTATTTTATAGTTTTAGATTTGCATACCTGTCATCCCTTCATGAATTTCTATACCACAAAAAGAGCTCTCACAAAATTTATAAAAAAATAAAAAAGTTCTTACAGCAATTCAAAACATAGATACTCTGGTAGAGAATGAAAAATAAAGTAGACTTTACTTAATAACCATCATTGCAATTCCTTAGTATTTTCTCGACTTATTTTCGTTTCAAATGCGGTTCCTCAATTTTAAGCCGGCCATTTCTGTATTATTCAAATTAGTGTTAGCTTGCGTGGTAGTTTTTCAAGCTTCTATTACTAGATTAATGAATATTGTGGAAAACTGCCTACAAGATGAAAAATGCAAAAGCCTGGAAAACTTGGTTGGAGCTTACCCATTTCGACAAAATTCAAATGTTGCGTTCACAAATCTGTGTACATTCTTTGGTTAAGATTGCGACACAGTTTAATATGATAAGTCCTAAATTGCTGTGTATTATGTTATAAAGGTCAGTCTATACTGTACGTATTGAGAAATGTGAAACTAGTGTGTGTTGCCTAGACTTAATTGGATATATATATATATAAATAGACTCATTTTAGATTAGTCATATGATTAGAGAATACGAATATTATAAAAGAAGATTCATCGATCTTATAATAAAGTTTCTTACTTTTAGTGCGCTCTTTTATTTTATAACAGTTTTCCTTTATTTTTATTAGATAATTTAGTACATGTTTTTGCTTTGAGATTGATATAATTACCTGGTGTAACGTCAAAGCGCTCTCGGATATAGTGTATGTATATATTATGTAAATAATTTTCTTGCATATATACAGTATATAATAATCAAGCAAATTTGCTTGATTTTGTTTTTGTTGAAACTTTGTGGGTTTATAGAAAATACATCAATACATTTATATTTTGTGTAGTATACGCTCTTCTTTTAAAACCGTCAATGATTTTACAAGTGCTTATTTGTATTATTCAATACTTTATATCTTATATAAGAACAAGAAATAGGAAATAATAAATAGACTGATAAAACAATGAATTTCAGCCTTGTAATTTTTATTATGCAATATGAGGAATTGAAGAAAAAACAAATTAAGTAAAAAATTATGGGTCGAGATTATAAACAATGAAATGCTCTAAGATAAAGGAAAAGTAACTTGTAGTTAATATAACTGGTTTAATGGAGTAGATAGTTAGCCATTCAAAAGAACGTTTCCAGCAACACCACGAGGAGGTCTATCTACATGTTGCCATTTGACTTTATAGCTTGTTTACCACCATACTATAAAGTGATATTGAAATTAAGCAGATGCTATGAAAACAATACGACTCCGATTGCCAGAAAGGGCTATAGTTTCCAGCCGGTTACCGTGAAAGAAGACTATAAGACCCTAAAAGGGGGAGAGGTCGCAAGTCCACGAATGGAGAGCAACCAGGTTAAATTGACCCAGGATTACCGATTGTACAAACACAAACAACTGAGTATAGTAACCGAATTTACCGGGAAAGCATCAAAACAGATGCCATTCCAATAATGGTGGTAAAAGTTATCGCTTTTTTTGATCAAATCATTTTGATTCTTAAACCCGCGTAGGGTGTATCAAAAATCAGATAACAAAAAAAATGCTTTAACTTCTGAGTAAACTATAGTAATTATGATCAAATCAAAGAAACATAACCAGAGAGACAAGACCAGATATACCAAATTGAGCTAAAAAAATAAATAAAGCATATGAGAAATCAGATATTTTAAATTGAGAACAGATGTTGATAGTACCTTTTGAACTTCAATAATAACGCACTTTCTTCATGAATTGGAACCAGAGAAGCATTAATTTAGACCAGAATTGCATTAATCGAAACCAAATGAGGATGAATTGAGACATTGAGACAAGGTAAGGGTAAATTGAGTTCAGATAAGTAGACCTTGACACCAGAAGAGCACGAATTGGAATACCATAAACATAAATTTTGACCAGAAGAGCATACATTAGAAGCAAATAAGTATGAATCAGAATCAAATAAGCATAAATTAATACCAAACAAACATGAATACAAACCGGAATAACACAAATTTAAACTGAAAGACCACGAGTTCAGGCTACAAGGATACGTCGTTAGACCAGACAGGCAATGCATTAAGATCAAAAGAGCACAAATTAAAGCCATATTAGCGTTATTGTAGACCAAATAAGCATAAGTTTAGACCAGAAGTGCACAAACTTAGGTTAGAAAAACACAGCGTTAGACCAGGAAAGCGTAAATGGAGACCATATTAGTAAGAATGAAGACCAGACTAGCATGATTTGAGATTTGAAGTATATGAATTAAACCAGATGTAAAGAAATTGACACCAAATGAGCATGATGGTTTGGGGCCATATCAGTAAACTTGTATACCAGAAAACCGTAAAATTAGACTAATTAAAAGTAAATTAAGATTAGAGAAGCATATGAATCGATGGTAGTTAAAAATAATATAAGAACAGATTACCATAAGTTAAGACTAACTGTAAAGGAATTGAGATCAGATAAGCATGATTTGAGACCCGATGAAGATGAATTTTGACCAAATACCTAAGAATGAGACCAGATAAGCATTATTTAAGACCAGTGACGAAGTAAAAACTTATACCAGAACTGCATTAATTGAGGCTAGACGAGCATGAAGCGAGACCAGAAGTAGATTCTTTAGACCATATAAAGATTAGTTAAAACCAGATAAACAGGAATCAAAACCAGATGGGCATGAATTGAAAACAGGTAAGTACGAATTAAGACCAGAAAACCATATATTTATACCTGAAAAGCATGAATCGAGACCAGATATTGTAAAGAAATACCAAATAATGCAGGAAGCGACTAAATATAAAGAAACGAGGACCAGCAGTTACAGAAATATATCCAAATTTTGTGAATAGAAGACTACATCATGTTACAGAAACCAGAACGCTTTTTGCACAAAAGTTACCAGATAAGGCCAGAAAAGGCCACATTTGTTTAGAGATATATGATTGCGCAAAATAGAGACGAGACATTATAGAAGAGAACCCAGATTTGTAAAAAAAACTTGAACCTTTGTAGAAGAGACAAAGATTTTGCATACTAGAGACCCAATTTTGTGCAGAGAAAGACCTAATTCTACAAAGATATCAGATATTATTATCGTAAAAAGAGACTAGATTTTATAAAAGAACCACATTACCTTAAAAAAGACACCAGCTATTGTTTAAAAAGAACCGCTTTTGCAAAAAAAACACCACACGTTGTAGAGAAGGACCCAATTGTGCATATAAAACTGGATGTTGTGGACAGATACCAGATATTGCATAGATACGCCATAGCTATCAACTGTTGGTTCAAATCATTTTGACTCACCGTGGCCAGTGGTGCGCCAAAAATCAGATAACAATAGCTGATAACCGACAGATAAATAATCAAAGGAACCAAACGCAGATAGAATAAATCCCGTATCAGGATGAGCTAAAAGAAAGTTAAACAAGTAGAGCGACTTGTTTTTCTTTTACTCAAACCTGGATACTAGGAAAGTTTATGATAAAAGCTTCGTTACAATTTTACGCGTCAGGCGTTACTTTAACGTCGAAACTTCCACCTAACCTTCAGCAGCCACGTATGGAATTTTATCTTGCGAGATACTATTGTAGATCTTAGCCAACAACAGATAAGACACATACAGGATAGACTCGTGATTCCACCAAACCATATGGTTTTGCTTCATCAAATTTACCTGGTTGTTAAAAGAAAACAAAAAACAGGGAGCCTTCGTGTTTTTGAATAAACCCTAAAATTTGAATTTCATTGATGACGTCTTCAAAATTTTGTGTAATTTGATTGAAATGCTGTTCATAAGCTTGAACCACACTGTAAACTCTATCATCTGTGCTACAGAAATCATTGTTTTAGAAAGCAGTATATATTAGCGGTTTTATTTCAGGAGACAAACTAAAGGCGTCCGTGTGTATAACATTAATCCCATGTGTACATAATAATAAAATCTGATTATGAGCATAATGAGCTGATCGTATGGGCACAAATTGGTTTGTAAATGAGCATCGTGCCGTTCTCAAAATCCCATTGCATTTTTTTACTGAAATAGGTTTTTAGATTACATTTGTTTTTAATAATATATATTATAGACAATACAATTCAATACATTGTTGATGTAGAGCAATACGTGCAGAAATCAGTATATTTACGATTATCATCATTTGTAAATATGTTTATAGCTAATAATGTTTACAGCAACAATGGTTTTTGCTCGAGCATAAACTTAAATAACACTTACTGCTTAAATCTTTATGCAAGCCAAATCTAAGATTATAAATGTTACTTTATCACACATAAAATTTAAACAAATTAATCTTCTTTAAACTTACTATTTTAGTTTACTATTGTCAGCGATAAAAAGATTTGATTTCAAGTATACAGTAGCTACGATCAAAACTATGGTTATTAGACAAAACCTTAGATTATTCTTTTTTTTTACTTCTAATATCATTTGAAATTTTATCACTTTTCTGGAACATTTCGTGGGTTTGTAGCCAGTTCTAGCTTTTCGTTGAGTATATATATATAAATATCATTGCCTTCGATTTGATCTGGTAATCAAGGAATACATCCAACAATGCGGTAGTAAATAATGATATTTGATCCTAAAATGCGGTTAAATAAAAATATCAGTCTCTAATATAGACGGCTACCTATATTAAAAACATTAGTAATTATATTAGAATGCGTATTCAAATACAAGAAAAGAATACCAGCTTGATAGTCTGATATGCCTTATCAAACGGTGAATATATCCTTGGAATATGAAAGCAAAAAGAGAGAAACAACACACGTAGAAAAGGATTTCCAAGGCTTTACATTATTTAGCGCAATTAAAACCTTCCTAAATTACACATTTCAGCCAATGTAAAAGCAGCCTTACAGCGCATGAACCAGTAAATTAAATTAAATAGGCAATATCTGCTGTTATCATAGAACCATACATTTTTCTATTAGAAAAACCGTCTGTAATACCATACATTTGTTAAAAAATTGCAAAAGCGAGCCCGCAGAGCGATGCCGTAATTGAGCATAGCAAGATTTAAAGGCTAAGTCTCTTATACTATGGTATATGTCTAAGTTTTAAATGAAAATGCGTTTTTTTCGACTTTTTCTTATATTTAACCACGTACGGTCTGAAAATTCAGTTTTTGTAGCGGACATTTTCGGGGCTCATTTTACCCTTACCAACACTCATGATTTTGATCAAAAAACATAAAAATCAAATTTTGATACCAAAATCAACGTTCAAATATACTACATTGTGAGAGAAAGTTGTAGCCATAGCTAATACACATTTTATAAAAGCTTAATATTAAATGTTAAGTAATGAAACTTTGCACTTTTGCCCCAAAAACGGATTTTTGATTAAAGGATTTTCATGTAATATTTTTCAATACAAATGTTTGTTATTTTTTATTGAGCAAATAGAGCACCAAATTTGGTACATGTGTATATTTTTTGTTTTTATAATTGATATTATAATTAGCTCTAGATTTGCAAAATCAGAAAAAAAAAATTTAAAAAATGCCAAAATTGATGATCTGGACAAGAATAATTTTTGAAATTAATATTCCGCTTATAAGCTTTGTAAGTCTTAAAAATAAGAGATTTTATAATGTTTGAGAACTTTTTTAAGAATTAATGATCCTGTTCCCACTTGATTCAAGCTTATTACTGTAAATATTTATACATGTTAATATTGTGTGGCAGTTTATTTGATGATAATATAGTCTTACTTGATAATTAATGCGTTAGAGGTGATTTACATTAAGTTTTAGTCCTACCCCTCCAACAACATCATAAGCATAAACATGGCCATCACTGGGACCTATTGCCACCTTTTTATGCTCTTTGTCCCAAGCCAATGTATTCAATGCTTTACCAGAACAAACTTACTTTTGACCTATAAAAATTGATTTATTAGTAAAATCAATTATTAATAAGCTAATAAGTAATAATTATGGTGTACCTTGTACCTTTGATAGTCGGTAATGATATACAAGACAACATCTTGTTTTCCTCTTCTTATTAGTTGTTGTCGACTAAATAGACTAAAATGAGTTTATTCATTCATTCAAAAAACCAAGTCAATACTGATACATAATACTTTTATAGCCACCAGTTTTTCTCCAGGTAGATATCGACTTTAGACCAAAAAAGCATTGATTATAACGTAGATAATGGAACAAAATGATTAAGTCCTGGACGCTTTTTTTGTTCGAGAAAGATATTATTATAACGTGCCCTAACATTAACAGTTAATAATTTATTTCCAAATAAACAATTGTTGGAAAAACATGTATTTGTACCTGCTTCCTGATTTCAGTTTACAAAAAATATTAGTCTTTTTGTGGTAGTTTTAAACATAAAGAAAAGAGCTGAGGAAAGAGTAGGGAAGAGAAAAGATTTTGTGTGCTACAAACAGGAATCTACAAAGGAGGCATAAATACTTTTTTTAGTGCTACCAAACAGGTTGTTGTCGTTGTTCCTATTTGGTCCCCGAAAGAAGAACATGGGCAGAACTCTTTCAAACCCCAAATTTCAAATTGATATATCTCGTAAATAAGGCAATTCTGTTGAATCAGGGTATCAGGGTAACTCACATCTGCTTTAAACCATTCAAATTATCTTCGTTATTAATTATATTATGATTGATATATTTTAATAAATTGACTAAAAAACCTTGATCTCATTGCTCTGCTCGTCTGGGCTGCCTGATCTACACAAAAGTTTTTATTCTGCCCATCTGTGCATATCATTACGCACATATGAAGCATATTTCGGCCGTAATGGCTGTGGAATAGGTAGAGATATTCACGGAAAAAATATCAAAAAACAATAGGAATTCGACTAGATAACAATAGGAATTCGACTAGATAACAATAGGGGTTTTATTATCAAGTTAAATTCTACTTGAGGACTTTTGTAATAAATAAATGTCCTCTTTATATAGTTTTTATCAGAGAGATTAGGTAAGCATTCCTAGGTCCATATATAGCCAATAATACCCCTTGTCAGATATAAGTCTTGATAGTAACCAATCGGTGTATTCATAGAGTTCATGGGCCCTTGATCATAATGGTGTAATTAGATCCACATTATGTTGATTGGTCTTTAACTATAAGCTGCTAGGATTGAAGTTTGGTAGAAAGTTCATATTAGCATGAATCAACATATACCATTTTGTAGTTTAATGTCTATTCCTGCCAGCTGTACTTTAATTGAGAATCAGATGAAATGGAGATCAATATAGTGGATAAATGTGTACATATTCCACAAGAGTTATGTACAGATTATCTTCCACACAATAATGTTGAATGGCAACTTCCACAACCTACTATGTAATGAGAAAGTCATCGCCAAAATGTACCTATAATTTGTTGCACACTTTTATTGAAAACAACTTAAATATAGTATCTATAGATACTGATCCAAGTAAGCTGACGACTCTACATGGATATAGATATTAATATACATTAAAAGTATTTCAGGTACAGTATCAGCTTCCATGGGTCATTGTGCATTTGATAGGTTTGAAGAACAAGTTGGTTATCTCTTATCTGCTATTTAATGCTTACTAAGAAGGTCATTAAGGTCACCAGTTCTCAACGGATATGGATCCAAATGGCATCCTGTTGTAATAGCAGCTACTTTTAATGTTGATCAACAGAATTGCAAAAGGTTTAGCCCCCTGAGTTGCTATGGAAATGGAGAAATAAAAACTCGTACGTCGTAGTCAAATTTTCAACTATTCTGTATCAACTGGTTCACATATTCTTTGAAATCTTTTATAAAATCAAATAATGGTTTAAAACTAAATTTGGAAGTTAAACTTAATGCATAGTGAGCGTACAAATAACATATAATTTTGATCTCATTGGCTAAGAATTATTTTTGAATGATTAAGGTACGGCTGCCAAAAAGAAATCTGTTTTCCTTTGCTTGAAAAATTCCACAACTTTGAGGCTTCAAATCTCTGCAAAAAGTTAAGCTATACTAACACTTTTTAATAATAGTAGTAAAACCTGCTTGCTTTGAAATGCTCTATAATACATATGATAGTATACATATATTTTGAGCACTTTTATTTTTCTAACAGTTTTCTAGCTTTTTTTTTTTTTTTTTTTTTTTTTTTTTTTTTTTTTTTTTACATTCATGTCATCCACCTCGTTAAGCTCTCTCAGACCCAATTTATTAGTTTCTTTCAAAATACATTGTTTTTTGTGGAGATATCTTTCTCAAAAATGTGTACAAAAAGGTAATACAGTAGTCGCGCTATATAAGGCTAACTTTTTGGAAGGGTTTTTCAGCCTTATATAGAGCATAGCCTTATATAACGTGGGTGACTGTTATATAATTATCACCTTCTACTATCTATACACACCACATTCGGTTACACTCTATGAATCTCATTATTAATTTATACTGTCACTTCGAGCAGTCCTTAATTACTAATCTGTCATTAGTATATAAACCACATCTCATGAATAAAAGAATAAGGATCAGTTTAGTTTTGATCTCTTAGTTTGGCCCACAGTTGGAAAGCTGACATTTATCAAGACTTTGTTTTATTATTTTTAATTATTCTAGCATATCAGATATATGTTAGAATAAAACAATGACTGTGATATATAAAACAGTACAATTTATGTATTAAGGCTATTTTTCATACCTGTTCTGTCGGGACTCACAGATCATCCTTTAGTATCTTCCTTTTCACATCATCTGAAGATCTAGAAATATTAAGGCAATCTGATCTTTGCAATTATTTTGCTCCTTGTGAACATAAACAAAAAAATATTTTTTTGTATTAGAAATAAAACCAATAAAAATATCTCCATTAATTGTCCCTAAATTATGCGATTCGAGTTATGTTTTTCAGGGGAAGAAAAAACTACAAACACCACTAACTTAGCAAGAGACAAAAGTGAAACAGGTGAGAGTTGTACTCAGGACCTTCACTTAACAAGACCGAAAAATAACCACAGCACTACGTGAAAATTCTAAAAAACTAAAAAATTTAAATTTTTATCATGCAAATACTAAAATTTTGGTCACGTGCCGTTTTGTATAAGGCTAAATTTTTTTTAGCACAGCCTTATATAAAATAAGGCTAATAAGGCTATTTCCCTGCTAAAAAAAAAGTTTTCAAAAATCCTAGCCTTATAGAGAGCATAGCCTTATATAGTGTAGCCTTATATAGCGCGACTACTGTACTTTTTTTTTCTAGCTTCAAGTTTTCCCTTCTATATCATCATATTTTACATCTAAGATTGATTTTTAAGCTGGAGAAAAAGTAAGTGTTTCATTTTTCAAGCCTTTATACTCGCTGAAAAATTAACATGAATAGAAATAGCTCTTTTGGCAAGATTTTGTAGCATCTCCAATATAGCTGATGTAAACTACTGGCAGCCTTTCACACATCAAATTGAATTAGTAATAAATAACATGAATTTGGTGTGAGAACCAAGATCATGAAATATAGAAACTTAACTATAATTTAAACTTACAAACAACAATTATAGATAATTGTATAGCCTGAATTAGTAATTGCTGATCCCTTTTCCCATCAGCTTTAAAACCAAGAAGATCAAAATAACTGCATTAGTAATTTGAATTAGACATTTAATATAAATACCACAATGATCCATCTATTCGATGGATCGTTGCTGCTTTACTTTATACCTTGAATAAACTTAGAAGGTTTATAATTGTATTTCCCACCGCTTTTTTTTATAATTACGTTTTTGTAGCAAGACAATTTTTAAATGTTTTTCGAATGTTTTTGCCCAATACTGAGTTAAACTACGTAAAATCCTCAAAGAAGGCGTACCCTTTCCTTCCAAGGGCCATTTATATCTGTCTAAAAATAGAAGAGTTAATACCAAAATATAAGTGCATTGCATAATGATGAATTAAATTGTCATTATAATAATTCACAGTAGTAATGCTCATCTCAAATGATCCTATAAGTAATTTAAGGAAATCTTTCTATAATTCCTTGTACAATTATCTGTAATTCTTTCTCCCTTTACAATCCTTATATATTTCCCTTAATAAATATCTAATTTACAAAATAAAAACGGGTCATTATCAAACGAGGTCTCAGGTTTGGTTTACACTAGAATATAATAAAATTTATTTAAAATAAAACAGTTTTACATTTAATTTTTATTTATAATTTTAGTTTTTTCATGATGGGTGCTATTTCATCAATTATCATATCATTTTTATTATTGTCTAATATTTTTCTTTTTTTGTCTTTATTTTTATCTTTATTGTATGTTTTAAATTCATATACCTTTCTTAATCTTTTATTTGAACCATTTTTTTTCATATAAATTTCATAGCACCCATCCTTTTGTTTTATTTTATATTCTGCCAAATCATATTTTTTCATATCTTTTATAAATATACTTCGTTTAATATTGTATTTATATTTATCATTTACTATCATTTGAAATATATCTTCCATATTGTTTTTTATATTATTGCTTTTTCAATTTTTTTGTTATTATTTTGATGCGCAAAATATTTAATCACACTCATAATATATTATCCAGCTCTCTTAGGTATAAATATATAATCCTTGTGTATTAAATAGACTAGTTTATTGACATAGTCAGGTCTTCATAATAAGAATAATGAATATCAGAAATGCATTTCATATATAAATTGATTATTCTTTTATCTATCATCTTTTTCTATAAATATAAAATTCAATTTTTCATTCTATTTAAAATTAATCCTTTAAAAACTTTCTCCATATATCATATTCTCTATTTTTCTTACGCCATTGATACTCTTTTAAGTACAATGCTATATCTTTTTTATTTCTATTTCGTGGAATAATACTTTGCTTAAGACCATTCCATGTTCCTTCAATAGTATTAGTATGTACACCTGTCACTGGATCTTTAAAATTTTTAGAATGATTTACAGTCATATGTTTATAACCTATACTCTTTAAATTATTATATCCTTTCCATAAATCTGTATATATTGTCGTACCTTTTTTTACATATCTTTTTATAATTAAGTCTATATTATCAATGTTTCTTTCTGCAATAGGTAATAAGAACATTTTTTTGTTTTCATTTTTTATTTTATTTTTCAATATACTTTTTTCGATACCACCAATGACCCAAGCACCTTCTACTTTATGCCCCTTGTTATATTTTCTTTTTGCAATTTTACTTTCATCTATTTCTACAATTTTATTTCTACCTCCAATTTTAATATTTTTGTTACCTAATAGTTGTTTATTTTTTATGTATTTTCTAAATATTTTATTGTATGATGATACTGTGTTTTTACTAATTTGCAAACTTGATGCTATAAAGGAAGAAGGCGCTTTCCCAAGAAAAAGATATAATATGTGTAGTTGAATATTTAATGGTAAAGTTAAATTATTGAAAATTGTACCTTTTAATGGAGATAATGCTTTTCTACATTTATAATATTTACAAACATATAACTTTTTATTTAAATTTAATTTGGTTTTATGATCACATTTATCACAATTTATATATTTATTAACATAATCATTATTAATTAAATATAATAGTGCCTCTTTCTCATCGTCAAACATTTTTTTCAAAGATTTATATGGTTCTATAAACATATTATTTTTATGAAAACCTTTTTGAGTTTTATTTTAAATATAAACAAAATTCAATTTTACGTAAAAATAAAAAACTAAACGATTTCGGAGTTTTAAATATAAACCTGAGAGTTCCTTTGGGATACATCCATAAAAACACCAATCTTCCTCCAACCAATCTCCACCGATCTCTACTAATAATAAAAACCATATCATTAGCATATCATTTTGACCATAATATTTATCCAAGATCACAGATCATTACACATTGGCCAAATACTGGCCAAACATTGTCCTAAAACTGATTGTAAAAAATTTAGCGCCTAATTGAGATTTCAATTTTTTGTATTCACATGATAGATGCAATTGAAAACTACTCTTCATTTTTTGTTTCAGCAAAAAATATTGATTTTTTGTCGAGATGATCAAAACAATAATTCACTTTACAGCATAAGGTCTATGATGATTGAGTTCCAAAATCGATCTGTCGAATCGATCAGAAAATGGTCAAAAAAATAAATTCGTGCAAATGCTCATGAACTGCAAAGTAAATTAATCTAGCGTATTAAATGGTTTTTGTACAGTTTTAAATTCTACATTTATTCAAACAAAATTCAGATAAATGTTTTACATTAAATTTTGCGCAAAAGACTGTTGAAATTTTTGGGGTTTATTGAAGATGCACATCACTTTTTATAAGTATATTTGAAATATGAGTAATGAAAATAACGTAAAATAAAATTATCTATCGATCTAGCTATTACTGAACTTTTTAGCTGCATTTTTCGTAGGGAAAACGAGGTTTTTGTCAATTTTTTTTCAAATTCAGAATCTGGGATAAGGGTATACAAGGGAAAAATTGAAGCTAGAAACGAAGGTATCTCTTTCCACACATTTTTGAGGATATCTCCACGGAAAATTAATATTTAAAAAAAAACTAAATTGGATCCAAGAGAGCTCAACGAGCTTAATGACATGAATGCAAAAAAAATGCTGCTCAATTTAGCCAATATTCTGAAACCTACTATAGAAATGCCAAAAAAATGAAAAAAAAAAATAAAAGTGCTCAGAATTTTTTTATATTAAAATATATTATAGAACACTTTAAAACAAGTAAGTTTTGTTATTAAAAAGCGTTAGTATAGCTTAATGTTGTTTAGAGATATGAAGTCTCAAAGTTTTCAATCCATTAGCAGTGAAATACGCGTAAAAAGTCTGAAACATTAGCACTGAAAAATTAATACCAATTGCAAAATAGGATATTTCCGGATACTTGTTTTTGGATTAAAGCTGAACATGTCAGGTACATTGGCATATAATTTTTTTTTGGTGTTATTTAGCGAAAAAAAAAAGTAGAACAAGGATGAAAAGTGGAACCCAGTTTTCAAGGAAAAGAATGGATTGTACGTGTTTTTTAGTCCTTCGTGAGATACTATAAAAAAAAATGGAACAGATAGCATAATGCGACTAATTCATATTTATTTTAGAGTATCTAAAGGTAGTATCTACTGACAGTGTTTGATATGGGTTAGCTATAGAAAAGGGGGGGCACCCTTTGACTTTGAAGTCTGACAATTTTAAAATTTACAACGCATTTTCCAAGTTAATACCTGAGCATTGTGCTTCCGTTTAAAGAGGAAGAGCAATTTTCAAGGAAAGCAGCGGACCCGTGATGGTGCGACAAGTGTGTAACCAACTAACTTAAAACAAAAAGTTTAAACGTCGACATATTTGGTACATCAAAATAGGGATGCTGTCGAGCCCAGCTTATACTAGTAAATTTGGCTGGTAAAACCAATGCTACATCAAAATCAAACTCTCTTCATCGCAGTTTTACGTAAATAACTTAATAGTAATTCAAACAAACTCACATATTTAATATTTTGTATATAAAATTGCAATTGATTCACGCATCATTGAACCTGTCAATTTAAAATTTATTTAAATATGTATATCATTAAAAGCAACAACAAATTCGAGAGCAAAGTTGATGAAGTGGACTTTTATGATGCCCTGTGTTATCTTCTTCATCGTAAGACCCTGCTGTATGATTATCTCCGTATTCTCTATTCAAGTCGACTATTTTTTTTTGTATTCAACACCACATTAATCTTTAATTTATAAATACGTTCATAAATCAACAACTTACCACTTGCATAAGGTCTAATAATAGCTGGCATATCATAGGATGGACGACCATCAATAATTCTATGTTGTGGTTGCTGTTGTTGTTGTTGAGGTTGTTGAGAGGGGGATACTTCTTCCTCCCCATTCACTGTAACACGTTGACGTCCATCACCATAATCTTCAATAATACGAGTTCCATTCGCATCAATAATTTTAGTTATTGTATGTTTATGTCCATTCACAATACTTGTTGTAGTTGACACTGACCTTGATGCTCCTGATACACCATTCATATTAAATATATTGTTGTTGCTGTTATTGTTGTTTTGTGGGTGACCAAATGAAGATTTGAATGGATCGTGTATCATGGAAGTACGAATGCCGCTTGAAGCTATACCGTCACCCAAAAGTGGATCATCCATGAATAGTTTAAATGGATCTTGACCATTAAAGAATTGATTAAATATATCCTCTGGGGTTCGGAACTGTAAACAAGAAAATGCGGTTTTATTATTACTATTAGTTTTTTACACACGTACAAAAACTTTTTAGTGTAGTTTACCTGAAATGTGGCAAAGAGCGGATCATGTCCAAATGATCTTGTTCTTGTGGAAGAAGTAGTTGTTGTACTGAAGGGCTGAGATGCTGTATAATAATCTTGTTGATCTGTATTATAGTCATCATTATTAGCTTCGTTATCGTATAGTCTTCTTTTTTCAGCTAATAATAATACAGGTTTTAAATTTAAATAAGTCCATGGGTTTTTTTTATATCAAATATTATACGTTACGATCAGACAAAATTTGATAGGCCTCACTAAATAATTTACGAGATTAATTAAATTGATATGGCTTCAATTCTTTTTAAAAATGTCTCTATTACCTCACACTTTTGAACTGTTCATAAATACAAAAATTAAGCGTTAATCGCATTTCCTTTGATGCTTGATAATTATACAGAAATTACCTTCTCAGCAGCACCAGGTTCATGGTTTTTATCGGGATGATATTTGAGAGCGAGCTTTCTATATGCTTTCTTTATATCTTCTTCTGAAGCATCTGGAGTGATTTCAAGTACTTTATAAAAGTCCATGGTGTAAATGTAACGCTATAAAAAATAAGAAAAAATAAAAAGGAAAGAAAGATGGTAAAGAAAAAGGGTTTTTTTCTGAAAAATGCGGTTTCTATTTATACAGTACAAACCAAATACAGAAATTGAGTTTGAACCACTAATTCGAATTTCCTGATCGTTGCCATGGATACATAAATTTGACATTTTACACTTTCTTCGTAATATTGAAAATTTTTTTTTTTATATTATGGTCTCGATTCTCATGTATATTTTATATACATGGTATTTTGTGATTAGCTCAGTAAATGGTTAATAAATGTACTTTATAATTTCAAGTATGACATGCGCTAACTTGATTTAATTTAAGCATTCGTATTGAAGGGAAGAATGCTGTTGTTGTATATACGTATTTGGTTGATTAAAAAACAGCTTCCCTCCTCTCCTTTTTTTTTTTTTTTTTTTTTTTTTTTTTTTTTTTGCGGGTGATAATGCTGTTTATATACTGGATTTTTCAGCAAATTTGGCAGAACATTTTGAAAATTATGGTAGTCATTTTTATTTTTTACTGGCAGAAAATTTTTATTAAATTTGGTAGTACTCTTGGCCAAAAATGGCAATATATAGAAAACATGGTGGGTATAAGAATCATGTTAAAAAACGGGAGGTAATAATCAGAATGATCATTTTTAAAAAAATAAGAATGGTGAATATGAATCACGTGAAAAGAAAAGCAATCAGATAACATGGATCAATATGCACGCAATCGTCTTTGAATATTGACAGCCACCGTTTCATTTGCCTTCGAGATATCTGATGACATTATCGTAGCCATGTTCTTCAGGACACGGTTGTTCAATTCCATGTTTCCAATGATGGGTATTTCAGTACGGTCACCAAACAGATTTATCAGATCAGCAAAAAGTTTCTTGATTTTGCTATCATTGTTGCATTGGCCGTGCAAGGAAACAACAAAATCCTTTTTGATACGTGCTTCGGAAGGCGACTTGATTACGGTGTATGCAATTCGCTGGAATATCCTAGAAGCAATCACTGACGAGTTTTCGTTGTCCATTGATTTTTTCACACCTTCATGATCACAGTAGGTAAACACTGTTATTGTTACACCATTAATAGCTATTGTATCACGTAATAATCTCTTCTATATATGATCTCATTCTCTATATTGAATAAAACCTCACCTTTTACTCTTGTCTAATTCTTATTAGTTTTGGTAAAACAGATGCAGCAAAGTAAAAAGACAAAGGACCCACTTTGGGTTCTTCGTTTTGATCGAGGCGAACGATTGATGTAATGAGGCAATCGCATGATTGGGTATCAATTACCAGCTTGGAACCATCCCTCGTGCTTTGGATGCATGGTCAAAGATTTGGATACGTTGGAGTGGTTGTGAGGATTGAGGACGTAGCCGAAGTAGACAGTTCTCGGTGAATTTCAGCTGATTTGGTCCGACCATAAACTTCTACCGTATTCACAAGAATGGTTTCACCATTGTTGACATTCATCAGGATTGTACTTTTTGGAGCAAAACTTGCAGGTCAAGAGATCGTTCACTCGATTAATTTCCACATGCTGCTCGTTTCCTATTAACAAAGCAAGTTCGATAATGTAAGGATTAGTTCGTTCTCAACGTGTTGCCTTTTTTTTTTTTTTTTTTTTTTATCTTGTTGATCGATGTAATTAAGCTTATACGATTCGTTGTGGTATTGATATTTATGATTTTTAAAGGCTTTATCACTGAACCGCTTTCCAAAGTCTTTGTAAGATTCAAAAACACACTGCTTTTCGTTTTCGTCAGAAACTAAAGTTGAAGCCATGGAAATTCAATTAATCAAGGAGACGAAATTGAAATGTTCCTCAAATTTCGTCCGTTTTTTAAAAAAACAGAAAAAAATAACACCGCTTTCTAGCCCAACTAGAAAAAATCCTGCTTTCATCATTTTTGGCAAGTGTACCTAGTATATATTGCCATTTTGGGCAAGTGTATCTAGTATATGTTGTCATTTTGGGCACGTGTATCTAGTATATGTTGCCATTTTTGGCCAAGATTGCTGCCAAATTTAGTAAAAAATTTCTGCCAGTAAAAAATAAAAATGGTTGCCATAATTTTCAAAATGTTCTGCCAAATTTGCTGAAAAATTCAGTATGATACGTGTTACATAATATTATCTCCTCGGTACTTTTCCTCCCATTATCTCATTGATTTTATAATGATGTTTTATTAAAAAATTGCGTTTATAAACGGAGACTAAACGGATGATGGGATGAGAAACGAAAGAGCAGAGAAAGAAAAAATCTTTTAGATTTGTCTTAAATATGTAACGGAAGCCTTAATACGGAATCTATTAAAAAAAAAAGACATTTAGCTAAAGGAAAAACCATGTAATGCTATTGTACACTTACCCTTATAGTGAGCGGTATATAAAAAGCAGGTGATTGTGTCCAATTCTTTTACTGTTTGGTTTGCGAAATGACGAGACACTGAAGCAGCTAATTCTTCTTTACTGGCCTTGGATTTAGCCTTGATTTTGTGCACTCGAGCATATTTACGGAGAACAGAGATATCCATTGAATTAAAGTCAATCTATTCATGAATATTAGCGATAAATTGTCTATAATGTAAAAATATAGAAATACTTGCAGTTTGAAATTCTTTTCCAACATTTGTTTCTGCTACTCTTCTTTTCTTTTCACGTTCTCTATCTCTGTCGGAAGCTTGGTTTATACCGTTTGTTGGAGTCGATTGCGATGGTTTTTGCTTTACACCCATGATTTTTTATCAATTAAAAAAAAATAAAAGGGAAATATTAAAAAGAATAGAGAGAAAGAGATTTTGTTATGGACCTGTGATTGGGAATTGGTGAAAAGGGGAGTTGAACAAAGTTATATCGTGACTCGAGAACAAAGTTTTGTATTTCTTCTCTTTTCATTTAAATCGCACAAATGGCATCAATAGGTGGAAAACGAAAGATATACGATCAAGAACAAGAACAAGAAGAATCAGAAATTATACCAACATGCACAATTTGTCTACAAGAATATTCAAATAGAACATTTCTTCGGCCATGTTATCATTCATTTTGTTTTCATTGCATACGACATTGGATAAATATTGCTTCATCTGTCTGTCCAATATGCAGGCAATCTATCAATTCTTTAGTGTATAATATAGACGACGAAGAAAATACATTTGATGAGTATTATTTAAAAGACAAAGGAAATAAAAAGCAACATGATCCGCCATTATACAAAAAGAAATACACCACACCCGAGGAAAGGCTTCGAATCGAACGAAAAAATGTCTATAAAGGAGTTGTGCAAATTGACAGATATCCTGATCCATTACCTCGTCATGTTGATTTTACAGTGATTACACCAGAATATATACCAAGAACTCGAGTATTTTTACAAAATGAGCTAAAAATCATTGTTGGCGCTGATGCTTATGATGATTTCCTGCAAGATCATTTTGTAAAAATATTATTAATACCATATCAGCAACATTCAAAATCAATGTTTGATGATGAAAATGTCATTCAAAAGTTATCTGAATGGTTAAATGATGATAAAAATGTAGCAAAAAGACTTTTGAATGAATTGATAGCATATTTAAAATCTGGTCTATCATATAAACATTTTATTTCATCTTCAATGTATAAATAAAAACTAATGTACATATCTAACAATAAATATCATTATAGCTTGGTAATGATCTTCTTGAATATTGCTGTCTAACATCTTCTCTTTCATCATCTTCATCATCACTATCAGCTACAACCACTGTCGCCGCCGCCGCCGCCGCCGCCGTTGTTATACTACTATAACTAGGTAGTATACTTGGAGATATGATATCATTATACCTCCTTTGAGCCATTAAATGTACAATCTGATTACCAGTAGTAGACTCTGTTGAACGTCTGATCAATGCCATCATTAGGACCGGATCATATGGCATAGTTCTCCAAGTTTCTTCATATGCCGGCAATACACCAATTGAATTTGATATAGCAATAACAATAGGCAAGACAGCCCTTAACTCAGAAATATGACCATCATCATTTTCGATTGACATTGTAAATTTAAGTTTATGTCGTACTCTGACAGACTCATTGTGTGCATCACATTGGATATCCATTAGATTCTCCGGCACTTTAATATGCATGACAGTTGACCACATGTTTTGTTCTTGTTGCTGTTGTATTTGTTGATCTTGATCTCTTCTTGTATAGTGTATAATACGACCGTGGGATTTATTTTTGCCATTAAACCAACCATTAATAGCACGGCATGTCATGTATTCTTTGAATGTACAAGATATATAACGGACTTGTAAATTAGGTGCTAATGGTAGTGCTTGAATAGATACAGGAATCGTATCACCATGACTATACACTTTTGTAGGTAATGTAATTTCATAATCCAACTTATCTGCCCAATGATTTGCTACAGTAACAGGATCCAAATATTCTGTAGAAAGAGACAATTTCTGTCTTGATAGATGAATGTCATGACGAGTAGTGTAATTTGGTAATAGAAAACTTGATCGCTCAGCTATTGCTTTCAGTTGGTATTGTACAAGGTAGTACTTTGCCACATGGGTTGATTCCGGAAGTGTACCAGGTAAAACTAATTCAAATTCATAAGAATGATATCCGGCCTCTAGTAAATGATGTTTGTTGTGAGCTTGTAACGGTAAAAAAGTCCATTTATGATTAATGAGGATTTGATGATCGCTGTATTTACGCTCATAACCATTCCCCAATACTGGATGATCTAGAATTTTAGCCTTTTTTTCATTGAATAAGAATTTTTATTATACATACATTGACTCCAACTAACAGAAATTGTGCCATAAAATGATAATATAAGTGATTTAAAACTTGTAGGTTTTTTTAATCGTAAACTTAATGCACCTCTCAACACACAACCAGAAGATTCATTCGAGGAACCATACATGATTAATTGATCATTTTCTAAATGTATTTTTAATTTAGCATTTGGTTTTGTAGTAATTCTACCCATTTTTTTTTTTTTTTTTTTTAGTAAAAGAATTATAAGAGAAAAAAAATGGTAAAAGTATAAAGAATCCTTTTCAGTTATTTTATGCAACATATAAAATTTTCTCATTGAAATTTTATCATTGATATGAATTGATTATCTCACGGGGTAACACAGTTTACCGAAAAAAGTATAGATGATAAGAGAAAAAAAAAAAAAGTTAAATGAATAAAACCAAATTTATTGTTATGATTTTCATTGTATTTAGTGTTTGTTTCAATAGATTAGGTACTAAGCATACTGTATCAAATTATGAAATAAAGACTCTTTTTTTTTATTATACTATTTACAATGATTCCACAAAAAAACGACCACGCAAATATGACAATTACAATTATCAGCTGATACAAAAATCACTGTTATAATAACATAATATAACGAACAACGGGAAAGTATTGTTTATGTATAAAGTTGTCTAAATAAGGATTTATTTCTATTACAAACAAGAGGGAAGGAGGAGGGAGGGGGGGGGAGGGATTATTTACAAAAAAGTTTATGAAGTACAAGATTTCAGCCAAGGATGCTCCAGCACCTCATGAATATCATAACGCTTTTCAACATCACGATTCAACATTTTCTTGATTAAATCCAGTGAATCTAATTAATTTCTTAGATGAAAATTCTAATGACACAATATATCAAATCATTATATACCTTCGGATAAAACAAACGGTATTCTTAAATCATGCTCCAATATTTCATCCACATTATAAAAAGGATTTTCTCTATAAATCAGCGTATACAATAAAGTACCTAAACTCCAAATATCTTGAGCAGGGCCCTCATAAGACATACCTTTCAGTATCTCAGGGGCACAATAATCCAATGTACCACCAAACGTATCAAAAGTTCTACCTTTTCTAAAATAAGCTGCGCTTCCAAAATCAATCAAATGAACACAACCGTTTTCATCTAAAAGAATATTTTCATCCTTGATATCGCGGTGTACAATTCTTAAATCTATGATATGATTTACTGCTAATGCAACCTGTTTAAAAATACTTTTGATTTCTTCTTCATCGATATGTTCATTGAGTTCAATGTAGTCAAATAAATCCATGCTGTTTAATCCATGTAATTTCATGACTACAAAGTAATTGTCTTCATCTTCCATGTAGGTTTCTTAATAAATAAATAAAATTAGAGTTTTTAGGGTTAGGGTTTAGGGTTAGAGTTATTATTTAGCAACTTTACCCAAGGCACAACAATTCTTTTGTGGACATTCTTTAAGCTTCTTCAAAATATGGATTTCTAATGGTATCAATCCAAGTTTGCGGTCTCTAATCCATGAATCTATAATAATCCTTGATTTCGCAATAAACTTTATAACAACTTTGGTCTAATTATGTAATTTAAGTATTTGTTTGTATAGTTGTATTACTTGGAGGTACCTTTGTTATGTCATCTTTGCGGTAGGCAAGTTTAGCCGTACCATATGCTCCTTCGCCTAAAGTGCCAATAATAACATAATCATCCATAGGATGTGGTTTCTTTTTGCCAGATTCTTCGTCAAGATTTGGCTCTTCAATCTCTAACGATTCAACTTGATTTTCTTGTTGTGGTGAATCTTGAGGTGAAGATGGAGAATCATTTTCATCTTCTTTGTCAACGAAACCACCAGGAAATAATGCCTTTTTCTGGTCTACTGAACCAAATGAAGAAATACCATAGGGTCGAATAGGTGGTCGCTTTTTAGTAATGATTGGCATTTCTGTTGCTTTATCATGTTGTGTAGTAGTAGTATCAGGTGGTGATGCCGGTTTCTCTTCTTCAATAGTGTTGAACCTTGAAGGAGGATTTACTGTAATGGCGGATTTTGGTGTGGGACTAAGAGGGTGAGGGTGAGAAAGCTGTTGTTGATCTGTTTGTACCAACTTTTTTGTGGGAATTTCTGTTGTTGTAGTAGAATTTTGAGTTGTAGTTTTAAGTTTTCTTTGTTGCATATGTGCCTGATTCTTTTTTGCTCGTTTTAAAGCATAAATACGATCATAAGTTACCCAAATGCTAATCAAATTTTCTTGCCCACTTTCAATCAATCTTAATTGCAATTGAATTTCGAATTGACTACCATCTCTATGTACAGCGAAAATAGCAGGCAGTATTTTTCCACTTGAACTAACTGAAGGCTGTCTTTCTAATGATTTTAGTGATTGAGATACTTCCATGGACTTATATTTATCTGCTGAATACATGTCTGAAATAGCCCATCGACAAGCATGATTATTGACAGTACTGGAAAACTGTAATAGATTAGAACGGCGTAAACCAGCAACTATGCTGGAAAATTGCGGAATGATTTGATCAATATTGAATTTCTCAACCAATGCATCAGGTGAATAACCAAATAGATATTTTGCGGGTACAGGATTAATACTCTGTATTTTACCAGTATGGTGTACAGTTATCAGACCTGCTACAGACGGTAAAGATACAACCTTTAATATATTTGGAATGGAAGAACCTGAATTAACCATGGTAGGAAAACATATTCCCGACTTTGATCGACCACCGTAAAATTTAAGCTTATCAATTTTACGTAAATTGACACCGGGATTGACGAGATTACCGTTTGACAATGCTGGTATCAATTGTGTAATGGGTTTACCAATCACCTCAGAGGGTTCATAACCAAATAAATCCTTTGTCGTACCAATGATTTCTACCACGGTACCCTATCAAATGTGTGTGTGTGTGAATACATGAATTTTACAGAAATAATTTATGCAGTAAATTACATTTTCATCCAGTTTTGTCGATAATGAAGTTTCATAAATTTCCTCAAAAATCCAAATATAAATACTCTTTCCTCCATCTGTTAACTTTTCTTTTAACCATAGTGAAGCAGCTGAAGAAGTTTCTCCATTCATTTTGCGTATAGGTACGACAATACCACAAACCAACACAAGCCCCTTTTCTAATTTACTTTCTCGCATTGGTGATGGTAATTGACTTGCAATCGAAGTTAAGCTTTTTCTTCTTTTCAGAATATTGCGAATTTGTTTCTTGAATGGTTCCTCCAATGCTTCTAAAATTGATTTACCAATATATGATTTATCAATACCAAAACATAAGCTAGCCATGTCGTTGAATAGCAAGATGGTGGCGTCGGCATCCGTGGTTAAAATGGCCTGATTTTGCGGTAAGAATCGAGATGGTGCGTGTAACGCTCTTGTGTATTGCGCTGATGTTGTTATCATAGATGTACTGGGTTTGGGTACTTCGTAAATAGGCGGTAAGTTGTTAAATACTTCAATGGTCTGTCTTCTTCCTAAATGAAATCCTTCGTCGTCGGTTTCGTTCAAATCTTTTGGGTTGTTGTTGGATGCTGATAACAGATTATTATTGAAATTCTTAGCAACATCAGCATTTGATAAATTTAAGGAAGGGTGTGGTGAATTGGTAGCTGTGTTAGGTGGGGCAGAAGGTACAGTTGGTGAGACAAGATTTGTTTTGAGTTCATCGCGATGCTTTAAATCAATATCATTGAGTGAAGGGCATGGTTTTAAATGTACATTTTGTGATGCTTCTCCATGATTAGATTGCGCCCCATCTCCATCTTCAACCCAGTCATGAGTATGATCCAATACACCAATATCTGGCTGAGAAAACCTTCTTCCTGTATCTCTTTCACCAGTTTTCCATCGAATTCGTTGCATATAATCCATACCTCGATTCAAGATTTGTCGTTTGATCTTTGCAGCTTTGTTTACTCGAGAAAGTGGAGTAAAACTGTAGCTATATAGTGATTCCGTACAATATTCTGCAATTGAGTCATTTAGAGCTGGACTATTAGGCGCAGAAGGTGATGATGGTCTTTCGATTGAATTGATACTGTTTTCTCGAAATCTCTCAAACCCTTGTAGTGCTAATTCATTATTATTGTTATCGTCGCTATCTGACATGTTGGATTGAGGAGTACTGATTCTACTATACTCATATTAGATCGAGGCTAAATGTCGAATATTCTTTCACACACTCACCTTGAATTTGAAATTGTTTCCTCAGAAGTAAGAGGGTCAATAGTGAAATTTAGTTGGTTTTCACCTATAAATGTAATTGGAAATTGTCAACATTTGACTTTTAAATCAAGCACACTAAAATTATGATTGACGTTATTATCCATCATTTATATACACATTACCTGCTTCTGTTGCTTGAGATGAATCCATAGACATATTTTAATAAATAAGCTGTTTGGAAAAGTATAATCTCTTTTGATATTTTATATGTAAAAAAGAAAAAAGAAAATGCTGTTTTCATTTTTTTTTTTTTTCATTCATTTGGTATTCAATCAATGGTTAAAAAAGGGTTCTGCTTGCCTCATTATTAGAAACAACTGTCACAGGTCCAACATCTGAATCGAACACTTCTGTTCCATACAAGATCTCTCTTTCATTCTTTTTGCTTGTTCTGTAATATTTAATAGTTTCTTTGTCTGCTGCTGATGAGAATAAGCTAGCATTAAACGTAACTTGCATTAATATTACACACGAATGTCCAAAAATCCGTCAATGAACGACGATTGCAGAAATTTCAGATTACGCTACTTTACATCATTGAGGAATTTTATATCATACTTTTTACTTAACTAAATAATATTTAAACCAGGTTTAATAAACAACAACTTGTGCTTATTTATCCCGTATTTTTTATTTTGTATATTTCTACCATGTGCTTCTAGTTATATGATATTGAAGATGACATATGAGATTTGGGCGGTGAATCAATTGACCTTCTTTTCTGTCATTTTGGTATCTTTAAAGGATTCTTTCAAAGCAAAAAATTGCTTCGACAAAATAAAATTAACACATGTAAATTTTGTGTATGTTTAAATTATAATGGTATTTTTTAAAAGCTTAAGATATTATTTCTTCTTGCAATATCTTACTTTAAAAAAATGCGTACACTTTTGTTCGGTGGTTCAATGATTATGGCTGCTCCTCCTCGTTATCATTTGACATTTTGACGATTTTTCTATAATACTTAAATTTTGAATAGCAGCCAAATTCTATTTGCAATTAGTATGTAAATAGCTTTGGTTTCAAGTCTCATTGAATGGGATGTACAGTCGAAAAGTGATTCATCATTAAATAATAGCTTGCAAATTAATCTAACGTATTAAGACCAAAGCAGCTTGGCATTGAAAAGATATGAATGGTTATGTTTTACATTATGTTGTGCAGGTACCCATACACATTAAAATTAAAGAACATTTTAAATATATTGAACCTTTTAGCCTTACAATTTTTTATGCCCTTTTTTAAATGCCTAATTCAAGTATATATTTGAATTGTCTAATTAACATTTTAGAATTATTTGGCAATTGAGCAAGAATCACATATGATGATTTGGAATCATTTCGGGCGTGACATGAAAGATCATCTCCGTATAATTCATCATCATGATGAATTTCAGCTTAAATGTATTATTAGAAATTGTTTCAAAGCTTGTATGATACATAAACAGGATAAACTTGACAAATAATGATCATCCCTACAAACTTTTGCTATTTTTAAACTTTTTTTGGTCCCAATTTCAATTGCCTAAATCGTTGAAAAAGATTATTTTAAACCACTTTTTTTACATTGGTAATCGATTAAGCGCAGTTAAAATGAATGTATAAAGTTTATTATGATTCTATATTAAAAATAGTAAAAGATGTACTCTAATAAAGTAATTATATGCATAACAATGATGAAAGAAAAAGGGGAAGTATTTTAGGTACATTCAGGTTGAATTTGAACAGCTTGGCAAAAAGAATCATCTGTTGGACTTGAAATTTAAGGGACCAGCTTTAACATACCATTGTGTAATTTGTGTAATTTGTGTAATTTGTGTAATTTGTGCGCATTGAAATAGTTTTTACCCGGGATTAAACGTTGTATATATTCATACATTTGTGGATATACTTTGAATTGATATTGGCTATTCAAATGATCATCCATAAACGAGCATATGATCAACTTTTAGCGCTTTTTCAAAAAAAAAAACAATAGTGTATATTTATAAATAAATCATTACTTGAAGTGCATCGTTATGTCGTAGACAAGGGTTTAAATCATGGATTTATTTGCCGTACGATGATTATTTATAATCAAAATACATATATTGACTTTGAAAAAGGAAAGGGGGGGATTATTATTATAAATAAATATTCACGATATTTGACAGTTCGGAGACAAGTTACCCGGGATTAGAAGAGATTAAGAAGGAGTGGCCTGTGCTTTCAAATTATGAAATATTGTATTTGTTTACATGTAATCTTATGCAATAAATGCTCTTTTATGTGAAATTTTATATGATTATGATACATTTTTATCTATTTCATATTTACAGTTCTATGCCATATAAAGAACAATTATAAAATTTTGGATGATTTTTCTTTGTTTGGGTAATAAAATAATCCCGCAAGCAGCAATAAGGTTAAAACTCAATAGATCCGGATAACCATGGTGATAAAAATAGGAACCTTTTTGTGCAGATTTTGGGCCATGAAATCACTCCCAATCTCCTCCAAAATGTATATAAATATGGGCTAATATATAATCATCTAAAGGTTTTTTTCTTCTTCTTTATTAATATAACAAAAACTATTAAATTACAAAATGCGTCTCTCTCTTATTGCTTCCTTGGTCTTGGCTTCAACTGCTGTCATGGCAATGCCTTTCAATAAAGTAAGTTGTTGTATAAATATGATGTAAGACAACGTTGCAAAATGCTAAAAATACATACATTATTTTTAGCGTGGAGAATCTACTAGTACATCTTTGGCCTCCACAACTTCTACAACCAAAAAAGCTACATCTACTGCTGCTGCTTCTGCTCATTACGCTGCTGTTGCCCCTGTCGATGCCCCTACTGGTGATAATGTTCAAGATGGTGTCTATATCTCTTGTAATAAGCCTGGTGTGTTTGCATTGACATTTGATGATGGACCTTATGAATTCTCTTGGGATTTAGCTAAATCTTTGAATGAGCAAGGTATTCCTGCTACATTCTTTATCAATGGTAATAACTGGGTAAATGTTGAAACTGACAGTGTTACTACATCTGATGGCGAGAAGACTTATATGGAGGTTGTCAAGCATTACAAGGATATGGGTCACGAAATTGCAAGCCATACATATCAACACAAGGAACTTGCTGGCCTTAGTGATGCTGATATTGAATATCAAATGAACACACAATCTGATATTATTTACAAGGCTGCTGGTGTCAGACCTGCAATTATGCGTCCTCCTGCTGGCTCATATGATGCTAATGCATTAAAGGTTTTAAGAAAGCTTGGTTATAGTGTTGTTACATGGGATATTGATACTCAAGATTGGTCAACTCATGATTTATCTAAAGAACAAGAAGCTTACAAAACAATGGATAAAGATACATCATCTACTGTTGGTCATGTTACACTTGAACATGAAGTTTATGATCAAACTGTAAATGATCTTGTCCCTTGGGCTATCAAATACGTTGAATCAAAGAAGTACAAGTTTGTTACAATGTCTGAATGTTTAGGTGTTGATGCTTACTACCAGTAAAAATTTTTCCTGTCATAATATCATATATATATCATCATCATGTTTTATTTTTGTTTTTATAATAATTTAATTAATAAAAAAAAATCACTAGAAATATAACATATATACTGAGACCAATATTAACATTCTAAAACATATTATGGCAAAATGCTTAAATAAAAATGGCATCAATCCTAGACTCTGTACACTGGATTTTTGTTTCAGATTTTTTTCTTGTAGTATGGTGGATCCACGCTGCATGGAATTCTATGATTTATTTCATTATAAATAACTTAATCGGAGACACTGTACAGATGTAAAAATAAAATCAAATCAAACCATCGAATTCCCTATAAATACAGGAGAAAATAATATTAATTTTTGAATAAAACTCATATTATATTCTCTTCATCAACATGCGTACTACTACATTATTACTCACTTTAGCTTATGCTGCTGCTTCAGTTATGGGTCGCCCTGCTATCTCCACATCTATTACAACCGCCGCACAATCCGCCGCACAATCCGCCGAGACTTCCTCCAAAAACACTGACCAAGTAGAGACATTCACTGAATGTAACAGACCTGGTGTATTTGCCTTGACATTTGACGATGGGCCCGATAAATATTCATGGGGGTTAGCCAAAACATTAAGGGATCAAGGCATCAAGGCTACCTTTTTCCTTAATGGGGATAATTCAGTGTAAGTTCTTGATCCAAATCATTTTGAGAATGTTTCACTCACACATTCTCCTTTTTTTTTTTTTTTTTTTTTCAACAGTAATGTTCTCAATGATTCTACCGTAACTGATGAAGGTGAAAAGACATATTTAGATGTCATTAAAAATTATTATGATTTAGGTCATGAAGTTGCTAGCCACACTTTAGACCATTTAAATCTTGTTGGTCTTACAGAAGATCAAGTTAAGGAACAAATGAATAAGCAATCTGATATCATTTACAAGGCCATTGGTAAAAGAGTTCGTCTTATGAGACCTCCTGAGGGTGTTATTGACGATGTTTCTAGCAAAGTCTTGAAAGAGCTTGGTTATTATAATATCATGTGGGATGTTGATACTAAAGATTGGGAACATAAGGGTCTAAAGGCTGAACAAACTCGTATTCGTGAAGTCATGGATAAGGATGTTGCTAACAAGACCATGGGTCATATTGCTCTTGAACATGATATTCATCAAGATACTGTTCAAATATTGGTCCCTTGGTTTGTTGAATATGTCAAGCAAAAGGGTTATGAGTTTGTTACTGTCTCTGATTGTGTTGGTGTAGAGCCTTACTTTGCTGATAACACCACTACTACCGCCACTACTTCTGCAGCTACTGTTGATTATAATGAATTGGCTGGTGGTTCAGTCGCTCATTCTGATCTCCCTGACATTACAACTACTGCCTCTAAATAATTTACTGCTCTTTATATCATCTAATTTATATCGTTTATCTATTTTTTGTTGTATTTTCTCCATTTTCATTAAAAAAAAATCATTAAAATGCTATTATTAGTAGCGCAATCACTGCATCAAATCATATAATAGAACTATATATTTAAATAAATTATTAGTGAAAGCATCAATAAACGTTGTAATAAAAACACGTGATTCGGCTTACTCCAACAGATTTTATTTGTATACATACAAAATTCGTACATGGCACTTGCTATCATCACTAGTTTTTGTTGTTCACCATAATTTTCGTATTCATTAATTGCCATAAAATATGCAAAAGCCCCTTTAGATATATGCCGTATGATATCATACATTTGTCTACTGATTTTATTTTGTAACCAAGTAATTCCATGATGTATAGATGCTTATATATATCAAATTACTATACATGGTATATATGATGTGTGTGTGTGCAATATCTGCCTATATAATCATATGTTGTATATAATCTGTAGATTCAAAATTGGAGTGTGCCCTCTTCTCTGTAACTAACCTTATACTAAACACTTTTTAGAATATATTGATGTATCATTCTTAACCCAATGTCAATTCTAAAGTAAACAATAGTTCAAGAACTGAAAATCAGGTCAATTGAATATGAACCGAACCATGCTTTCAGCAGCATGGTATTTCAGCATGACGTTGTATCACAATATATTGCTATTAAATAACATCTACAATATCCTACCATACCATCATTTCACTCAAATCACATAATGTATAAACCTTCTTAATTTCATTCCAATAAATAATATCTTTTTAATTGATTATTAAATTTCTGTTTTTATTTTATAACTTATATATATTCTGATAAATTATATACCTTAGATACTGCTAAATAAACATGAATTAGTTGAATTATGCTATCTATTCCAAAATTTATTTTATTTTTCACGAAAGACTTAAAAGCACGTAAAATTCACTGCTTTTTCCTTAAAAACTAGGTCCCACTTTTCGTCCCTGCTCAACTTTATTTCTCATTAAATAACACATAAAAAAATATATCAATGTACCTGAGATGTTCAGCTTTAATCCAAAAAGAAGTATTCAAAAATATCCTATTTTTTACAGTTGGTATAATTTTTTCAGTGCTAATGTTTCAGATTTTTACAGGTATTTCACTGCTAAAATCAAAAACTTCGAGCCTTCATAACTTTACGAAACATTAAGCTATACTGCTACTTTTTAATAATAAAACTTACTTGTTTTAAAATACTCTATAATATATTTTAGTTTCGAAACATTCTAAGTACTTTTATTTTTTTTTCATTTTTTTGACATTCTTGTAGTAGATTTCAAAATATTCATTAAATTGAGCAGCATTTTTTTTACATCACATCATTAAGCTTGTTGAGCTCGCTTGGACCCAATTTAGTTTTTTTTAAAATATTAATTTTTCGTGGAAATATCCTCAAAAATGTGTACAAAGAGATACCCTCTCTTTTCTAGCTTTATTTCCCCCCTGTGTTCTCTCATCCCAAATTCTGAATTTGAAAAAAAAATAGACAAAAATCTCGTTTTCTCCACAGAAAATGAGGGTAGGAGGTTTGATAATAGCTAGATCGATGGATAATTTTGCTGTGCATCATTCTATATACTTATATTTGAAGCATATTGATAAAAAGTGATGTGTATCTTCAAAAAACGTCCAAAATTTCAATCGCATTTCACACAAAATTTAATACAAAATATTTGTTTAAATTCTACTTGGATGGATACAGAATTTAAAACTGTACATAATTTATTTAATACGCTAGGTCGACTTAATTTGCAGTTCATGAGCCATTAAACGATTTTGTTTTTTGAATCATTTTTCGTCCATTTTTTTATTATATCGATTTTGGGACCCCGTTATGATAAGCTTCAAGCTGTGATAAGAACTATTATTTTGATTATTTCGACGAAAAACCAATATTCTTTGCTGAAACAAAAAACATAGAGTAGCTTTGAGTTGGGTCTATCTTGTCGGGTACAAAAAATCAACACCTCATATCTCAATTCAGTTGCTTAATTTTTTACAATCAACTGTAGAACAATTTTGGTCAATATTAGGCCAGCGTTCTTATATTCTGGTATAAACTTGATCTATCAGGATTAGGAATTACCGAATTATCAATTTAGAACATCTGTCAAACCATGATGTTCAACGTGCAACTCAAGCAAGGTCTTATTTCATGTGTCTATCATCATGCTACTATTGAATTATAGAAGAAGCATGATTCCAATATATCCAACAAACAACATTTAAATGCTCATTCTAACTATATTATTATTCCCATTTAAATACACTCATCCAATTAGTATATAAACCCTCTCTATAAGCTCATAATAAAACGGTAGTACGTACTTTTTTATTTGATTAATTTCATACGATTTACCTTTCAATAAATCAAAAATCTTATCTCGGCGAATTTCGAACCTAATAAATTTTAGCTTTACATGAGAGTAGATACACACTTTTGGCACGACCATCTCAAAGGGCAACGTTCATAACTTCATAACCTACTGTGTGTCGAGAAAACCTTCGCCAAAATGCACTTATATGTTATATCTTACTACTGCGCATTTTCATTGTAAACAATTTAAATACGATCTCTTTGAATGTATTTGCTACAAAAATAGTAATTAAACAAAAAAAGCGTTGCGACTACAATTATAACTCTTTGATATTTATTTAAGATATAAAGTAAAGCAAAGGTTTATGGATTACCATAGCCTTTGTGATATATATACTATTTTCTAATTCTATTAATAATACAGTAATAAGATCTTGAAGCAAGATCTTCATGGTTTAGTTCCTAGTTTGGAAGTACCAGTGGTACAATTTGACATTTTAAAGTTTTGTGTGATTTAAAGTTATTAGATCTTAGATGTGGACTAAGATCAATTTGATTACTAAACAAACTTGGTATATGTAGTTTACTACAGTATTAATATAAATGAGCCGCCACTCTATGTGATGAATTAAATTATCATTATAATAATTCACAGCAGTAGTAATCAGAGAAATTAGGTAAACATTCCTAGGTCTATACATAGCCAATAATACCCCTTGTCAGATATAAGTCTTGATAGTAACAACTAATCGGCGTATTCATAGAGTTCATGGGTCCTTGGTCATAATGGTGTAATTAGATCCACAACAGTATGCTAATATTAAAAACATTAGCTCCTTATGTTAGAATGCGTATTCAGATAAAAGAAAAGAATACTAACTTGATAGTCTGATATGCCTTATCAAACGGTGAATATATTCTTGAAATATGAAAGCAAAAAGAAAGAAACAACACATGTAGAAAAGGATTTTCAAGGCTTTATATTGTTTAGCGTAATTAAAACCTTGCCAAATTGCACATTTCAGCTAATGTAAAAGCAGCATTGCAGCGCCTGAACTATAAACTAAGCAAAATAGGCAATATCTGTTATCATAGAAACATGCATTTTTCTACCAGAAAAACCGTCTGTTTGTCCATATCATACATTAATTAAAAAATTGCAAAAGCGAGCCCGCAGAGTGACGCCGTAATTGAGCATAGCAATATTGAACGGCTAAGTCTCTTATACTATGGTATATGTCTAAGTTTTAAATAAAAAAGCAGTTTTTTTTTAACTTTTATTATATTTAACCATGTACGGTCTGAAAATTCAGTTTTTATAGCGGACATTTTCGGGACTCATTTTATCCTTACCAACACTCATGATTTAGATCAAAAAACAGAAAAATCAAATTTTGATACCAAAATCAACGTTTAAATGTACTACAATGTGAGAGAAAATTGTAGCCATAACTAATACACATTTTGTAAAAGCTTAATATTAAACGTTAAATAATCAAACTTTGTACTTTTGCCCCAAAAACGGATTTTTGGTTAAAGGATTTTCATGTAATATTTTGCAATAAAAATGTTTGTTATTTTTTATTGAGCAAATAGAGCGCTTAAATCTGTATATGTGTATATTTTTGTTTTTGTAATTGGTAGTATAATTAACTCTAGATTTGCAAAATCAGAAAAAAAAAATTAAAAAATGTCAAAATTGATGATCTGGACAAGAATAATTTTTGAAATTAATATTCCGCTTATAAGCTTTGTAAGTCTTAAAAATAAGAGATTTTATAATACTTGAAAACTTTTTCAAGAATTTACGATGCTGTACCCATTTGATTCAGGCTTATTACTGTAAATCTTTATACATGTTAATATTATATGGTAGTTTATTTGATGATAATATAGTCTTACTTTATAATTATTGCGCTAGAGGTAATTTACATTGAATTTTAGTCTTAGCTCTCTAATATCATAAATATAAACATGACCATCACTGGAACCTATTGCCGCGTTTTTACCCTCTTTGTCCCAAGCCAATGTATTCAATGCTTTACCAGAACAAACTTACCTTTGACCTATAAAAATAGATTTATTAGTAAAATCAATTATTAATAACAAGCTAATAAGTAATAATTATGGTGTACCTTTGATAGTTGGTAGTGATATACAAAACAACATCTTGTTTTCCTCTTCTTGGCTGTTGGCCACTAAACAGAAACAAATATTTCTTAGAAACTAAATAGATTAAAATGAGCTTATTCATTCATTCATTCAAATCAAGTCAATACTTTACATACCCTTATAATGATCAGTTTTTCTCCAGGTACATTTTAAAGGCGCCAAAACCTTGAAACACTATTGACATTTATGCAAAATTTTTGCCATACACTATGCCTTTAATTTGGCGTATATATTACGGTTTCTAAAATATTTAAAGTTCGTACACATATTAATAGTATAAAAACAGAAAAGTATGCATTTTAACTTTATATGATTTGGTGAAGGCAATTTCTAATCAGTAACGTTAAATAATGGTAATGTTTGAAATTTGAAGTTAATAGCAATAAGTTTGTGAATTGTCTGCTAATATGAATATACAATATTTTAGACACTTTACATTAAAAACTATTGTACAAATTACAAAATTAAACTTATTTGCTCAATAGTAGCTACGAAATGGTCAGATTCGATTTTAATTAATAAACGTCTAATATGTCTACTTTCAACTGAAAAGCACCTATTCGAAAACGCATTCACGAAAAGGATTAGAGCAATTTAGCAACTTTCTATCAACAGCAAAGAACTTGATACAAGGCTTTGCTTCAATATCCTTGTAATGGATACTCATTTAGATACCTTCGATAATATTCCCTGATTTGCGAATGCATCGGCATTTTGTATTCCATATACCCTGAGTTTTAATCAGATCAAAAATTTGCAATCAAAATGAAAAACAACGTACAATCATTTAGATTATCTTTACTCGTCCTTTTCCCTAACTATGGTCGAACTTACTCGTACACCCAAAAGCATGAAAAGAAAAAGAGCATTTCAACAAAAAGCAGATTTCTTAGATAGATCTTCTCGATATCCCGCCAACTTTCATTTTTCTGCTTTGACTTACAAACAAGCTTCAGAATCTTTATGTATTTCTCCACAAAGTGTCTTGATATCAGTACCTACTCCTCCTAATAAAACACAATTTAATACTATTGCTGGTGATTTATTCAGTTTGGATGAACCTATTCGCAAAATACCTATCAAATTGATGGAACAATATCATAAACAGCATACTATCACTCATATGCAGTGGGCACAAAAGGGAAATACTGTCGCGTCCGTTGATGAAACAGGTCTATTAGCTTTATGGCATATCGAAGTAAGCTTGTTTAATGATGGAACTATTAATATTTGATGCTTATTTAACTATTGGTTTGTAGAATTCAGCTCATGAATGGGAATTGGTCTATAGCGTAGACTTGGAGCAACCATTAGCTGCGTTTTTATGGTTAAATACAGATCGCTTGGTAAATTAATAGCAATCATACATTAAACTCAAAAAGCTAATAGATTCTTGAAATTCATAGTATGCGCCACAATCAGACGATTCTTTAAAGAGAGAACCCGTTATTGGGCCTCGTAACCCATATGGTCAGCTCGCATTTATTACAGCTACAGTTCATGGTGAAATTAAAGTACATTTCCAACGCAATGGATCTATTTTCTCTAGTTTTTCGACACCTCTGCCTAATATTGGAAGAAGAGAAATTAGTCGAGCAGATGCAGGTTGTTTTGGCATGTCGTTAGCTGGTTTAGATGATTGGGAACGTATCTCTCATGCAGCAATTACAATGAATGATGGCCAAATTTATTTGGCCACTCATAATGCATCACTTCAACCAAAATCCGTCTCAATTCACTCCATTCGCATTAAGTTTCTCAAAAAACACAACGAAATAGGAGCCGTTGAATGCAAATCAATTACTATTCTCAAATTACAAAAGCAACCTCTTCAAAATATTACACAATTAGCCTTCAAACATAGTTCACCTATTGAGCTTGTGATAGGCATGGGACGAGAGGATGCAGCTTATGTATCTTCATGGCAATTAAAGCAGATAAAAAAGTCGACTAATAGTGATTTTGGAACGATTACACAGGATTACAGTAGCTTGGTCTTTCAATCAGGTATTGAAATTACTGGGCGCTTCATTTCGTCTCTCAAGACATCTCACGAGGGAAATGCAATCATAGTGGGGCTTTCGGATGGCAGTATTCATGCTGAATTGTCAACAAATAGTGGGATTTTGAAAAATACTTCTGATGGTGAATCCATTGATCCAACATTTTGTCAGATTACTGAGCCGCATACAGTAGGCAATGGTATCATTGACCCAATTGCAGACATTGTTGTGTCGCCAAATGGAACACACATCATATATGGCTTTTCGACAGGAAAAATTGGTGTATCAAAAATGACAAACGATTCATTTTCTGATGAATATAGTATGTATAGGTGCTGATTCATCTGTTGATTTAATGGCTAATATTATATAATTTTTTTAGTTAAGGCAATTACTCTAAAACTGCAGCTATGTTTGTTAAACAATATAGACTACCTCGATCTGGTATCAGAATTAGTTCGCATGAATAAAATAGAAGAGCAGAAAGGTACTTTTAATCATAATATTATACATATGTTTACAGTTTTAACATTAAAATCTATAGAAAAAGTTAACAATATTGTCAACAATGTGTTAAACTCTTACGAAATGCATTATAACGGATCAAAGGAACTAACAAATCAACCGCTAGAAGATTGGGATCTTGCAAGTTTAGAGAAAGCCTACGGGTTTGCTATGGCTATTTACAGTCGACTACCTGATAACAAAATTCAAAATATCAATATTTCAAGAGCTTTACAATTACCTCTCATTTTAGAATGTTTTATTGGAAGTTGCACTACTGAATATTCAGATATCATGACAATTTTGAACAAACAAAATATAGATACAAATGACAAGATTGAATTTGATCCTGATAGTTTATGGTCGTTGATTTCATTATCTACTTGGATTTATGATTATTTAAAATGGATTTTACGTGAATGGTACATGTTGTTTCATTGTAAGAAACCAAATGATTCTCGTAAGTTGTTTACATTCTTTATAAATAGTTGTTTTCTGACAATGTTCAATAGAAAACATAGATATAAACGATAAATCAGTGCATGCTGTCTTACTGATTCATCAAGATTCAAGAACTACTCTCTGCAAAATCTTAAAACTAATCCATTATTTTATTCAATACACAACAACTACAAATTATCAATTAGAACATTTACGTGAATCACAATCTCTGTTACAAAGATATACATCTACACTACTAAATAGCGAAATAATCACACTCAAAGACAATATAGACTTCTTAAATGCACTTGATTCATTAAAGTCAAATAATACTGGTAAGTTTTAGAGTGTGCGATATACATACAGTATTCTCATGATTTTCTTTATTTAGATGCACAAGAGAACCGCTGGTCACTATTACTATCATCTAATTTGAAAAACTATACAGTTGCTGACATACAAAAGATATCTAATGAATTCCGTGATAAATGTGCTAAACCATCGATTTATATTGAAAATGAATCTCTGTATAAATTTGATGTAATCCGAAAAAGACGCCTTCCTTCCAATGTGAAGACAATTCAATGCATGAGGTATATATATATATATAAGGATATACTCACAAATTATTTACTCAATACTATAAATTACAGATGCCATCAAACAACATTGCTAGTGAATCGTTTAAAAGATATGAATGACCCCTGCTTCTCAGCGCAATGGTATCAAAGTATAGGAAACCACTGTGTCTGTGGAAGCACATTTTATTGAGATGAATGCATTAATAAATTTTGATAACATTTAGCTTAAAACTTGATTTTTGCATTCAATTTCGATAGTATCGAGGGCCATGTTTCGATTGTTTGTTTATATTATGTAAATTTCTTCAAATGACATGCATTGCTCGAATAGCTAACTAATTCAACTTTGCCGGACCTTTTGAAAAATGGAGGTCCAAAACTGGCGTTTTTAGAGCAATGTATTTAGTGTCAAATTTTTTTTCATATAACGCGCGCGAACATTGGATTCTGTTTTTCTTTTTTTTTGCTTTGCCTTTTTTTCATTCTAAATAATAAAAAATGTCTTTACAATTAGACTATAAACGCTTTCATAGAAGAGCTCGTTATTTAGCAAACAAATGGAAGGTAAATCTTGACTTGGAATTGAATTGTTTGCATGTAGATTGAATATCTTGAATATAGAACGACGCAGAAGCATTTCAAAACGTCGATGCCATTGCTGTGATTATTGGTGATGATGATTATGAAACTCCTTATGTGAAATCTCTTACACTTCAAGTAAGACATACTGAATCAATGATATAAGAAAGCAGATCGTTAACTCATTGTATTATGTAGACCTGGTTATTAGGCATGCCCATCTTTCAATTTTTCTTGTTGATTACACCAGATAAAATTACTGTGATTTGTAGCCAAAAGAAGGCCGACATCATCGAGACTCTCAAGCAAGGTGATAAGCAAATTACTTTGGATGTAATCCGTCGAGGAAAAGTTGCAGATGAAAATGTTCCTTTGTATAAAGGTGTCATTGATCAACTCAGAAATGTAAGATTAGATCTGAGTATGTCGAGTTGAATTGAATGATTAATATTAAGACACAATTTACCATAGAAACGTGTTGGTGTTTTCTCAAAAGATAAATTCAAGGGCAAAAACATTGATGAATGGAGTAAGGCTAGTGCTAAATATAACAAAGAATACGAGGAAGTCGATGTTTCCGGCGCAATTGCTACTTGTTTAGCTGAAAAAGACGAGGAGGAAGTGGTATGACCCTGCTAGATTTTCATAAACACACAATGCTTACTATTCTAACATGTAGAGAAATGTAAAAACCGCAGCTAAAATCAGTTCCAATATGATGCAATACTATTTTACTACTGAAATGTCTACATATATTGATGAGGAGAAGCCTGTCACCAATGAAAAGTTGAGTGAATTGACAGAAAATGCTTTAGAAGATCCCAAGATGGCTAAGCGTATTCGTTTTCCAGCTGAAATAGAGAGTAAGGATGAAATAGATTGGTGTTATTCACCTATTGTTCAAAGTGGTGGTAAATTTGATTTGAGATCATCTGCTCAATCAAATTCAGATAAACTTTTCCCTGGTACAATTATCTGTAGTTTGGGTGTTCGATACAAATACTACTGTTCCAACATCGCTCGTACCTTTTTAATTGATCCAAGCAAGACACAAGAGAAAAACTATGAATTTTTAATGGAAGTTCAGGATCGTGTATTGAATAGTATTCGTGAAGGTGTTAAAATCAAGGATATCTATCAAAAGGCAGTAGCATTGATCAAGCAAAAACGTCCTGATCTCGAGAAAAACTTTATCAAAAATGTTGGGTTTGGTATGGGTATTGAATTCCGTGAACCTAATTATGTCTTGAGTGGCAAAAACCCTCGTGAATTGAAGAATGGTATGATTTTAAACGTTCAGGTTGGTTTTGCAGATTTAGAAAACCCTAAATCAAACGACCCTAGGGGACAAAAATATGCTCTCATGTTGACTGATACTGTTCGTGTCACAAGCGATTCCAACATTGTTTTGACAGCTGATTGTAGCAAGAAATTAAACAAAATATCTTACTTTTTCGATGATGAAGAGGATGGTGATAAGGAAGATGCTGAAGAGTCTTCCAACAAGAAGGCTACTTCAAGCGGTCCTGCTGCTACTGTCAAGCGTGAATCTGCTATTGCTAAATCTGCAATTCTTCGTAGCAAATTAAGAAATGAAGATCACGAAGAAGAATCTCGTGAACAAAAGCGTAAAGAACATCAAAAACAATTGTTTGCTCAAAAGTTGGCTGATGGTCTCGCAAAGTTCTCTGAAACGTCTGGTAATGGTGAAGGTGAAGAGAAGCCTGTATTCCGTAAATTTGAAAGTTATCGTTCTGAAGCCAAGTTACCTCGTGAAGTTAAGGGCCTCAAAATTGTTATCGATAAAAAGCACGACTCTGTCATTTTACCCATCTATGGTATGGCTGTACCTTTCCACATTTCTACTCTTAAAAATGCTAGTAAGAGTGATGAAGGTGAATACGTTATGCTTCGTTTGAATTTCTTGACTCCTGGTCAAGCTGGTGGTAAGAGAGAAGATATGCCATTTGATGATGCCAATGCTACCTTTGTTCGTGCTTTGACTTTCAGAAGTGCCGATACTTATCGTATGGGTGAAATCTTTAAGAATATTACAGATATGAAAAAGGAAGCCTCCAAGAAAGAAGCTGAACGTCGTGAAATGGCTGATGTGGTAGAGCAAGATAATTTGATCATGGTCAAGGGCCGTCGCCCTCTTCGTCTTCAAGAAGTTAATGTTCGTCCCCAAACTGAATCCAAGCGTTTACCTGGTGAACTTGAAATCCATCAAAATGGTTTAAGATATCAATCTATTCGTTCTGACTCTTCATTCAACGTATTATTCAGTAATATCAAACATCTCTTTTTCCAACCTTGCGATAATGAATTGCTAGTGTTGATTCACATTCATTTCAAAAACCCCATCATGATTGGCAAAAAGAAAACCAAGGATATTCAATTCTATCGTGAAGCATCTGATATCCAATACGATGAAACAGGTAATAAGAGACGTAATAGACATTATGGTGATGAAGATGAGTTGGAATCAGAACAAGAGGAACGTCGTCGTAGAGCCAATTTGAACAAGGAATTCAAGTCATTTGCTGAAAAGATTGCCGAAGCTAGCGATGGTCGTATTGAATTAGATATTCCCTTTAGAGAACTTGGCTTCCAAGGTGTACCTAACAGATCTAATGTTTTACTGCAACCAACAACTGATTGTCTCGTACATTTATCTGATCCACCTTTCCTTGTTATTTCTTTGAATGAAGTTGAATTAGCACATCTTGAACGTGTTCAATTTGGTTTGAAGAATTTTGATATGGTGTTTGTATTCAAAGACTATCATCGTACACCTATTCACATCAATACTATTCCCATGTCTCAATTGGATAATGTCAAGGATTGGCTTGATTCAGTAGAAGTTGCATTCACAGAAGGTCCTGTCAACCTGAATTGGAGTATGATTATGAAGACAGTTAACGATGATACAGGAGAGTTTTATCGTAATGGTGGTTGGGGTTTCCTTGGTACTGGAAGTGATGTAAGTGATAATATCAATAGAAAAAAAAAAAGATAAATATACTAACAAACTATAAAGGATGAGGGTGATGGAAATGATTCTGAAACTGGTAGTGAATTTGAAATGAGTTTAGATGAATTCAATGAAAGTTCAAGTGATGATGATGAAAGTGAAGCCAATTCTGCTTCTGAAGACGATGAAGAAGACGACGACATGTCTGATTCAGGTGATGATTGGGATCAATTAGAAGATCAAGCACGAGAAGGTAAAAAATTGATTAATTGATTTCTTTATACATTTACTCATATTTATTATTATTTTAGCTGATGAACGTAAAGCAAAGAGAGGAAATGAATTTGATGATGATGCTCCTGCTATGAAGAAGCACAGACGTTAATAGCATCATGTCAAAACTCAACTATGTTCACAATTTGTAAAAGCTTTTTTTTCCCTATTTTTTATTAGTCAATATCAATAAAAAAATTATATATACGTATAACATTTATAATGTAAAAACCAAAAATACCGTGACAAACTAGACATGTTTTAGTAGGTATTCATTTAAATTTACCTCATTTGCAATTTGTCAATCGCTTGCAATAATTCTTTTGCTTTTCATATTGTGAATATTGTTTTGCGCCACATTTGCAAAAAAAAAAAACTGAACGCGATTCATTTATTAAAAGGACGCATTGAATTTTTTTTTAGCTTCAATCCTTTTTTACATTTGCACATTATGGACTCTATTAGTTGCACACATGATAGTTTCAATTTCAAAAGAACAACAAAAAGCATCAATAAAGTCAATAAAGTAAAGCAAAAAGTAAGACGTAAAGTTATAATTGAAGAAGAACAAGACGATAATTTAGTAGAAGATATTGATACAACCGAGCTTCCTATTGTACTTCAAAATTACGCTTTATACATTCATCAGTCTGCCAATCGCAATAGATTAAAAGCCATCGCTGAAGCTCTTGGTGCTGTAGTAAGACCCGATGTAACTACTTCTACTACACATGTTGTCATTGAACCGAAAGGCGATCCAAAGCTTTTGAAATTAATTAAACAAGCTTTATCAAAAGGAATTACATGCGCTTCTCCACAATGGCTGATCGACTGCTATGAAAAGAAAGAATACTGCTCAGCTACTTATTACCCTTATGCAATGGACATGGATGCTCATATATTAAGCTCAAATCCTACAGATATTACACCTATTTCCAATCCTTTTGGAACTTCATTTATTGACTACGATGCCGAGGAAAGTAAACGAGCAAATGGAGGCCAAACCAATTTAGATGGCTTCATCACAAGGACTGGAAATCTGGCAGAAAACGCAATGGAACCAGCATCATTGGAGAATATACAAAATGCGGATGTATATTCCACATCTTTAGACACACAACCAAATAGCATGGCTTCATATGCACCAGACGTGCTTGATGAACAAGAAGAAATGGCTAGAGAATTTTATTACAACAGTAATGGAGAAGCATCGACTTCTAGTGCAATCAATTTAGCTTCCATTGAAACACAACAAGAAACTGAAGAAGAGTTAGAAGAAAAAAGAAAGCAAGCAGAACAAAGATCTTTGAAAGCGCAACAAGTGATTCAACAAAGAATAGCTCAATTAGAAAAGGAGAAACGTGAACCGCCACGAGCAAAAAAGACATTACAAAGTGGATTTGGCGAACGTTTAAAGATTTGGTATGGTGAGCAAGCCGTACATCAAGAAGATACTCGAAAAAGAAGAGTTATTCAAAGCGTTATTGGAAATCAACCACAACAACAGCAACAACAACGGTTATCATCTACTGCTACTTCATCTCGTAGACAAGCTCAACAAGCAAAAAGACATAAAATTTGATCTTTCATATACCAATAAAAATAATTCTAGTAACCTTAATTCATAATTTTAATATTCTAATAAAAAATCATTTCCTGAACACTCGTAAAATCGAAAAATGTTTTATTTTCGTGTAATTTTGCATTAATCGGAGTTTAAAATAATAAATTGCGTAAAATTACGAAAATTATGTTACAATTAACGCAAAATTAGGTATATTTATATTATATTTCTCGTAATTTATGTATATAGCCACTATATGCGATTAGAATAGCTATCTTTTTCATATTTAATTGTTGTAGTGGTAGTAATGAATGTAGTAACAATGATATATAGTATTATTTGTAATAAAAATTAAAAATTTACATGTGCATATGATTTTGTTTAACAATTTGATAATATATTGAATAATTCTTCAGGAGTTTTTTGTTCAAAAAGCTTTCTAATCTGTACATGGAGCTTATATTTTTCAGGATCCATTTTTTTGCATATCTTATTGCCTGATAGTGATACTGTTTTTGGTTTCTAATTTTTTTGTCATGTTAGTAAAAATGTGTTTTTAGTGTTTTATTTACACAAAATCTTACAGTTGCAGTTTCAATAAGGGTTCGAAGTTTGTCGTCATCTGAATTGGTATCCTTTTTGTGATGAAAGGACGGGCTCCCTCCTGCTTTAAAGTAAGCCATATTATAAAGCCACTATGATTTAACGATTAATATCAAACTTTTAATAAAAGTAAGCGCTACTTACATCATCAATCTCGCTCTTATCGTCATGAAAAAGATGAGATATAGGTTTATGAGATGTAATTGGTGAAGTAAACGTTGTTGGCGGTGTACTTACTTCACTTGATGAAGATGTTAATGTTGATGGTATTGATTGTCTTCGTTCGATGTTGTTTTTTCTTTTCTTTCTTGATTCTTCTATCACTCTTGAAGGAAATCAATATTTTATATCATCAATAAATCATTGATATTATTTACCTTTTGGTATATTTTGCAAAGTCGATTGAAATATTTTCAGGAGGAAGTCTATATGCAATCCCATCGTCTCTAGCAATTAATGTGTCGCTTTCCATTTTTTCGTCCTGTTTTTCTTCTTCTTTTTCTTCTTCCCGTTTAACTTTTGTGCTATCATCAATGACATTTGTAATATAATTATGATACGCTCTTGCTGCTTGATTCTCGTTTATCACCATTGGTTTCTTTTGCCGTCTCGGTGGTTTCTGTGCGATAAAAAAAAAGTTACTAATCACAAATTCGTTGATTCATTTAGAATTTCTACATACTATCAAATGCTCGATATGATTAGGACAACGCCATTTTTTCGCTGGGTTAGGCGGTGAAGCCATTATTAAGCAATCGAGATGCCAGTGTAATGTACAGAAATCACATCCAATCATGAGTTTTTTAAATGCTGTTTTGCGACATTGATAGCATAAAACAAATTCCCCGTTTTTGTCCTTTAATTGATGATAATCTGGCTGTTCTATCTCACCGTGTCTATATACATGGAACATTTAACGTTTAACCTTTGCCCTACATCTATAGTATCTCCTAAAATGAATTTACTTACTTGTATCGTACACGCTTTGTGGTCGAATTATCATGGTAGTCACCCTCTTTATCCGCTGAAACTATGTATATTACAACATTGTGTTAATTAGAAATGCTGCATAAAAAGCTAATCGACCCAGAAAGTTACTTACCATTTTCAAAAAAGTTAATAACATCGTCCGTTAACCGATATTCAAGAGGATTTCTCCATTCTATATCCTCAATCAATTCGTTGAACAGCCCGTTATATTTTGATTTTGATTTTTTCGACTATGATTGTTTAGGAAACTCAAATCCAGAATTGTTATTTGATCTGAGCATGCCTTACCTTTGATTTCTTTGGATCCGATTTCTTATGTTCACATTCATTACAGTACCAATTATCGCTAAGATTATCCAAATCTTCTGTATCCATTGGAGGTTCCACACAGGTTAAATGAAAAGCATTTGGGCAAGCATCACAGCATAAAAATTGACCAGCACCACCACAAGCATCACAAAGATCATGGTTCTTTAACGCAGATTAATGATTTATGCTATAATATTTGCAGAATTCAATATTAATTACCTTTTTATTAGCTTCCGCAAGACTCTTTTTTTGGGTAGATGAAGATTGATAATTTGCAGATTTACATTGTCGATGTCTAGTATTTTTATAAGAAATAATGAAAAATGGAAAACTATAGCATTACTTACCTTGATTCCGTTGAAATATTTAATTTTCGTTTAATTTCTTTGAGGTCAGGAGAAGCTGATCTAGCATACATGTCATTTCCTGAATTTGATTGTTTCATAATGTAAAAATTGAAAAATATCGGTATAAATAAAGATTCTCACAAAAAATAAAAATAATCAATAAAAGTAATTATTTAAAGGTTTGGTATATAAAATAAAGGGGTTAATAGGGTGATTTTCTGTTTAGAAATACTTGATGTTTTAATGTCAATTTTTTGGATATTTTTTGGATATAAAGGGAGTTCTAATTTTTTTTTTCCTGGTTAGGAGGAAGAGAGGAGGGGGGGGGGGGAGAGAGTTAGAACAAGAAAAATGGGAAAGAGGAAAAAAGAAATTTTAAAAAAAAGAGGGTTTTATTTAAATACTTTTGTGGGTGCGTGTACACCGCTCGCCCTCAGGCTGTAGAGATTGGGGCTTAAAACAAATTTATGTATGCCATACGCCTTCCACAACTCATATTTCCACCAATATCACCGGCCAAATTCGGAGTTCATTTGAACTGCCAGCAATGGTTTAATAGGAATATCGTGATATGGAAGAGCAAAGAAGGTCGCGATAAAGAAGAAGAAAATACGAACTGATAGGTAGAATGTTCTAGTATTATATTCGCATGTAAAAATTCTATGTTTATGAAAACGAGATGCAGTAAAAATCCTTTAGTTATTATACGTAAAAAGAAAAGCAATTGCATGATCTCTTCTCTCTTTTTTTTTTCCTTTCATGATGTGTCGTAAATACAAAGAACAATTGCTTTGTCATAATGCTATATATATTTATACAATTAGCCCTTATTTACATAAATAAGCTTGTAAAAAAACACATGCTGTTATGGGGACATGCCTCTTAAATATTCTTTATTGAAACAAAAAGAATCATATGATGAAGCAGCTTGAAAGAAAAGTACTGATAGATTACTCAACAAACATGTATACATACATTTAAAAAGTTTTAGGTATGAAAAGTTGACATATTTAATTCTTTCCTTTTATTTTTCAAAAGTTTTATCAAGTAGCTAGGTTTTTCTACATACCAATATAACAAATTGGGGAAAAGAAACTAACTTTACTTGGACGGCCGTCATCATAACACTATTTCATCAGTAACATTAGCAGTTAAAGCTTATATTGCATGTATAAAAACTTGAGTGATATCATAGATATTCAAAAAATTAACTCTTGAAGTAATTTCTCGATTTATTAAGAGTAAGTTTGTATTGCATATTCATGATAAAAAATTGTCGTCAACAAAAAGAATGTACAAAAATCTCGATTTATATAAAGTTTATAAACTAAAATTACATATGGAATTTATTATAATCATGCATCTAATCATATCAAATTCATTCTACTTGTGTTATATACAATACCAGCACTGCTAAGTATGTTAGTACTCCCTTGGCAGATTATTCCTCAAGCGATTATCTTCTGATTAAAATTACATTACGACCGTTGTGTTACCGATATAATGAAAACTTCTCACTGGTCTACATTTACATATACCCCATTAATGATCAGAGCTCCAATCTATTATGATTTACTATATTAATGTTTACATATCATATCTGTATACTCTGTGAAAATACAATGCCATATATACACAGAATAATAGAAAATGAAAAAGCTATGATAAACCATGAAAAAATACTAATCGGGAACAGCACCAATAACGCCACAAACCAACTTTTATTTATTATATATTATACACAACGAGCTACATATAAACGAATGGCATGAAACGGCCTTATTTTATATGAAAAAGGTTCAATGAAATATAGGATATGCTCAATAATATGAACGTTCAACACACACACAAACAGGGGGCTTATTTTTTTTCGGCAAATCCTGTGCATATACTGTAAGTTACAAACCTGCATATCATAACTGCGATTCCCATTTCACTGTGCACATTTTCGTATATGAAGATATCGTATATATCTGTTTAAATGTTCACTTCACTTACAGCAAAAAGAAAAGACATGAAAGTAAATAATATTAGTTTGGGTAAAAAGGCCTTGCAAAATCATTATATTATATTATATTAGCACAATTTCTTAACTATCTGCCAATAACTGCGCATCGAATAATGTATATATGTATTAGATTTAGCCACAATTGTAATGGAACCATTGCTTTTACTTTATTTGTATGATCAAGAAAATTGAGTTTATAAAATGGGTTTGCTGCGATGTTATGAGATAGCGGTATTGTCATTCATTGACTGTATAATGTCTACAATTAGACGTTTTGTATATAGTTCATTGCCGAATAGTTGCATTCGACATAACGTATATCAAAGTATAGCTATATTATTGATTACAAGCAAAAGTTAACCAGATTTTCAGGATTCGTATAACTAATGTCTGTGTAGTAGTTATAAATGGCCAACTAAAATTGCTTTACGTCTAGTAACTTTATGTGTTTTGACAAATCTTTCATTGTAGAAAATATGTAAAATTAATATTTTGCCTCTGTTGTTATAGCGAAATGCGGGGTTCAGCTCAACCCCTCTTTTTAAAATGATTTATACAATTACTTTTAAACTTGGGATCACATATGTAATACTGTTATTATAACTAATGGTATATTTAGTATAAGCCAATATTTTTTTTTCTGTGAATCCAAAAGTAAAACAGGCGACAACAACACATTGAAGGGATATACCTTTTCGCCATTTGCTGCTTTTAAAATTTACACGCTGCTGGTGCTGCTGGTTGCTGATGATAATCCAATACTGAAGCCCCTTTCTCACTAAACCCCCCCCCCCGCCCGTGAATCATGAATTCAAATCGTAGTTGTTCTCCTAAATTCAATGCGTGTTTGATAAGAGATGTACCATCACTTATTAGCGTATACCCTAATTTATTGAATTTACGAATTTCATTTCTAAGCAAAAGTGCAGCAAGAAGACGGCGTTTCCAAAATATTATCCCGTTAATTATGCTTTCTCTGAGATTCACCCAGTCTTCAAGGCTTAGAAGATGTTACATTTGATTGACAAATGTCGATAACTTTGATACCTTGATAATTGCTGCAAAATTGCGAGCCAAACACTACTCTCTATAGAGCATTTAAAGTTTCTTAAAAGCGTCAATAATCATCCGCAAATTAGCTGTGAAACTGCAAGTTGCGCAAACATCTCTTTTTTCTCAAGCGTGTAATCTATATCTACTATTCTGTGTTTCATTTCCATGCATCTGTAACGATAGATACATAGTCCAGAGCCAATATGTGTGGTCAAACAAATTTCCGTCGGCGGTTAAATACGGAATGGCATTTGTCAATTTATTGATTCAGTTTTGCCATTCTCAAAAAAATTTTGTTTTTAAAGGATTTTTCCATTAGATTGAGCATATTTAACATACGTAACCTTTATAATAAGATAAGTGAAGTTTTAAATGCTCCATAATTTGAATTTTTTTATTTATACAATTGTATCACAAAATATTTTATTATCTATCAAAATGTATAATTTCAGTTTCCTTGAAAAAAATCATAAAAATGAATAAGAAACATCAAATTAAACGTTTTTAATACAAAAATATAGTTAGTTTGGTCATAAAACTCCAGTATATATCCTAGTAAAAAGTTTCATTTTTTGGGTTGAAAATTGAAAAAAGTCAAAATTCCGGATTCATCCTTACAATACCTCGTCCGAAATCGAGGTGAAATTAAAAATTAAAAATATTTAAAACAGTGATATAAGACACATCTACTGATTAAAGCTAGTCGTTTGGTATACTTTAGAGACCTGGAAAGCGACAAAAACCACTAAAACACGCTCGTTAAAGTGGCAATTTATGCGATTTTAGTGAAACAATCACATTCCGTTGTACGTTTCTCAAGAAATGAACTATATATGGTGTTGGAATTTTGTATAAAATATATAGATATAGTTTTAGACTATTGAATGGCACTATACTTTATCGTGATTTAATTTTAGCCTGAAGTGGTAAAGTTTGAGTTTGTATCTGTTTACTAATTTTGCAAAATGTATACTCTGTCCTCCTTTAAGGGATTTTTGCTAAACAAAACTGTATAATAAAAGAGTAATAATAACTGGTCTGAATTGTTTTTAATTTTATTTGCAAACTTATATTTTTTGAATCGGTTAAAAACGTACTTGACAAGCATCTTGGCAATAAAATATAAATAGCCACTATACGATTTTGGAAGATTTTTGATTAACCGAACGCTTTTGTTTTCAAATGACGATTAGCTCTGATGTGATACATACATAGATTGAATGTGGCAAAAGGGGCTTGATTAACATACATGATAAACTTGTATATGTATAATATATCAACTCTGATGCAAGTCTATGTTTATGTTTATAATAGAAAAATCTCCTAAAGCCTTTCGATTAATATGCTCAATCCAGCCCCAAAATCGAATACAAATCAAGCAGATTTAGCCCAAAAGCATACAAGAGCCATTACACAAGTTATGAAAACTCGCGTATCACCAGTTTCCTTTTTGTTTTCAAAACTAACTAATGGAAATTGATTCTGTCAAGTTTTATTAGATTATTAATAATTTATGATAATAAAAAGAAAGACAATGAAAACATGGTTTAGGGAGGAATTTCGATTCTCCTCTTTTTCTCTTAGATTCATGTATGGATATCGTTAATATCTTTTGTTAAAGAAAAAGCGTATCTATCGATGATAGCTTGTGAAAAACTCTTAATAAGATGTATTGAAACGTTTTCTGATATGCAAATCAAGAGGTGTTACAAAAGAAATTGATTGCTTGTTCTCCACCAAAGATCGGTGTGCACATTCTGGCAAGGGCTCCGCTCTTCATTGTTGTGTTTGCCCCTTCCGCAAAGCAGCAGTAGCGTACACCCCCCTCCCCCCACAAATATACAATACAAAACAGAAACAATAATTTCTTTTTTGTTTTCCTTTCTCTTTTTTTACTACAACCTTTTTTTTTTTTTTGCCCTATTGTTTCAACAACATTTAAACGAAAAAAAAAAAAAAAAAATGGCATCTATTCTTCCTAATCATTCTGGAACTAGCGCCTTTCGGTCTATTTCCAGTGTATTTGGTAAAGGCATTCATCGCGCAGCTAAACTATCATCTCGTAATCCTATTGAAATGATTGCTGGTATCTTGATTCTGTCATCTTTTAGTTATTTCTACCTGTTTAATTTGGCTCGTACATCCGATATATTCTCTGGAACTGTCACTCGTCTCTATCCAACATTTGTGTATGCTGATAAAAATACAAATGGCTTTCAACAATTAAGTCGCAATGATATGTCTATAGATAATACTATTGAAGCAGTTAAAATTCAACTTAAACAAATCTCAATTGTTGATCAAGAAAAGAACGTTATTGATAGAAACACTTTGGCTACTATTCTTCGCTTTCAAAATACAATTGATCATACATTATTAGATGATCATGTTGGACAATTTGGCTATAATGCTTTATGCTTTAAAAATACTCAGGGAGAATGTTTCTCTCAATCTTTAACAAGCATTTTTGATATTGAAACTATTGATTCTGATGATTTAAGAAGATCTATTAATCAACATCCTGACCTTGCTGCTTCTATCTTTGGTGAATTGGATTTAAATGCTTCTACTGCTTCTTCCATTTTGCTCTCTTTTGCTTTTAATGCTTCAACTGACTATCGTCAACAATTATCTTTTGCTTGGGAACAAAAAGTATCTACTTTATCTTCTGGTGATCTCGTTTCTCTTTCAAATGCTGGAAATCAAGAAGATGTATTTACTTGGGTCTTTATTATTACAAGAAATATTGTTTATCGTATCAAGGAATTAATTGAAATGGCTGATAACATTGATATTATTGTGATTTTAGGTGGTTATATGATGATGTTAACAACATTTGTTTCCTTGTATATGAACATGCGCTCTATGGGCTCCCGCTATACCCTTGCAACTGCTGTTGTTGTGAACGGTTTCTTTTCTTTTATGTTTGCTCTTTTAACTGTAAATGCATTAGGTGTAGATGTATATCCTGTTGTATTGGCGTGAGTTGCCCTCATTTACCAAATAATTTATCACAACTAATTAATTATGTTTATAGTGAGGCTATTCCATTTTTAGCTGTAACCATTGGTTTTGAGCGTCATTTCAAGCTTACGAAAAGAGTATTTGAATTTAGCAAGGAAACTCCTTTGACAAAGCAAGAAATTAGAAAGACAATTGTCCGTGCAGTTGATTCAGTAGCTTTACCTATCGCCAGGGATTGTATCATGGAAATTACTGTGCTTGCATTAGGTGCTAAATCTGGAATATCTGGTTTACGTGAATTCTGTTTACTTAGTGCCATCTTATTAGCCTATGATTTCATCATTATGTTTACATGGTATACAGCTGTATTGGCATTGAAATTAGAGTTATTAAGAATTCGTGAAATCAATGGTACAAGCAAGAAATCTACAAAAACCAGTGGAACTGGGTACATTCGTAGCACAGTAGTCAAGGCATTTAGTGATAGTACAACAACAAATAATAACTCTAATATCAAGGCTGATGAACCTATTATTGGTAGAGTCAAGCTACTTATGGTATGTTATATAACAAGTTTTTTTTTTTGTTTGTTTCATACTAAACAACTTTTTTCTTTGTTTGGAGTAGATTGTTGGCTTTGTTGCAATGCAATTATTCAAGGTTTGCACTACTTTCCAAGGATCTTCTGGTCCTCAGGTTAGTGTTGCTGAACCTGGTGTAAATAACGTTCTTGAGAAGCTCCTTAATCAACACCGTGCTTCTGATTTGGGACAATTACCTCTTCTTGTAGAAGTATTTCCTCCTTTACCTTTCCATGTCGCATCTACATCATATCAAACTATCGTTCCTGAAAGTATTCGTCAACCATTAGATTATTTATTAGAAACTTATGCTGTGTATATTCAACATCCCGTTATCTCAAAATGGATTACACTTGCTTTGTTTGTTTCTTTATTCTTGAATACCTATCTTTTTAAAGTTGCTAAACAACCCACAAAAGCTGTAACTGCTGACGTTCAGAAATCAAGTATTTCTAAAGCTGTTCCCACTACTACTACTGCTACTACTGCTACTACTTCAACAACAACAATTACTGCAGTCGAAAAAAAGGCACACACTCATCAACATCATCACAAATCAAACAAACATCGATCATCTGTTGCTGCTGCTCAAGGTGTTATTCGTACTTTGGAAGAATGCGTACAACTTACCCAATCACCCGAATCTTTATCTGATGAAGAAGTTATCATGTTGGTTCAAAATGGTAAATTGTCTTCTTATGCTTTAGAAAAGGTGCTTGGTGATTTAGAGCGTGCTGTAATCATTCGTCGTGCTTTGGTTTCCCGTGCTTCTATTACAAAAACATTGGAAACTAGTTTATTACCTCTCCAAAATTATCATTATGATAAGGTAATGGGTGCTTGTTGTGAAAATGTCATTGGTTATATGCCTATTCCTGTAGGTATTGCTGGTCCCTTGAATATTGATGGTGATTCTATTCATATTCCCATGGCAACTACTGAAGGTTGTTTGATTGCATCTGCTGCTAGAGGTTGTAAAGCTATTAATGCAGGTGGTGGAGCTACTACTATTATTACTGCTGATGGAATGACTCGTGGTCCTTGTGTTGAATTCCCATCCATCGTTAGTGCTGGTGCTTGTAAGAGATTTATTGAAGAGGAAGGTGCAGAAATCATTACTGCTGCGTTCAATTCTACCTCTAGATTTGCTCGTTTAAGAAAATTGAAGGTTGCTCTTGCTGGTAGACTTGTATTTATTCGTTTCTCTACTACCACTGGTGATGCTATGGGTATGAACATGATTTCCAAGGGCTGTGAAAAGGCTATTAGTGTCCTTGCTGAACATTTCCCTGATATGCAAATTGTTTCACTTTCTGGTAATTACTGTACTGATAAGAAACCTGCTGCTATCAATTGGATCGAAGGTCGTGGTAAATCTGTTGTAACTGAAGCTGTTATTCCTGGTGCCGTCGTTGAAAAGGTTCTTAAAACCTCTGTTTCTGCATTAGTTGAATTGAACATTTCTAAAAACTTGATCGGTTCCGCTATGGCTGGTTCTGTTGGTGGTTTCAATGCCCATGCTGCTAATATCTTGACAGCTGTTTATTTAGCAACTGGCCAAGATCCTGCTCAAAACGTTGAAAGTTCAAACTGTATTACTTTAATGAAGGCTGTTAATAATAATCAAGATTTACATATTTCATGTAGCATGCCTAGTATTGAAGTTGGTACCATTGGTGGTGGTACTATTTTGCCTCCTCAACAAGCAATGCTTGATATGCTCGGTGTTCGTGGTCCTCATCCTACTGAACCAGGAAAGAATGCTCAAAGACTTGCTAGAATCATTTGTGCCTCTGTTATGGCAGGTGAATTATCACTTTGTGCTGCTTTGGCTGCAGGTCATTTAGTTAAAGCTCATATGGCTCACAATCGTGTTGCTGCACCACCAGTTCCTGGAAGCTGCATCAAATCTTAAAAAAAATGCATATTTATTTATTCCCCCTCTTCTTTTTTCGCTTTCATCTTTACTTTTATTCTTACCCCTAATAATAGACAATCATAAATGTATGATTCGATAATAAAACATATTTATGAATTAATTTCAAAAGTAGTTTTCATTTATTTTATTGATACAAATAGCCACATTTTTGGTTGTAGTTGATTATGTCCATTGATCTCAAAATCCGTAAAATTCAACGTTTGTTTTTTGACAATGTTTTTATAGCAGATATATGGAAAATGTGGTTTGATAAGCAGTTATGGACAAATAGGTGTTCAGTCATGTTTTCTATCTGAGAAAAATACACTTTTCGTTTATAAAAAATCATCATATTGACCAACTATCTTAAATTCATTTATAACACTCTGAAATGTTCATTCCCAACAGTAGAAAACCAAACAACACTATATACCTTTTATGTGTTTTTTTCTCCGTTATGCGAAAGATGATATAGCTTTCATTTGCGCTATTTTACTCAGTTATAGCTTTATTCTGGATGGAGGAATGATATCTTATATCCAGAAGTATAAAATTAACTATAGTAGATGGCTAGTCAATTTATGATCAAACAAATATAACATTAAAACATGTAACTTTTCATATCTCAAATCAAAATGCTATCAAATTTTGTTGCTTCTATTGTTTGTGTTATTTGCTTAATACTAGATATATCTTTGTAGAAAGAATTATCGTTCATATATATATACTTATAAAGGTACAAAAAAGTGGCAAATCATTTTTTAATCAATTATATAAATCGAATAGAACCACATGTATCCCTTTAGGTTTAACGCCATAATGTGCGCAATGTGTGTAGTTCTCATTTGCATTATTTCGATTTATCCTATCTCTATTTTTGATGGTGTAATGCTGCATTACATTCACAAAAATTTTCTGAAAAGATACAGTTGCAAATAATAATGGTTATTAGAATTTATTGAGTATCAAGGCAACATTAAAGCTGTGTCTGGAGCACAAACCAGTCAACTATGCTGCTTGAGTAATTTAGTGTTCCTGGCGCCTTTCAATAGAGCGTAATGTCATTGAGGATATGCCGCAATCCTTCCCCCCTCCCCCTTCCCTCATAAAAAAGGATGCGCTTTATTCTTAGATTTAAACAGCAAATTAATGGGTGTTAAAATTTTGATTCTGGATACTGTTGCAACTGTTGCATATATTTTGAAACTTTCATCTTATTTGAATCAATATTTGTTGGTCGTGAATATTTTTCCAGTCGTTTTGTTTTTTTTTAAGCTGAGGAAGAGAGTTCTTTTTTAAAAAAAAAGTATGCTAAACTCCTTCAAAAACAGCTGTTAACTAATAAAATTAAGACATGTTACCTATATACTTACTATGCATCAACTGCAACATCAAAATTTAATTTTGAATCATTGTTTGATTCTATAAAAATTTTCAAAGAATATCTGAAACAACCCACCACCATACAGAATAGTTCAAAAATGTGTGCGTTTTTATATAGATCCCCAATTTCACAGCAACTCGGAATACTGAAACTTTGTAATTCTGTAAATTAACACTAAAAGTACCTATATACCTCTGCAACGAGAGATCGTTTGGATCTATTTGTTATGCCAATATTATATCTTAGATCCCACATCCAAGGACTCGTCAATCTATATTCGGTGTTATAATAAATCAACATGCGTCCACGTTCTTTTACATGCATCCTCATTTATTGATATTATACCCTTCTTAAATAATAAATCTGTGTAATAGTTTTAGTATAATGAAGAGTATATAAATACATCCTCCTCTGGAGGTATCTGTTTTTATGTATACTTAAAGATAACCACCGGCTAAAATACAATTAGAACTTGGTATAATTATTTAATAAATAAATTTATAAGGAAAAAAGGATATCAAGATGTCAAACTATAAGTATAAAGATCAACAGGTATTTATATGTTTTAGGAGCGCGGATATATGACATAACGTTTGATAGTTAAATCTTGATTTCTTAAGTTGGAAGGCCAGTTGTACACTACGGCCGACCTGTTCTGCACAAGATGATTTCGTTGTACCCAGGTCGGCTGCACATAATTGCCTGAGCTATTGTGTCCACTGAATATGGCAAAAAAGATAACAAGATGCACATGGGCATAACAAAAGAAACTGCACACGAGCATGATGAGCTGATTATATGAGCACAAATTGGTTTGTACATGAGCATCGTGTCGGTCTCAAAATAACATTGCATTTTTTACTGAAATGCATTTTTAAATTACATATGTTTTTATTAATATAGATTATAGACAATACAATACAATACGTTGTTGCTGATGTAGAGCCATACGTGCAAGATCCAATATATTTACGATTATCATCATTTGTAAATATGTTTATAGCTATAACGTTTACAGCAACAATGGTTTTTGCTCGAGCATAAACTTAAATAACACTTCCTGTTAAAATTTATATGCAAGCCAAATCTAAGATTATATATGTTACTTTATCACTCATAAAATTTAAACAAATTAACCTTCTTTAAACTTACTATTTTAGTTTACGATTGCCAGCTATAGAAATATTTGTTTTCAGGTATATAGCTACGATCAAAACTATGGTTGTTAGGCAAGACATCAGTTTTTTTTTTTTTTGTATTTCTATATTATTTCAAATTTTATCACTTTTCTGGAGCATTTCGTGGGTTTGTAACCAGTTCTTGCTTTTTATTGAGTAGACATAAATATCATTGCCTTTGATTTGATCTGGTAATCAAGAAATACGTCCAACAATACAGTAGTAAATAATGATATTTGACCTTAGAATGTGGTCAAATGAAAATACCAGCCTCTAATATAACAACTGCTACCTATATTAAGAACATTAGTCCCTTATGTTAGCGTGCGTATTCAGATAAAAGAAAAATAATGCCAGCTTGATAGTCTGATATGCCTTATCAAACGGTGAATATATCGTTGAAATATAAAAACAACGCACGTAGAAAAGGATTTTTAAGGCTTTGCATTATTTAGCGTAATTAAAACCCTGCTAAATTGCACATGTCAATCAATGTGAAAGTAGCATTACAGCGCATGAAACATAAACTAAACAAAGCAGGAAATATCTGTTACCATAAAAACATACATTTTTCTACTAGAAAAACCGTCTGTCATATCATACGTTCATTAAAAAATTGCAAAAGCGAGCCCGTAAAAGGACGCCGTAATTGAGCGTTATAGCAAGGTTGAACGACTGAATCTCTTATCCTATCGTATATCCAATTTTTAAATAAAAAAGTATGTTTTTTTTTTACTTTTCTTATATTTAACCACGCATGGTTTGAAAATTCAGTTTTTGTAGCGGACATTTTTGGGGCTCATTTTACCCTTACCAACACTCATGATTTTTATCAAAAAACAGAAAAATCAAATTTTGATACCAAAATCAACGTTTAAATATACAACATTGTGAGAGGAAATCGTAGCCATAGCTAATACACATTATATAAAAGCTTAATATTAAATGTTAAGTAGTGAAAATTTGTACTTTTGCCCCAAAAACGGGTTTTTGGTTAAAGGATTTTCATGTAATATATTGCAATAAAAATGGTGGTTATTTTTTATTGAGCAAATAGAGCACTAAATTTGGTACATGTGTATATTTTTTGTTTTTATAATTGGTAGTATAATTAACTCTAGATTTGCAAAACCAAAAAAAAAAAATTTAAAAAATGTCAAAATTGATGATCTGGACAAGAATAATTTTGGAAATTAATATTCCGCTTATAAGCTTTGTAAGACTTAAAAATAAGAGATTTTATGATATTTGAGAACTTTTTCAAGAATTTACGATGTTATACCCACTTGATTTAAGCGTATTACTGTAAATATTTATACATGTTAATATTGTGTGGTAGTTTATTTGATGACAGTATAGTCTTATTTTATAATTATTGCGCTAGAATTGATCTACATTGAGTTTTAGTCTTACCTCCTGTCCAATATCATAAGCATAAACATGGCCATCACTGGAACCTATTGCCGTCGTCTTTTTACTCTCTTTATCCCAAGCCAATTTATTCAATGTTTTTTAGAGCCAACGTGAGTAGTACCTACAAATGAATTCTTGGTATCTTCATTCAAATTCCATAAATTAAATTGACTGGTTCCATCTACTACAGTAGTATCAAACGTATCATCCGCCCGCCTTATGTTAAATAATGTCAATCTAAAATTAGAAACATCCCATTGCCATTGTTATAAACTATGAAAAGCTTGATTTTTAAAAATACAGCAGTTAAATAAAAAACAAGGTGATACTAATAGCATATAGTGAGTAGTATTTAACATCTAATTAAATTTGATGAAGTATGCTTTTATTAAACCCTTTTAAAAATCCGGAGGCAAACACAATACCTTGGTCTTGTAATTTCTATCTATCAAAATGTTGCGATTTCCACCACTACTACACAATGAATGCACTTTTATCAATCTTGACCTCCTCGATATACATTGAACATTAATCTTTTACCAGTTGTGTTTTCTCTGATTCATTAATATTCAGTCATATTAAAAGATGATGATTTGTAGCATTGCCAAAAAAGAAAGAATAAATACTTTATCAAGAGCTTTCTGCATACCAAATTATGCGATTTAATCGCAATAATTGCACTTACAGTAAATATGCTTTTTGAAACTATTAATGCTAATCAGAATAATTAGAACTTTCAGTCAAAAGTAAGTTTTGCTTTATACATTTACATTTGCGCATTATTCAAAAAATGACATTGAATTTATTATCCGTTATATTAATCAACCAACTCCATTTTGGTTCGATACATTTGGCAACTAAAAGCCTAAATGACACTTGAGCCACCAGGTATCGCCACAAAAAAAATCTCGTAAAGGTCGACGAAGCATTACAAATTGGATAATTTTTTTGTGTTTATAGATCTGAGCTCTCTCTCACATTTATAAATACCTGCATAGACCATATCTCTACCTGTTCAATTTAACTGATATACATTGAACGCCAACATCGTACTTGATAAAACGCCTAGCTTTATTGCGAGTTAACACAGCTAATTTGATGCTAGTTTAGGATTAGGAGTTGAATTAGCTTAGCATGATTCAATTGCTTCAAATGTTTTGAACTGAATACGTCTTTAGTTTTGACCTATAAAAATTGATTTATTAGTAAAATCAATTAACAAGTAATCATTATTATGGTGTACCTTTGATAGTTGGTAGTGATGTACAAGACAACATCTTGTTTTCCTCTTGACTGATAGTCATTAAACAGAAACAAATATTTTTTAGAAACTAAATAAATAAACATTAGTTTATTCATTCATTCAAATTAAGTGAATAATGCTATTATACTATGCTTTTATAATCATCAATTTTTTTGCAGGTAGATATTATCAATTCTAAACCAAAAAAGCATTGATTATAACGTAGATGATGGAACAAAATGACCAAGTTTTGGATGCTTTTTTTATTCGAGAAAAATATTATAAGGAGCCCTACTAACATTAACAGTTAATAATTCATTTACAAATAAACAATAGGAGAAACATGTGCTTGTACCTGCTACTACAGTTGTACTTGATTTCAATTTATAAAAAATATTGGTCTTTTTGTTGTAGCTTTAATCATAAATAAAAGAGCTGAGGGAAGAGTAGAAAAGAAAAAGAAATTTGTGTGTTATAAACAGGACTTTACAAAGGCATAAATACTTTTAGTGTTGTCAAACAGGTTGTTGTAGTTGTTCCCATTTGGTCTCCTTCAAAAGAAGAACATGGGCAGAACTCTTTCAAACCCCAAATTTCAAATTGATATATCTCGTCAATAAGACAATTCTGTTGAATTACGGTACGTAACTCACATCTGTTAAATTATTCAAATTACATTCTTTAATAATTATATTAAAATTGATATAATACTTTAGTAAATTGACTAGAAAACCTTGATCTCATTGCTCTGCTCATCTGAGCTGACTGATCTGCACAAAAGTTTTTATTCTGTCCATCTGTGCAGATCATTATGTCCATGGGAAGCATAGTTTAGCCGTAGTGGTAGGAGGTTTTGATGGGAATAGATTGACTAGAACCAGTTCCGACAAAGAGAAAGAAAAGTCAAGTCGATGGAATATTCTTTTATGATTGATTAGATGGAAGAATATATATTTTCTATAACGGAAAGAACCGATATAAATCTCAGGTACAGATTTACATTTGCTCATCAAGCTCAACCTATTAAATAATAGCACATCAAATTAGACTAAATATGATATATAATATAATCACTCTGTTATATCATAATCTATATATGATGGCATTACCGATATCCATTTCCATAATCTCAGACTTGGTTGTACCCATATTATCATTGTACAGTATTACCCAAGATTGCCGTCTATTACATATATCCTCATATTTTATATTGAATAAACCCCACCTTATTCCAGTAATCGACATGAAGTTTATATGCATTATTCCCCAATATTTATAATTGTTGCATCCACAGATCTGGGTGCATTCCTTGGTTAAGATTACGACACAGTTTGATATGTTAAGTTCTACATTGCTGTGTATTATGTTATGAAGCTCCGTTTTATACAAGAATATGGAACTAGTGTGTGTCACCTAGACTTGATTGGATATATGTATATATATAAATAGACTCCTTTAAACAGGTCATATAATTAGAGAATGTGAATATAAAAGAAGATAGTTCGATCTTATAATAAAGTTCTTTAGTTTTAGTGTGCTCTTTCATTTTATAACAGTTTTCCTTTATTTTTATTAAATGATTTAGTACATATTTTAGCTTTGAGATTGATATAATCTCCTGGCGTAACAATAATAACATAATAACCCTAATGATCATGCCTAAATAACAACCTATTATTTAGAGCTTACGATGAATAATGCCTTCTGTGCTCATTATTAGTATTACATAATAATCAAGCTCAGTATTTAGTCAGTATTCCAAACAGTATCGTTAATAAAAAATATATTATTCTGGCAAGATTATTTCTATCGACCATTTTGACATTTCACATTATTTTATCATATTCGACTAGAAATAATAGTGAGCTTACTGACCTTAATAATAGGTGTAAATAGCAGGTAACCAACTTGTCATGAAAAGGTACCGAATGCATAATGACATAATGACCTATAGAAGCTGATATCGTATCTAGAATACGTGCAGTACCTATTCCTACCTAAATCCATGTAGAATAATGGTAGCTTACTTGTTGGATCAGTAGTATTCATAGATAGCGACGAGATCGTATTTAGATTGTTTTCAATAAAAGTACGCAGTAAGCTATCGGTGCACTTTGTCAATGACTTTCTCAATCCACAGTAGTAGGTTGTAGAAGTTGCCCCTTGAGATTAGCGTTGCAATAAAAATGAAGTAATTTTATAATAAAAATGAAAAACAAAATAAAAATAAAAGCATTGATAAATACAATTATAGTCTTTTCACGGTTTTATTGTGATTAAAAGAAATCTGAAGAAAAAGAACAATATCTTTTTTATAAAGGATGCTACATTCATATGAACTGTAAAATAATAGAAGATATTTGTGTGTTGATGCCTATTTTACAGACGTTCAATCAGAATGTCTTTTATTCACATTCTCTTATACTGTAAGATATTTAGTTAATTTTAATATACTGATCGAGAAATCGATACTTTGTTTGGTATACTAAAATGTTATTAGGTGGATAAGTTGATCTTTCAATATTCCTGTAATGATCTGTGATCTTGGATAAATATTATAATCAAAATGATATGCTAATGATATGATTTCTAATACTAGCGATCAGTGACCATTAGTTGAAGGAAGGTTGGTCTTATTTGTAATTAGATATTTATTAAGGAAAATAAATAAGGGTGTAGTAAAGAGGAAGAAAAACAAATGATTCTACAAAGAATTATGGAAACATTTTTGATTTATCGAAAGGTACATCGTATGAAATTAATCAAATAAAAAAGTAACGTTTTATTATGAGCCTATAGAGAGAGTTTATATACTAATTGGATGAGTGTATTTAAATGTGAATAATAATATAATCAGAATGAGTATTTGGATATTATTGTGTGGATATATTGGAATCATGCTTCTATTATGATTCAATAGTAGCATGATGATAGACTCATGAAATACGACCTTGCTTGATTTGCATGTTGAACATCATGGTTTGACAGATGTTCTAAATTGGTAATTTGGTAATTCCTAATTCTGATAGATCAAGTTTATACCAGAATATAAGCGCACTGACCTAACATTTACCAAAATTGACCTACAGTTGATTGTAAAAAATTAAACAACTAAATTGAGATATGAGGTGTTGAATTTTTGTATCCACAAGATAGATCCAAATCACAACTACTCTACATTTCTTGTTTCAGCAAAAAATATTGGTTTTTCATCGAGATAATCAAAATAATAGTTCTTACCATAGCTTGAAGCTTATCATAACGGGGTTCCAAAATCGATTTGAAAAAAATGGATGAAAAATGATTCAAAAAACAAAATCGTTTAAAGGCTCATAAACTGCAAAGTAACTTGACCTAGCCTATTAAATAGTTTTTGCATAGTTTTAAATTCTGCATCCATCTAAATAAAAATTAGACAAATATTCCACATTAAATTGTGCGTAAAATGCAATTGAAATGTTGAAGATTTTTTGAAGATATACATCACTTGTTATAAGCATATTTAAAATATAATTAATTGTGATAATGCGCAAAAAAAGTATCTATCGATTGAGCTATTACAATATCTTCTAGCCGCATTTTTCGTAGAGAAAACAAGATTTTTGTCCAATTTTTTTTTAGGTTCAGAATTTGGGATGATGGTATACAAGGGAAAAATGGAAGCTAGAAATGAAGATATCTTTTTGTACACATTTTTGAGGATATTTCCACGAAAAATTAATATTTTGAAAAAAACTAAGTTAAGTCCGAGAGAGCTCAACAAGGTCAATGACATAAATGTAAAAAAAAATGCTGTTTAATTTAACGAATATTTTGAAATCTATTACAAAAATGTCAAAAAAATGAAAAATAAAATAAAATTGCTTGGAACTTTTTCATATTAAAATATGTTATAGAGTGCTTTAAAACAAGTAAGTTTTATTATTAGAAAGTATTAGAATAGCTTAATGTTTTGTAGAGATATGAAGCCTCGAGTTTCTTAATTTTTAGTAGTGAAATACGCGTAAAAAATCTGAAACATTAGTACTAAAAAATTTATACCAGCTGCAAAAGATAGGATATTTTTGGATACTTGTTTTTGGATTAAAGTTGAACATCTCAGGTACATTGGCATATAATTTTTTCTCAGTGTTATTTAGTGAAAAAAAAAGTACAACAGAGATGAAAAGTGAGACCTAGTTTTTAAAGAAAAAGCATTTGATTTTACCTGTTTCTGAGTCTTTCGTGGGATATAGAATAAATCTAGGAATAGGTAGTATGATTTGACCAATTTATATCTATTTAACAATGTCTAAGGTATACCCTAAAAATCGTTTAGTATAATATTAATTATAGAAAGCGGGCACGCTCCGATTTTAAGGAATAGAAGCTTTGAAAATTAGAATTTGCATTTTTTGTTTGAAGTTATCTGCCATGACAATCTCAGATTTTGAGCTTGAACTTTATCATGTTGAAAATTTTATACATCATATAATTGTTGTTGTTGCTTTTGGCTATTTCAATTCCCTTGATTTCAGTCTTCCTCTTCATTATCTGCATTTTATATTACCATATGACATTGGCTGATTCTTTACAGATTTGAAAATGAGGCCATAAAAATAAGTATGTGATATTGTAAAGTAAAGCGTTGCATGATAATAATAATTAAAGATCGTGTATCAAATAAAAATGTTACATCTGCGCAGGAGGAGAAGGAAAGAACAACGTGGCAGGTAATAATTATCATATATGCATAAAAGAAGCACATGCAAAAGTTACATATTTCTATGCGTAACGTTACAGGAAAATTAAGTTTATAAAAAATAGTAACAGGATTATATAAATGAAGTATATGCTTTATTGTTTTATCTATTGTGGAGATGAACTAGGACTAGAACCATTGTCCACAGGAATAGATAATTTAGAATTAGTTGTTGGTTTTGGTTTAAATAATTGCTCCACTAAGTCTGTGGGAGAGGGATCATCTGTATCACTAAAGGGTGTAACTTGCCGACAGTATTGAGGCTGAATAAAATATAGTTATTATTTGTATTCATAGTACTGTGTGTATAATAATATTACCAGTGAGATTGCAGATTGAGACTTTTTGAGAATAGGCGTTTGAGGGCGAAGTGTGGCTTCGCCATTATTTATATTGCCATTACTATTGCTATTGTTATTGATATTACTATAGCTACTAGTACTTAAATGAGCCGAATCTAAATGAAATTTAAACTATTTAAAAAACTGCTAATTTGTAATTTGACAATTATTGCTCCTTACGCAGTGATCTTTCATCGAATACAGCCGATCTTTCCTGTCTTTCAGTGATCATGGAAGGTATATCTGTAAATATTTGTTGTTTTTTCAATGGCGGACTAAATAGTAAAACGTGATTAGGGTTTACATGAGTGATATCATATATTCTTTACATTTCAAATTCTGTCGAAGAGTCTGATTTTTGATCTACTTTGATTGATAACTAATATTACCGGGACATCAATTGTTGTTCAAAAATATGCATTAAATGTTTTTTTTTTTACCTTGATTGTTGAATTAAATTTACATTCATCTAATAGATATCTTCTTGTTGTCAGACCTGAACTAGCGTATTCCGAGAGATTGATTGTGAGACTACCAATTGGGATAGTATCTCTGCTACCACCCAATTCTTGGTAAACTTCTAATCGTAATTCACATGGACCTAAAATATGTTGCTTTGAGATGACTAAATGAGCCATTGTGCTTATAGGATGACCCCAAAATATACAATGATCTCTGATAGGAGCTCTAACAGCGAAAAATTTAGTTGCTTGGCAACCATAAAAATCTCGAGAAATTGATTCCATACCTCACTGTTGAGCCACTTGTATGAGTTGCATTTTTCAACTTCCATTTAACATAATATAATCCACTGACCAAAGGTACATTAGTAAGATCTTGAATCAAAATTGTTAATTCAAAGTCTATTTTACGATCTTTTGATACAAATAAACGTGAAAAAGGCATTAGATAATGATGAAAAGATGGGATACTAAACAAAGCGCGGTGAAATATCAAACTATGTACAGAAAAGAATGACTCGCTTTTGTAATAAAGTTATTGGTTGTTCCTAAGTGTTATGTATTTGTACGCATTTTTCCTTTCTTTTTCTCTCTTCTTCATTATAATTTCAAAATATACACACAATGTCGACTACATTTACAACGGCATTGTCTACACCAATCACAAATACAACGGCAACAACAAATGCAAATAATTCAATACGCAAAAGAAAAACTAAATTATTCTTTACTCAAATTTATCACTATCTTGCCATCACATTTCGTTTTATATACTCAATTATGATGCCCTCTACTAAACTATTAAAATTTAATACAGCTACATCGACAATACCAACCAAAAATATACCCACAACAGCTTCCCAATACTATAAAAACAAGACATTAATATTAGATTTAGATGAAACACTAGTTCATTCGGTTCGACTCGGTTCTGAAGCGTCTATCAACACAAAAGTAAATGCTTCAGTCATTCGCAAAAATATCGAAGTTCAATGTGATAAACAAAACTTAATTTATGAAGTTTACAAAAGACCACATGTAGACTTTTTTTTAAAGACAGTAAGTTACATCTTTGTACATTGATGTCATAGCAGAACAAAAGAACTCAAGATGTAATGATGAACTAGATTAGTCAATGGTATAAAGTTGTTATTTATACAGCTTCTATGGCAGAATATGCTGACCCCGTGATAGATTGGCTTGATCAGGATAATTTAATTTCACAAAGATTCTTTCGACAAGTAAGAGGATATTATTTTGACCAATGAATTTGAATGTTAACATGGCATGATCATTATTTTTTAATAGTCTTGTGTATTAAAAAATGGCAATTATTTAAAGGACCTTACTCTAGCAGAACAGGATTTGTGCAAAGTATGTCTAGTTGATAATAGCCCAATTGCTTTTGATCTATATAAAGGTAACCTATAATTGCTATTGGATCAAACCCAACAATATAAAGTGGGGGAGATTTATATACTTTTTTTTTGGGGAAAAAATACTAATTCTCAACTATTACAACACCAGAAAATGGCATTGCTTTACCCACCTGGATATCAAACCCCAACGATGAAAGCTTACTGGATCTTTTACCTTTTTTAGATGCCCTTCGATTTGCTGCCGATGTAAGAAGCATATTAAGACTACAGCATAAATCAAGATAACTTTGGTTTTTTGAAGAATCATCGTTGAAACACAGTCAGAGAATACCTTGGATTTCCTTTTTTCTATCATTTTGGCTGTTGCGAAATTTTTTCTCCGCATTTTCTCTTTCCATCTGTAAAATCATAATAAACGAAAAAATCTTCTTGGTTTTTTTCTTCTTCTTTATTCTTACTTATAATAAAATTATCAACATAATCACCAATGTCTACCATTGCTAGAAAAGCATTTGTACCTGCTATAAAACATGTAAATTACATTGTAAAAATTCTTTAAATATATGAAATGTTGACAATTTTTTCTTTATTTTTTATTCAGTCATGGTCAATTCAACGACCCTTATTAGCTCAGTGCAAGGCCCCCGCACAATCAGTTGCTTTAGTAAGTATTTGTTGCATCAATTTGAGAACATAAGAAGCTTATATTATTATATAGAAATCAACTAGTTTAATCCATACACGTTGGAATTCTTCTGCAGCACCTACTAATACCACAGAATCTAAAGAACAGGGATCTAAATATTCAGCAACTACAAAGAAAATTGTCTTGGGTTTAGCAAAGGCAATGGGTTATTACTCTACAGGATCAACTGCAATCAAGGCTAGTCATAGCTTGTATAATATTTGTGCTAAACAGATGGAATTGAATAAGGATTTTTATATTAAAGGTAAAATGAGATATAAAACAAAGGAGACGGCTTTGACAGGGGCTTGCATAGTCTAACCCAGTTGGATCTTTTTTAGAGTGTAACTTGCCTGATAACTTTCAATCATGGTTTTCAGTTACTCAGTTGCATGTGTGGATGTTGATGGTTCATCTTCGTGCTGAAGGTCAAGGAAAACTTTATACACAAGAATTAGTTAATCGTTTCTTTGAAGATGCTGAAGCTAGAATTAGAGATCATGGCATTTCACAACAAAAAGTCATTAATAGTTATATTAAGGATTTATTAGCACAATTTCATGGTGGTGTAGTTGCTTATGATGAAGGCATGTGTAAAGATGATCCAGTTTTGGCTGCTGCATTATGGAGAAATTTATTCGCCATCTCATCCAACAATGCCACTGATTTAGCACTTGTTGTGCAATATATTAGACGTGAATTACAAGCATTGGAAAAATATGGTGGAGAAAACCTCAATGCCGGCATTGTGAAATTTGATAAGCCTGATGTCTCTTTTGTATAAATAAAAAATATGTTATGTATAAAATTAATTTTTATTTTAAATCAAAAATAATGAGATAATATTATTTTTATAAATGTGAAATTGCTTAAAGATCCTTCTTGAGGGTACCCATGAATTGATGCTTTTCGGCAGGAGTTTGGAAACGACCATGACCGAACTTGGAAGAAGTATCGATGAACTTGACAGAGACCTTTTCCAAAGCGGAACGCTTGGTGTGGACAGTGAGGGACTTACGAAGAGTGATAACACGCTTCTTGGAACCAGCACAACAACCCTTGATCATAACGAAATCATCGTTAACGACACCATAGTGAGGGAAACCACCCATAGGGGTAATAGGCTTCTCAGTCAAATCGTAATCGGTAGTACCAGACTTGGCATCGGAACCAGTGGCAATACGGTAGATCTTCTTGTTGATCTCAGTACGACGATGGTAACCACGTTGACCAGCACGAGCAACAGAGTACATGACTCTGCTAGGATGCCAGGCACCAATACAAGCAACCTTACGGAGACCACGATGAGTCTTACGAGGCAACTTCTTGGTACCCCAACGAGCGGTGACACCTTCGAAACCATGACCCTTGGTGGTAGCAATGATATCAATCATCTCATCTTGTTCAAAGATAGAACCAACGGTAACCTCCTTTTCAAAGTGTTCACGAGCCCATTCAACCTTATCAGCGATGGAACCACCGTTCAATTGAACTTCCATAAGGTGAGCCTTACGTTGGTGGAGCTTAGCCTTGGCAATTTGAGTGTGAGCAATGACACGGACGACGGAACAGTACTTCTTGATACGTTCGAGTTCACGAGTGACATCCTTGGCACCTTCAGCATACTTTTGAGCATACTTGGTGAAGGCCTTCTTCTTGGAACGGTACCAGTTCTTGTAGAAGCGACGCTTGGCCTCTTCGGAAAGATGTTCAGCCCAAACGGTGGTCAAAGAACGGAGACCACGAGGAGTTTCGACGTAACCAACGACACCAACAACAACCATAGCGGGAGCTTCGATGACAGTAACGGCTTCGACGATTTCCTTCTTGTGCATCTCTATAATTAGATTTTGACATGTCAGATCAAATATTTAATATAATATTCTATCAAACTTACTGGAACCAGGACGTTCAAGATCACGGACAATATGGGTCATACCAGCCTTGTAACCCATGAAAGCGGTTAAGTGGACAGGCTTCTTGGCATCATCCTTAGGATAAGCCTTGACACGACCACGGTGAGATCTAGTTCTCTTACGGGGGCCGAAACCCAAATGACCATGACGGGGAGCCTCGAATTTTCTATATGAAGAGTATAGAGTTAATAAGTTATTTTTTTTTTCAAATTTTCAAATCATAGTGTATGAATGTGAGATGTTGTGGTGTAATAAAAAAATCACTGCGGCCATCCATACACTAAAAAAAAGCATCGAGATTGATAAGGATGATCAAACTAACCTGTGAGACTATAATTGAATGGTGATTAGTTTAATGCTTTTCATGGATGGATTGATGTCTTTAGATGAACTTACCATGTTTAATACACCAAGTACAAAAAGACGATGAGGAAGAGGAGGATTCAAAATTTGGCCAATATATCATCTAACATTATTGATGGTTTGCCAGAGGGCGCTTGCTCTGCTTAAAACAAGTCAGATAGACCGTCCGAGCCATACTTCTTTAGCTGTCCGAAATAAATTTTTTCAATGCTAATGCCGCAACTATATAAAGCCCTTTGTAACTGAAAGCTGTCAGTTTTGATAGCCTTCCTACATCTATTACTTCTTTTTGTTTGCATCGTGATATCCGATTGTAATCCATTGTATCTGTATATATTTATATGCTGAATGGATTCATTGTATATGGATGGATGATTGAAGATGGATGATGGGATTGAGTAATGTTTAATGTAAGTATTTGTTTATTATTATATGGTTATCGACATGTGTCATCAAGAAAGTGATGACTTACAAAAAATTCTTATCTACATTGCCTGAATTATTGATGTGAAAACTTGTTTACTGATCTAAATGACACATTTAATAACCTTATATTTTACTTGTTTTTTTTATACCAGTAACTAATATTTTTTTTTCAACCATAGGTCTACGTTTAGCATTAGATTTTACGCATTTTTCTTTTAAATAAATTTTTCATTAAATGTAATTGTTTTTATTTTAATATTGATATTGATATTCGCGATAAATTTTCAAATTTAGCTATATTTTACAAAGCTGGTCAATAAAATTGTCAGTCTTCAAAACCGGAGCGTGCCATATTTTCAGTAGTAAATCCCAATAATAAAGGTTTGAGGATATACCTGAGATGTTACAGAGTATATTACTATTTTTTGCAGTGTTATTGCTATAATGAATGTGGTCCAATCCACCTTTCAAACCTTTTTTTGCATTCGAAATTTTACCTATTTTGATGAAAAAGATTGAAGGTTCGGAGTGTAAAAACTTGGATGAAGAAAAGATCACAAAAACCAAATTTGACATTTTTTTTTAAAAAAAAAACTTTTAAAGGATTTTTACAAATAGAATCCTCAAATAAACATTAAAAGTACAAATAATAAAATATATGCTCATTAAATTATTCTATTAGCTAATATTTTTTTTACAAATTGTTTTTACAAAAAATCTCCCAGTTTTTTCAAATATGTTTAATTTCTGTTTTTTGGAGAAAACTCAAAATATCTAGCAGGCAAGCGTTAAATAAACGCCCCCAGCATATAAATATGCTCATTTAAGTCCTATGTTCTTAGTAAATACTTTAGTGAAAAATCCCATTTTTGGGCTGAAAAATTGAATTTTGTAAAATTTGAGATTTTACATGAGGTATAGTAAGGCAAAAATCTAGTTGAAAATAATATTTACAGATTTTTACAAAAATAATCCAAAACTAGTCTATTGATCCATAGCAATCGTTTGGTGCCAATTTGAGCGCTAGAAATGGCCGTAAAACTCCAAAATATAACATTTAAAATGTTCAAATAGGCCAGATTTTCTGAATTGGTGGCAATTACGTTGATTTTTTGTATTTTCTTGTCGGGTTTGGATGGATTTAGCGATCTAGTTATCATTTTTGACATCAAATGAATCTAGCAAGTGCAAAAAAAAAGATGTTACACTGATCTTAATATAGCTAAAAAGCTTTCAGGAACGTTTGTTTGAAATACAACGATCTTTTCAAACTGTTTTATTGGCCGTAGAAAAGCTCTGTTTTTGTATTGGCCATCACTAAAGAAAGAATAATTTTTCATCAATAATCATTCTAATAACATATACGTATAAAGGCATATTAAAAAGAAGTATTAAATGTACAGAGTATAAAAATGCAGTTTGTTTATTTAAAAATGTTTGTATGTATTTGGGATATGAAAAAGATATTATGTATTAATCAAGTATTGAAGTGAATAATAATTACAAAAAAGAAATAATTTCAAAAGGTAAAAGCTTTATTACATAATTTACCAATCAAGCTTAGTCTTCTTCTTTTGACTACCACCATTGATAGATATTTTAGTAGCTTTTCCTTTATAACCCTTTCCATTTAACCAAGGCCATGTATCAGTACGCTTAATTTCAAATTCTGCAATCTTATCAGACTTTTGCATGGTCAATCCAATATCATCAAAACCGTTAATAAGACAATGCTTACGGAAAGCTTCAACTTCAAAAGGAACTTCATTATCAGCAAAACGAACCACTTGGTTAATAAGATCAATTTCAACTTCGGATCCTTTCTTGGCTTCAGCAGCAATAGCTTCTAACTGATCTTGAGGAAGGACAATGGGAAGCATACCATTCTTGAAGCAATTGTTGTAGAAAATATCAGCAAAACTGGGTGCAAGGATACAACGAATACCAAAATCATTAAAGGCCCAAGGAGCATGTTCACGAGAACTACCACAACCGAAATTGGGACCAGTACAGACTAAAGTACGAGCTTGACGATAAGGTTCTTGATTGAGAACAAAGTCAGGTTTTTCAGCACCAGTAGTAGGGTCAAAACGGAGAGAATAGAAAAGAGCACTTCCAAGACCAGTACGCTTGATAGTCTTGAGGAACTGTTTGGGGATAATCATATCGGTATCAACATTGGAAATATCAAGAGGTGCAGCATAACCCTTGAGAGTAGTGAACTTGGGCATACCAGCAGATTCACCAGTACTAGGAGGTGTAGTGACAGGAACGGATTCAACAGAGCTTGTATCAACTTCATCATCATCAGACTCAAATTCGGCGACGACTTCTTGACGAGGGCTTTGCTTGGGAGTACCAGGAATTACAGAGATTTCCATATTACGAACATCAGTAAGGCAACCCTTAATACCAGCAGCAGCGGCCATAGCAGGACTTACAAGATGAGTACGTCCACCAGCACCTTGACGACCTTCAAAGTTACGATTAGATGTAGATGCACAACGCTCTCCGGGCTTCAATTGATCGGGATTCATACCAAGACACATGGAACAACCAGCTTCTCTCCAATCAAAACCAGCATCGGTAAAGATCTTGTCTAAACCTTCACGTTCAGCTTGACGCTTAACTAAACCTGAACCAGGAACAACCATAGCATCAACCCATTCAGCAGCACGTTTACCCTTTACTACAGCAGCAGCAGCACGAAGATCCTCAATACGAGAATTGGTACAACTGCCAATAAATACCTTGTCTACCTTGACACCTTCCATGGGAGTATTGGGAGCAATACCAATATAATCAAGAGCACGTTGAACGGCAGAACGACGAATAGGATCTTCAATCTTTGATGGATCAGGTGTAGAACCAGTAATGGCAACAACATCTTGAGGACTAGTACCCCAGGTAAGAGTAGGAGCAATATCAGCAGCATCAATTTCAACATTGATATCATACTTTGCATCATCATCAGAGCTAAGGGACTTCCAATATTTGATAGCACGTTCCCAATCAGCGCCCTTGGGAGCAAGAGGTTTATCGCGAAGATATTCAAATGTAATCTCATCAGGAGCTACCATACCAGCACGAGCACCAGCTTCGATTGACATGTTACAAATTGACATTCTGGATTCCATTGAGAGAGCAGCAATAGTATCACCACAGAATTCAATGACACAGCCAGTACCACCGGCAGTACCAATGATACCAATGATATGAAGAACAATATCTTTAGAGGTGACACCTGGAAGAGCCTTACCTTGAACACGAATGCGCATGTTCTTTGATTTCTTTTGAAGAAGAGTTTGAGTTGCAAGTACATGTTCTACTTCAGAAGTACCAATACCAAAAGCGAGAGCACCAAATGCACCATGAGTAGATGTATGTGAGTCACCACAAACAACAGTGGTTGCAGGGAGAGTAAAACCTTGCTCAGGACCAATAACATGGACAATACCTTGACGATTATCTTCCATACCGAAATAAGTAAGACCGAAGGCCTCAATATTTTGTTCAAGTGTTTCACATTGAGTTCTTGAATCTGCTTCCTTGATAAAAGTAGTAATATTTTTGAAATTCTTTCTTGTTGAAGTAGGAATATTGTGATCTACAGTAGCAAGAGTACAATCAGGACGACGTACAGGACGATTAGCATTACGGAGACCTTCAAAAGCTTGAGGGCTGGTAACTTCATGTACAAGATGTCTGTCAATATAGATCAAACAAGTACCATCTTCTTGTTGATCAATGACATGATCATCCCAAACTTTATCATAAAGAGTACGAGACATTATATTATTATAGGGGGTTGTTGTTTTTTTGTAAAAATGTAAGAAACAAGTTAAAGAAATAAGAAAATTCTTGTTTGCTAGCAGGTTATTATAAAGCAAATATTTGCATTTATCCTGACTCAATAAGATTGATGAAACTATTGGTCAATCTTTACCAAGTTGGCACAAGTGGACAGTGACTCAGGCGCCTTGTTTGCCTGTCAATTTATAGATCCGACCACAAAATGCCTGAACTGGCAGTGACTCAATGCGGCGTTGTGCTTTCATTGGCTTACTCTTTCCATGTAACGTTCATGGCTGGGGAATTATTTTCCCACTCCTCCCTTTTAAATCATTCAAAACAGATCTGTAATCCGGAAAACCAGACCATGAGCTTCCATATAATGTCCGGCTCAATTTGAATCAAGACCATTATCAGCTTTTTACGAACATTTGCTTTGCAGATATTCTGAAAAAGTGTTACGCATCAATTGTTTTCCATGATGGAAAACCTTAATTATATAATTTCTTGGACCCCATGTACACATCATTTTAACTATATTTGTTGTTGTTGTGGTTGATTTTCTAGTTCAATAGAATAACGAATATTAAGAGTACCAAAAACGCTACATGGTATACGAAGTATCTGTCTGAATTTGTAAAAATTTAAGAATGAAAATCTTGATTTACGCTAACACATAATCAATCTTTTTTATATCTTTAATTAATTAATCAAATAAATTTGAAAGGTAAAAGTGAAAACATATGAAATACCACTTTTCCATTGTCTTTTCATGCTAAATATTGAGAGAAGACTACTTATTAAAATGCCGGTTCAAATGCATTACGTCTTTCCCGAGTTTGAACAGAGCTGATGTGACATACAATTTGGATGTCAAGGAATGATATGGATAATCGTTCTATAATTGTAAACAGTTGACTTTTTTTACGTTCAATTTGATTGAAGTTTATTGGTTCCATAATAATCTATAAAAAATATGAAATTTACTGAAATTTATAAATTTACCCCTGAATTTGTTTCCATGGAAACGGTGCAGATCATCGTCAAACAACAGTAAATATTTTAAACTCCTTTTTTCAGATTTTATTTTTAATGAAGGGTTTTTGCTATTGTTTAAGTAATAATGGAATATAAAAGTATGTAGTGTTACGAGAATATATCAAAGTTGCTAGTAGCATTTATTTAGAGAAAAAAAAACCTAAAAAATTGGTAATTTTAGCACTTGATTGATATATTTACACAAAATGACAAATATAAATTGCAGCTAAATACATAAACTTTCATACAATAGATGTACAAGTAAGTCTAGTTCAATGGAGTTTATGCAGTTAGAGTATCCCTAAGTTTTAATTATGATATGCGTTGTACAGTGATACAATGTAAATGTGCTTGATGTATTTTATTTTAGAGAATTTTTAGGAACGTCCAAGGTTAGTCTGTATATATAGGTACATATAGTGTACAAAAGCATATGATACATGGCAGCTTTCATGGGGTTCATTTCTCAAGGTCCGTCTGTGAGATACATTATGTGTATAGTTGCATAAATCTACACAAATGCAATTTTTATCCTTAATGCTAACATGAAAAATGGAGGGTACATGTCTTCATCCATATATACACACATGTAGTAAAATAATATAGAAGATATACATGAATATTCATGTAAGCTTTAGATTCCTTTTATCCATTAATGTTGTTAAACGCTGTTACACCCAATATGCTATGTACATTATTAAATATTTGCATACAAATGCTGGCTTTATAGTTTTTGCAATCGTATGCTTTATAAATAGCATACTTTGGCACTAGTACATATTACACGCATTTGATAATTAACACTGCAGTGTGATACCACAGTTAACTTTAACAGAAACAATTATTATCCTCAAAAAATAGATCGATAAGGTCTGGTGAACCGATGTACAGAAACCCTGATAAAGTTATTTTCCGAATTTAGAAACCATGATTGAAGCACAAAACATGGACCTCTCTTTTTTCTTTAAGAAAAAAAAAGACATCTAGAAAGACATATGGAAGTTGCCGGTATAAATACAAACCGAGGTCATGCACAATTAATTTGATATTCACAATGAAAGAAATACAAAATCATAATCTTGATCACAAAAGAAAAAAAGAAGGTTCCCCTGCTCAATAAAATTTAAGTTACACATGGAATACCTGTGCGGTGTTTGTGCGTTATCATGCGATCATAGGTTATTAGCACGATTTTTACTCGAATTTCACAATTAAAACGTGGGCAGATCGCCAGAGATTACTTTTTTCAATTCTACTCCCCAATAAGTGGAGAAAAATAAGCCGTGTTACAAGTTTATAAAAGAATGTTTAAATATTATAATAGTATTGAATTTTTATTTTATTTTTTTCAGAAAGATTTTTTAAAAAAGTAAATGTAGTATAGTTTTTTTTTTTGTGTGTGTTTTGATTGTCAATGAATCTATTGTGATTGACAATAATAGAATAGGACATAATATTACATGATTTTTTTTTGTAGTATAAAAAGGGTAAGAGAGAAGAAGGGTAATAAAAGATGAGGGAATATAGTTCTCATAAGAGTATTTTTTTGTGGAAATGGGAGAAAAAAAGGGTACATTTACAATATGGAAATAAAGATGATATGAAGGGGAAGTTAATAAAGATTTGTTTTTTGAAGTAATAGTAGTAGCTACGCTTTTTTTTTTTTTTTTTTTTTTTGATTCTTTTCTTGTTTTCATGTTTTTCTTCCAGGCCATTTCGCTGAAAAATCAACATGTTGTTTTGCTTGTCAAGTAATTTGGATATACACATCACTTAATGATCTATCAAATGCACTTTTTTTTAATAAAAAACCCTCGAAAATATCATATTACTCTTTTACTTACGACTTGAACGGCTACAATCTGGACACCAACTAGTTTCAAAGTATCGTCTATGAATAAGACAATAGCTTTTACCTCGGCCAGAACAAACATTTGACCCTGTTACATCTGATTTGCTGTTTGATTTACTAATGAATTGACCGAAACGAATAAAACCCATTTTTGTGAAATGTTTATATAATAATGTATTAAAGTAAAAAAAAAAAGAAAAGGTGAAAAATCTAGAAGTTAAAAGTTCAAGATGTCCTATTTATACAGATATGTGTGGCTTTTTTCGTTGTGTTGCTATAAGTTGATGCTACTTGTATCTGTATCTGACTATAGCTGCTGCTATATAATCTTTTAGTTAAGAGATGTTTCACATCTCACAAGCATATCATTGTGTGAACGAGGGACAAACCTATACCCTCCTCCCCCCCTTCTTCTTCACCCCCAAACTTTTCTTATTCTCTTTCTAATTCAAAGTCTTACAAATGAACACAAGATCACAAGCTTGATCACGGGAATACTACAATTTTATTACATTGATTTTGCTCATTCGAATACAAAAATAAAAAAAATGAAAAATGAAGAAAAAAAAGCATACATTGCATGTAAAATAACGGAATTTTTACATATGAAAAATGCTTGTTGTTTTGCAAACTATCAATAGAATAGGCCCTATACTAAAAGATTAAAAAAAGTGGCCCCGACTCCTTGTGTTATAAATTTTAAACTAGAACTCTGTACTCCACTTTCTTAAAGACCTCGACCCGTGATAAAATTGCATGTTACATTTAGTAAACTCTACCACGATTTTTATTACGATAGTCGTTTTTTACTATGATCTTGTGTTCTGAGTACATTCCTATTATGTGAGCGCCGGGAAATCAGAGGAGAGATAGTACTTTAGAAAGAGGAAATGAATGATAATAATAGTAATTATAAACAAAAGCAACGAAATAAAGTTATTTCACTACACGGTCTTCATTTTTCAACCTGGCTCGAGCGTTTTTTGTTTATTGTTTTTTTTTTTACTATAATGACTAGAGATGTTCATCTCGAATTATCATTGCCAAATAGTTTCCTAGTTGACCCGTAATTTATTGGAACAATGGAATCTTGCATATATAGATTGCTGCCATTTATACGAACATACGCAAGTACTCCGCCTGTGCTATAAGAAATAAAGAAAATAGAACGAAAGGACATTACGGAGGAAAGCGAGTACGCGGAGTTGTTGATCATTGCACTACATGATATATAAACTTTCTTTTCAAGAGCTGAAGGGTAACAAGGGAGAAAAATGTGTAAAAGAAAGAAGAAGAAGAAAGACGTTTACAAGGATATGTAACTTGACATTCTCATTTATTTTCAACCATCTTTTATTATTATTCGTTTTTGAATTGTGCAGTTCATAAGAGCAGCATCTTTTATTGTTACACTATTTAGCTTTGATTTTATTTTCCTTTCGTTCTAGTGCATCCAATACCTGCCCTTTACAAGTAATCGTCCCATGATAAACCTTTTAATTTACCATGAAATTATTGTAATCCGAGCTCGGGATCTTGGTAGATATAAAAATAAGACTCGAAAAAAAAAATAGATGTAATTCACCATCTTGATCTTTGATCTATTAATGTATAAATTACAGAAGTATAATTTTAGCAACAATAAAATGATTGCGCAATTTAACTATGTCTTTTTCTTCTTTTTTACTATTTATGACGAAGATGTATAAAATACCATATCAAACTAGACTTGGGAAATTCTGTTACATGGGGGGGGAGATAAAATACTATACAGAAAATAGTATTCGTAAAATGATGTAAATGATCAATATTTAATATAAAATGGTATGCAAAATCATCACAAGTTTTTAGTTTGGATTTTTAACAACCCATGCATCAGCATTAAATTCTTTTTATAATTGAATAATAATAAAAAAGAAAGTGCCACAGGATGTAAATGATACTTTTATGTATGTCAAGATTTTTGTTTATTCGTTCTATTCAGCTGATTATCTGCTTGTCGGAAGACTGGAGATTGTTTATATTTCTGTACTATTCGCCGTCGATCCAATTTGGGGCTATAATATAAAAGCAAGCATTACAAATCCGTATACAAATCACGCGTTTATTAGTATTGCTATCAAATCAATAATTATTCTCACCCCATTTAAAATTTTCCTTATTTCTTGATCCGTGCACAGTGAACTTTTAACGCAAAAATATGTGCCAAAATTATCTTCGATTAAGCATTTAATTGGTACCAGAATATGAAGAAACGTTTTCTTTGTGTGCTGTCTTCATTATTAGTGTTTTAATACATTGTCTGAAGAGAAAATCGCATGTACCTGAATTGGTTTTTTTGTTACTGCACGACTAATGCATTTTTGATCGGATTTATTTTACGCTTTAGTCTCCGACCATAGCAACCAGGCACCGAATTCAGTTACCATGGTTACCTACATGGCATGCATTGAACGAAAGTAGAAGAAAGAGGAAAGCATTTAAAATTTAAAATTTAAACAGTAAATGCATTTCAATTTGTGTTGCATAAAATCTGCAATGGAAGGGCCCAGATTTTTCTTGGTTGAACTATAGCTTTCTTATCAGAAAAATCGTTTTATTTGTTTCCTTTATCAGTTTAGGAAGGAGATACTAAAATTTTTTATGGGTGGCTGCCAAAAAAAAAAAAAAAAAAAAACTGCATGATTTACGGCATTCATCGCTAGTGATTATTAGGAATTAAAGCAAGAAAAAAGTAGCTTTACAGCTTGTAAAAAATCTTCAAATGATGCATGCTACAAGGTTAAGTAATGATTATACATTAGTTAATCATGCCAATTAAGAGTACTGTAATAATGAATGCATAATGATGATGTGTCTTTATATAATTCATGTTGACGGGATTACAATATATCATATACCCATGCATACAAGTAAAAAACAGTAGAAAATAATCTCAATTTTGCGTAATATTTTCATCATTTGTAAGTAGTCTGCACTGTTTGCGAAAGGTGTATTTGTACTGAATTATAATTATTTTCAAATGTATTTAAACAACAATCACGTGTAATAAAAAAAAATTATAACAAGAATCTCGCATTGAATAAGGGAAGTATCACCTGTACTATACTTTTTATCACTTTAAATACACACATCGAAGAGAAAATACGTAAATATCATATGTTTTTTATAAACATTAAAGTGCATCATTGTTTCTGTTGGTCTGGGAATACTCCATGCACGAATTCATCATGGTAATTTGTATACAAATTAATGCATCTCTGCATTGAAGCCTGATTTTCAGCTTTCTCTACACTTGAAGACGACATATGTGTATTTATGTTAATCAGATCTTGTTAGCTTGTATATAGATCATTAAATTCCATTCACTTTTTGTATAGAAACTTGATAAAATTCTGCATTTCTTCTGTAATCTGGGAAATTGTCTTGATACTCACACACAAACTTTTACTATAATAATAATAATAGATAAGCAGGTGATTTATCTCTTGTGTTCAATAAAGCGGGACCTTACTATTTAAATGTATGAATCGTAAAAATAAACTAAACTACATGATGATAATTACTGCCATATATGAAAAAGACGATCTCTACAATATGTCATTGTAAAAATATTGAATTTTGCATGATAAAATAATACATGTATACAAGAGGCATATAATTACATGTAAAACGTAAATGATACATTGTACATGGTTTTTAACTCAAAGAATAATGATACACAAAGTTATATATGTGTGTATTCACTATTTTCTAATAGCTGCTGATGGTCTAATTGCATTATCTCCCAGTCTCTCTCTCTCTCTCTCTCCCCCCCCCCCCCAACGTATTTCTTTTGGGAAATTGTTATATAATTATTTGCAAATATCAGCCTTCTTATTCTTCATTTTGTTTATGAAGGGAAATAGGAATGTTACATTAAATTTATTAATTTCTTATAAATTCGTTGTTTACAATCATAACTTTCAAAGAGACATTGCATTCAAAGCAGATCCTTGTTTAAACCATTCAAGTTGTTCTAAAAAGTATTATGATTAAAACGTTTATAAGTTATCTTTTAAATGAAACAACTTACCTTGGTTAAATGTATGGATCAAAGGTATATCAATAGTAGAGTTTGTACTCTTATGTAATCGCAATGTCAAGGGATTTCCCGGCTGAATATTAGTTAAGCCAATAATGCTGACTTTATCAGAAGGATCAATTTTCTCGTAGTCATCTGGATCACTGAAAGTTAATGGCAAAATACCATTTCTTTTTAGGTTAGTTTCATGGATTCGAGCAAATGACTAATACAATTTGGTTATTTTTATCACTTTTGGATTGTCATATTTAACTTTTGTACCTTGGCAATGACAGACAGACCATTTAAATACCTGGGTTCCAAGGCAGCATGTTCTCGAGATGAACCCTCACCATAATTCTCGTCCCCAATAATGACCCAAGACACACCTCTTGCTTTATAATCACGGGCTGTTTCAGGAATAGAAGCTATTTGGTTAGTAAATACATTGACAGCCTGATTGATTTGATCTTCTGAATTTGTAGAGCCAATCAAGAGATTATTAGAAATGTGCTCTAAATGGCCACGGTACCTGAGCCATTTGCCTGCCATGGAGATATGATCAGTGGTACATTTTCCTTTGATTTTTGTTAAAATTGGTAGAGCTTCATAATCTTTTCCGTTCCAAGCAGGAAATCGAGGTAAAATTTGAAGCCTATCAGAATGAGGGTTTATTTTGATTTCAATATGAGAACCATCCTTTGGTGGAGCTTGATACAAATCAGTATTGTAAGTAGCATAACCTTTAGGAGGAGTAGTATCATGACCAGAAGGTACGTCAAATTTGAAGGGAATTCCATCTGATCCAACCATGGAATCTGTCATGGGATTAAATGTGATTTTTCCAGCAAATGCCATGGCTGTTGCAATCTAAGTTTCAGTGATTAGACTACTATATAGTCGTACATGAATCATTCAATAAATATAAATATATACCTCGGGAGATACAATAAACCCGTGTGTATTTGGGTTACTATCGTTATTTCCAGCAAAGTTTCTATTATAAGAAATCATGATTGAGTTATCTTCGCCTTGTAAGGTTTGTTTGCGATCCCATTGACCAATACTAGGACCACATGCAGTAGCTAAAATGGTGCCACCTACTTGTTGGAATAAATCTAATTGTCCATCACGTTGCAGGGTTTCTCTCATTTGTTCAGAACCTGGTGTTACCAAATAAGGTACTCTTGATTTGAGTCCTTTATCTAACCCTTGCTTGACAATGGAAGCAGATTTACACATATCTTCATATGAAGAATTTGTATCTGAGCCAACTAGCGAAGCACTAAGTTTATTAGGCCAGCCTTCTTGTCTTACTCGTTGTTTAAATAAAGATAGAGGTGTAGCTAAATCAGGAGTAAACGGACCATTGACATGAGGTTCTAATGTTGAGAGATTGATTTCAATCAAATCATCATAAACAGCATCTTTATCGGATTTTAAGTTGTGAGCATACTTTCCAGCTAAATTAGCGACATCCTGTCTATTAGTAGCTTTTAAAAAATCGCTCATACGCTCATTATAAGGGAATACAGAGGATGTAGCACCAACCTAGAGTACATGAAATTTGTATAAACACAATTCAAACCAATCAAACATAGTTTTTCTTACCTCAGCACCCATATTGCATATTGTGGCCATGCCAGTACTAGAGATTGTATCTACACCTTCTCCAAAATACTCCAAAACGTTGTCTGTACCACCTTTTACGCTGAGTATACCAGCTATTTTCAAAATAACATCTTTAGGTGACGCCCAACCAGAAAGACTACCATCCAATTTGACACCGATTACTTTTGGACATTTCAATTCCCAACTTTTACCAGCCATTACATCTACAGCGTCCGAGCCACCTACGCCAATACCAAGCATACCTAAACCACCTGCATTACAAGTATGGGAATCAGTCCCTATCATGAGCCCACCAGGAAATGCATAATTCTCAAGCAAGATCTGATGCATAATACCAGAACCTGCTTTCCAATACCCAATCCCGTATTTTGCTGAAGCATCGGCCAAAAAATTATAAACCTCCTTATTTATGTATTTAGCTCTAGATAAATCAGCTTTACCACCTCTTTGAGCTTCAATTAGATGATCGCTGTGAATTGTAGTAGGGACATGAACCCGAGAAATATTGGTTGCCATGAGTTGTAATAGAACCATTTGAGCAGTTGCGTCTTGGCAAGCGATACGGTCTGGATATAGCTTTAGATAGGAAGCTCCTCGAGTGATTTCTTGATTTTGAGGTTCATGCAAATGTCCATAAAGAATCTTTTCAGATAAAGTCAAGGGGCGATTTAATCTGAAAAGTGAAAGCAGTAATGTTATTTCTTTGTTCTTTGTTCTTTTTTTTTTTGCGTACATGAGTATTATGGTTATATTACCTCTTTTTTATAGTATTGATATTATCATCTATTCTCTCATAAGTACCACTAATAGTCTGCTGAGAATCAATTGATAACATTCTGATAGTAGAGCTTTTATGCTTTCGAATAGATGTCCATAAACATCTTGAAGACGTAGCGTGCTATAATCAAATAGATTAAAATGTGCTCGGTGCATACTATTGTGTTTTCTATATAAGTACCTTTAAAATAGACATTTCTTTATACTAAAAAATGATAAAAGGAAAGGGAAAAACTAAAAAGAAAGAAAAATGCACACACATTTATAAACAAACAAGTATCCAATGAAACGTAGAATGTGTATTACATTTCATATTCGTACAGACCGTATTATCTTATCTTTTGTTATCTCAATAAGGAATATATCACAAGAAAATTCAATCACATGAATATTCGTGGGATTTCTATGTGTTTTGCTCACCATCATGACGGGCGTTGTACCATGGTGCCTTTCTTTAAACGATTATTAAGACCATCAAACGACATTTTTTACTATGATATATATCAATATGAAATGTTCATCAGATGTTGCTATTTCTAATGATATTTTTATATCAGAAATTTTACTTGTAATAACGATTAAATAACGTTGATATACAAATTATCTCAGTATCATTTAAAAAGTTTATTTTGAGCTCTAATATTGACATTTGATTATTATTTTAATTTTTGATCTCTTTCAAACAACCACTGAATTTCAACAATTTCTCTCCATAGCGAGGAATTTCTTCCAAATGTCATTGAGACTGAAGTTTTAGCTACTTGAATCCATAATTGAACGCCTTTTTCATAGATGCGCTCCAATTTTTTTCCAATTCCTGCCAATTCCAACTGAACCAACGAGTTCCAACTTGCTCTTGCCATTAATAAACTATGATACACCATCTTGGGATAAAGAGTAGGATATACCAATCGATATAACATGTATAAAAATATTGTACAACGTGAAGCTTCTACCCAGCTTGATTCTGAAATGCATCGAGAAAGCACTTTTTCTGCTATTTTAATTGCTCGAATTGTCAAAAATGGAGACGGTGGTATGTCTAATAATGCTTCAATTGCAGGTAAAATTCGTCTAGCATCTTCTTCACGCGTATATTTAGGTTGCGTTAATGGTGATAATTTATCGTAATATATGGCAGCTGTTGATCTTTTTGCATGAATGTTACTAAATGCTGGTACATAAATATCAGGTGCAATCATTCTGCAAATAAAATGTGCCAGATGTGGTGCATCAAGGCTTTCTAATGGCATTACTACGTCTTTGCTTCCATATTCTTTTATCATATCTAGGACACACCATGCTTTCAATTGTTGTAAAAATGCTTGTTCGATTTCTTTATCTGTCAGGTTTGTATCTCTTTCTAATAATTGATCAAGACCTGCATATTCTCCTTGACAACGGATACAATCACATTGAAATTCGAACCCAAATCTTTCTTTCAACGATTTTTGTCTTTGATCTTTTGTTGCAACAAGATCAACATAACTGATAGTAATGGGTGTATTTTGAGGTATATCTTCTGAGGCAATAATGAGCTGATGACCTTGTTCATAAATGACACTTGCATTAGGTCGACATGAGTGACGGATATATTGACTAGTGATGGGATAAATGCCAATAGCAATAGGATCTAATTGCATATCAGAATCTGTAATCGGAAATGAGGAAATTTGTACACGTTGCCAAAGAGTTGATAATTCTTGCAATGTGTAATTTGCAATTGGATTCAATTTCTCCAATGTACTTTTTACAAGCGATTGATCTACATTGTTATTTGCTACAACTTCTAATTGATTAAATGCTTGTATTTGAGCATTTGTTTTTGTTGGTAATGTATCATGACTAGCCAAAGTTAATGCAGCACGGTCTAATAACCATTGATTTACATTCAACAAAGCATCTTTATCGTAATCTGCCGAACCGCATAAACCTCTATGGAAATGTATCCATGATTTCAAGAAACAATCTTGACTGCAAAAGTATGCAGAGTGACATTTTGAGCAACATTGGAGATTCCCTTTTCGTAAACAATAGTTACATCGGTCTAATCGTTCCGAGGGGAACGGCACCGAAGCCAATGGCGCTTGCGTCAAAAGAGTAGTTCCTGCAGTTGTATATTTTGAACTAACAAATATGTTGTTTTCAATCTTTAATTGATTTTGTTGTTGATTCAAGTATTGTTCCATTTTCTAAATAGTGAAATAAAAAAGAAATAGAAAAAGAAGGAAAAAAAAAAAAAAAAAAAAAAAAGGAAAGAAAAAAAAAATTTCATGTTTGGATACCATGTTTAATAATCCTAAATGCAATTCAAGCTGACGAAGAGCATATATGAGTAGATACGGTATTATATAAAGAGGAGTCTTAAATAGGCGCGGATTTGCTGTGGGTCTTGTCGAGATGTTGTACAAGGTTGATTAACTTTTTTATTTTATATTATGTTAAAAAAGAGTGTCTCCCTGTTCCAAAATAAATTGCTCTCGGAATACGAGAAATGAATTCATTTTTATTTTCTTTTTTTTCCTTTCACTCTTTCTATATACACAACGCTGAAAACCCTTCATTTTGTTATTGAATAAATTTTGTGCGTGCGTTTGTTGCTGTTGTTTTGAGAGTGTGTGATTTTCTATTTTTAACAACATTTGCCTTATAATTCGAGCCATTACTATTATATCTCTTCTTTTTTCGTTCCTCTATTTTCAAATAATTTACATATGCAAAGTGGTAATTTACTCTTATATAATAAAATAAATGATGTTTCTTATATTTACATTTTCAAATAAAAAGCTCTTTCTGATCAAGCAAAATCATGTTCCGATCAAGGCAATCAGTATCCTTTTTGTTCTCCAGTATCAACAGATGTATGGAAAAATGGTTCTAGTTATGATTTTATTTGGAATTTCAAGTATGTAATAATCATTTCACAATTATTTTCATTATAATAATCTTTACTCCCTTTTGTTAGTTATCCTTTTTATGTTGGCTATGTAAGGAAAAGAAGAAAGAAAAAAAAAAGAGCACCCTCCTTCACCCCCACCCTCTCCTTTTTTTAACGCTATATTTTATACATCTAGGATTCCATCAGTCTTTACTTGTATTACTATATCAAATTCGAATATAAAAATGTCAAGAATTTCACCAATTTAGATACAAGTGCTGGTGGCATTGAAGTAACTGTTGATGATTCATGGTTTCTTACTCCATTGGACCCAGGAGATTCAGATAAGAATTGGACAATGTTAGGTTTTTATCTACCTTCAACGGCTAACTCTGCTGAGGAACTTGCGAGTCCAACTAGTATGTTTCCTCGACCATTCAACTTTACAATAACTCGTTAGTACTACATGTATTTATATAATTTTAAAATAACTCATTTCCAACACAAATTTGACAAATATAGAAATTGCACCTCCTGGTAACAGCACAACAAACATAACTAATACCACAAACTCAACAAATACAAATAATAACAACGATAAAAATAACGGCAATAATAGTAGTAATTCATTATCTTCTTCTTCTTCTGCATTACCTGGTTGGGCTATTGCTATCATTGTTATCGCAGTAGTTGCATTAGTTTGTGGTGCTGCTGCTCTTATATGGGCTATACTTATATTCCGTAGAAATAAACGAAACAACAAGTTAATTCCTATCGCTGGAAGTGGCCGAAATGACAACAAACGGAGTGGACGTGATAAACAATTATACAAAGACTCAGGATCTATCAGCTCTCAAGCTAAAATGACAGCTTTTAGATCAACAGATAGTGTACCAATGAGTGCGGCAGAAAATGCCTCTAGTGTAGGTACACTGGCTTCAAGACAAACTTACACACAACCATTTACTCCGTATGATAATAAGTTATCCTCTACTGATGCTGTTTTACTCGCTGATACCTTTAGAAATACATTGGGTAGATCAACAGCTGATTGGAACCCTACTGCCAGTACCGCTACTGGTGGTGACGAAGAACAAGAAGAACTCAAAAGAAGACGTTTGGGGGAAGCATTGTTACAAAGACAATTAGAAGAAGATGGTACTTCAGTAAAACATGCTGGTCGATTTACTAGAGTAAAGAGTCTTGCTGATATACAAAAAAGTGCTGTTTTTGAACATCCCACTAAATATTAAAATCTTCTCTCTCTCCTGTACCCCCCTCCCCTCTCTCCTTCATTTTCATAATTGTATTATTATTTTTTACTATTACTTTTACTTTTATATACACTTTTTATGGTTTTTGGCAACTCGTCGGCTTTGTATTCTTCCTTTTTTTTCTTTTTTTTTTTTTTCTCTCTCATCATATATTATTATTATCCTATCATTATTTATATACACATAAATCACAAGGTTTATTTAGCATTTTTTATGGTGTAAACCTTGGAATTTTTTCCAAAAATACATTTATTCTTTTTGTATTACTAATAGAAAATCATAATGTTATAGTATTTATACGCTACTTCGTATATAAAAAGATATGCGTTCATTCCTGAGTTTCCCCCTTTCTCGTCTTTCAAATTCAGTCCCCCCCCCCTACCTCTCATTTATCATATCATTTTAGAAATATATCGTCATTTTTATTGAAGCATGTTTAAAATACAAGATATTATTGGGCTTTTTATTTATTTTATAAAGTTGAATAACTTGGTAAATTCCATCGCTGGTGAAAAAAAAGAATGATGAGAATGATCTTAATTAGCTACTGTAAGAATTTATACAGCTGCTCGATGTTAATCAATCAAATGTTGTGTTTGAACCATCGTGAAACTGGTTACTGATATATAATATTGGTTACTTTATGCTATCTTTTACTGGAAATAATTTGAGTTAAATAATATACTGAATGGTAAATCACGAAAATTCGCAAAAGGTGGATTTGCGGTTTTTCATTTTGAAATGGAATCGATTTATGTTATATACTTTATCTCACAACTTTTTTTAATAGAATTAAAATACACGTACATGTACATGTACTTGAGATGCTCAAATTTAATCCAGAATTGCATTTTGTGGAATAACCATTAGCAATCAGATACAACAAGTTCATTTAGTGTTAATGTTTCGGATTTTTATAGATATTTCACAAGCAAACATTAAGAACTTTGAACCTGAATATCTCTGCAAAAAATTAAGTTATACTAACATTTTTTAATAGTAAAATTTGCTTGTTTTGAAGTGCTTTATAACATATTTCAGTATAAAAAAATTCTAAGTATTTTTATTTTTATTTTCATTTTTTTGATATTTTTGTAGTAGATTTTAAAATACTCGTTATATTGAGAAGCATTTCTTTTATATTCATTGAGTAGAGCTCGCTGAGCTCTATTGGGCCCAATTTAGTTATTTTCAAAATGTTGATTTTTCGTGGAGATATCCTAAAAAATGTGTGCAAAGAGATATCTTCACTTCTACCTCCCAATTTTCCCTTGTATACCCTCATCCCAAATTCTGAATTTGAAAAAAAAATTGACAAAAATCTCATTTTCTCTACAAAAAATGCAGCTAGAAGGTTCAACAATAGCTCAATCAATAGATAATTTTGCTGTGCATTATATCTATTATTTAAATTTAAAATATACTTACAACAAATGTTCTGTATCTTCAAAAACCTCCAAAATTTCAATTGGATTTTATGTAAAATTTAATGTGGAACATTTGTCTAAATTTTATAGAAGTGGATGCAGAATTCAAAGCTACACAAAAATTATTTAATACGCTAGTTTAACTTACTTTGCAGTTCATGAGCATTTAAACAATTTTGTTTTTGAATCATTTTCGGATCGATTTTTCAAATCGATTTTGGAACTCAGTTATCATAGTTCTCAGCTGTAATTGAAATGTCAAAACGGTCTTAAGAAATAATCTTGCCAAAATATTACACTTTTTATTAACAATACATCTAGAGGATGTATTTATATACTTTTCATTATAACTATTACACAGAATTACTATCTAAGAACATTACACCAATTTACTAAGACGCATGTGAATCAACGTGTACACCTGTTGATTTACTATGATACCGAATATTGACTGCGACCTTGAATGTGCGACCTAGGATATGATATTGACATAACAGTAATATAACTGTCATTTTTGCAGCGAAAAGGGGTAAATTTAATAAAAAAAGCTTAAAAAAAAGAGATGCTGTTTAAATCCTTCTTTATTCAATTATGGATTATCTACAATAAAATGCTATTTGTTTAATATACACAATGAATAATTAGAAAATAAAGTTAAAACTGGATATATTTATTGAGTATACGGTTGGTAAAAGAGATAATTATCCATCTCTGCAGTAAAATATGGGTGTAAAAAGCGATAAAGAATACTGCTAAAATCCTTCTTTATTAAAATATGGATAATGTGCAATAAAATGGTTATTCTACGTCTCTATTTATATTATTTGGTGATTATTTACTATCTTGCAACTGCATTGCAATTGTCAACGATTCCATTAATTTTGAGTATAAATGTTGGGTTGTTTGGTTATTGATTTGGTGGATCAAGAACGGTATTTTAAATATAGTTTGTCAATCATGCTTTCAGAACAGCCCTTACTTGTTCTACTTGATAAGCGTGTACCTTTTGTATCTTTTATTTAGGATATCCCACATTACTTTATTAGTATTTTAGCATCTCTTATTTGAGTATTATACCCTTGCTATCTTTATGCAATTGTCTATTTACTATATAGTCTTATCTTTGATAGCATGGTTTCAAATGAGATGACATTTAATTTAGGTATTTTATGATGGGAATCTAGCTTAGTTCACTTCAATCTCGAAAGACATCAGGGTTCAGGGTATTTATATGTTTTGGAAACGCGGATATTGAGTCTACAATATAGAGTGTATGAATGGTTTCATAATCTTGAGGAACTAATTAATTACAACATGATGATATAATAGATTGACCAGAAGAGCAAGTTTAGTAGAAAACAACCAAGTCAAGTATATGGAATATTCATACTTGCTTAACTTTAGACAGTGAATGTTTGTACAAATGGAATAGCTGGATTCCATTTTCAGGAACAAATTCATCATAATTGGCTCAACTTCAGGATTTTAGGCTACACCATTTTATCATAGACTAAATTTAACATAACTAAATAAAAGTGCTATACATCATTATAATCTCATACTCATCACTCTATGCTAAGAGTCTCATGTCTAAATAATCCTTTGAGCATGATCTGTCAGAATCACAATATTCCAAATATAGACAGATGATCTAGCAAGTCTTTATTGTTCAGTAGCTGGTTGTTCCTGTCATCTAGGAACTAATAATGAAGTATAACTTATACAGTAGCAATATTACCACTGAAACATAACATATTATATCTATATACATTTATCAATTAATAATAATTTCTATTGTTACATCAAATGGACTCCTGTCCATTAGATCTTATCGCACAATCCCAATAATTATATATAAACCCATATTTAATTCGTTCTAATAAACGGTACTTTTTAAGTTGATAAATCAGAGCACTTCTGTTAGTAATAAATATACCCAGTCTAGTCTATATCCTGAACAATATTTATATTTCTCTATTTATATTATTTGATTATTGATACTGTATTTATCTGGCAGTTGTTCTGCTGACTGTCGATTATTGTATTATATATATTCCACCATTTTGAATATATTGTTGGTGAGAGTTTATGGATACATATAATCTTATATATAGAAAGAATAATAATAAAGACTAGTAACATTAATTATAGAGAACGTACATAGTAGGCTTCAGAAACAGTGCCCATCCATTCAAAATTGTCCCGACTACAAATTATATTAAATAAAGCAAGGATGGTTACTATAGTGATTGTTTTTTTATACATTTGAATAATGCAGAAATGGCCAGCTTAAGATTAAAAAACCGCATTTGAAATGAAAATAAGTCGAGAAAATACTAAGGTATTGCAATGATGGTCATTAAGTAAAGTCTAGATTATTTTTCATTCTCTACCAGGATATTTAGTTTTTGGATGGCTGTAAAGACTTTTTTATTTTTTTATAAATTTTGTGAGAGCACTTTTTCTGTTATAGAGATCCATGAAGGGATGACAGGTATGCAAAGCTAAAACTATAGGATAGCACTCATTAGCGTCTATCCAACGAATTTTATCTCGTCAAAAAATATTGATTTTTCGTCGAGAAAATTGAGATTGGATGATTGATTTTTGATGATACGAAAAAGAATCCATTTTGGACGAGGATATACAAGGATAAATTTTCGGGAATACGAAAAAAAACCCAAAAAAATTAATATCCCCACGAAAAATAGGGCTACAGCTACGTATAAATACTCATTCTGTAGATAATTTTGTTGCGCATAACGTCAAAATAAAAATTTTTAGGGTTGCATTTGAATGAAGGATACTTTTTGATCAAAAACTGTTAAAAATTGACATTAAGTTTACTAGAGATTTTATGAGAAAAGCATTTTTAAAACCTACATAGATCGATTCAGAATTAAAAGCTAAACCCAAGATATTTAATACGCTAGTTCAACTTACTATGCATTTTTGTGCGCAATTAAACATACAAGGTTTTTTTGGATTTTTTTGGATTTTTTTTCCATTCGAACGCTTTTTGGATTCTAGCTCAGTCACATATGCATATCTGATTATACAATTTTATATGGTGATATTCAAAATCAGAGCGTGCCCCCAATTTCAATAGATAATCAGGAAATATAAAATATAGGGCTATATTTGAGATGCTATAGAATCTGGCCAAAAGAGTTATTTCTATCCATCATATTGATTTCTCAGCGAGTATAAATGCTTCAAAAGCGAAACACTTGCTTTCCACTGCTTAGAAACTCCATCTAAAATGTTAAATATGATGATATAGAAGGAAATAATTGAAGTTAGAAAGTTAGAAACGAAAGTATCTTTTTGTACACATTTTTGAGAAAGATATCTGTACAAAAAATTAACGTATTTGAAGAAAACCAAATAGGGTCTGAGAGAGCTTAACGAGGTGGATGATATGAATGTAAAAAAAAAAAGCTAGCAAACTGTCAGAAAAATAAAAGTGCTCAAAAAATATGTATACTATCATACGTGTATGTGTTATAGAGCGTTTCAAAACAAGCAAGTTTTACTATTGTTAGAAAGTGTTAGTATAGCTTAACTTTTTGCAGAGATTTGAAGCCTCAAAGTTGTGGAATTTTTTAAGCAGAGGAAAACAGGTTTCTTTTCGACAGCCGTGCCTTAATCATTCAAAAATAATTCTTAGCTAATGAGGTCAAAATTATATGTTATTTGTAGGCTCACTGTGTATTAAGTTTAACTTCCAAATTTAATTTTCAGCCATCATTTGATTTTATAAAAAAATTCAAGGAATATCTGAAACAATTGATACAGAATAGTTTGAAATTTGAACACGTACAAGTTTTTATTATTTCTCCATTTTAACAGCAACTCAGGGGGCTGAAACTTTTGCAATTCTGTTGATCAACATTAAAAGTAGCTTCTATTACAACAGAATGTCATTTGGATCCATATCCGTTGAGAACTGATGACCTTACTGACCTTCTTAGTAGGCATTAAATAGCAGATAACCAACTTGTTCTTCAAATCTATCGAATGCACAATGACCCATGGAAGCTGATACTGTACCTGAAATACTTTTAATGTATATTGATATCTATGTTTATGTAGAGTCGCAGTTTACTTGGATCAGTATCTATAGATACTGTATTTAAGTTGTTTTCAATAAAAGTGTGCAGCAAATTATAGGTACACTTTGGCGATGACTTTCTCATTACATAGTACTGTAGGTTGCAAAAGTTGTCATTCAACATTATTGTGTCGAAGATGATCCGTATATAACTCTTGTGGGATATGTACACAACATTTATCCACTATATTGATCTCCATTTCATCTGATCCTCAATTAAAGTACAGCTGGCATGAATAGACATTACACTACTAAATGCTATATGCTGATTCATACTAATATAAATTTTTGACCGAGCTTCAGTCCTAGCAGCTTATAGTTAAGGACCAATCAACATAATGTGGATCTAATCACACCATTATAATTAAGGATCGCCTATGAACTCTATGAATACACCGATTGGTTACTATCAAGTTTTATATCTGACAAGGGGTATTATTGGCTATGTATAAACCTAGGAATGCTTACCTAATCTCTCTGATAAAAACTATATAAAGAGGACATTTATTTATTACAAAAGTCCTCAAGTAGAATTTAACTTGATAATAAAAACCCTAATGCTATCTAGTCGAATTCCTATTGTTTTTTTATATTTTTTTCCGTGAATATCTCTACCTATTATTCCACAACCACTACGGCTAAACTATGCTTTCCATGGGCATAATGATCTGCACAGATGGGCAGAATAAATTTTTTTGTGCAGATCAGGCAGCCCAGATGAGCAGAGCAATGAGATCAAGGTTTTTTAGCCAATTTATTAAAGTATATCAATCATAATATAATTAATAACGAAGATAATTTGAATGGTTTAAAACAGATGTGAGTTACTCTGATTCAACAAAATTGCCTTATTGACGAGATATATCAATTTGAAATTTGGGGTTCGAAAGAGTTCCGCCCATGTTCTTCTTTCGGGGACCAAATAGGAACAACGACAACAACCTATTTGGTAAAACTAAAATATTTATGCCTTTGTAAATTCCTGTTTGTAACACACAATTTTTTCTCTTCCCTGCTCTTTCCTCAGATCTTTTCTTTATGTTTAAACTACCACAAAAAGACTAATGTTTTTTGTAAGCTGAAATCAAGAAGCAGGTACAAGTGCATGTTTTTCCTATTGTTTATTTGGAAATGAATTATTAACTGTTAGTGTTAGGGCTCGTTATAATATCTTTTTCGAACAAAAAAAGCATCCAGGACTTAATCATTTTGTTCCGTTATCTACATTATAACCAATGCTTTTTTGGTCTAAAGTCGATATCTACCGGGAGAAAAACTGGTGATTATAAAAGTATGTATAGTATTGACTTGATTTGAATGCATGAATAAACTCATGTTAGTCTATTTAGTTTCTAAAAAGCATTTATTTCTATTTAGTGGCCAACAGCTACGAAGAGGAAAACAAGGTGTTGTCTTATATATCACTACCAACTACCAAAGGTACACCATAATTATTACCTATTAGCTTGTTATTAATAATTGATTTTACTAATAAATCAATTTTTGTAGGTCAAAAGTAAGTTTGTTCTGGTAAAGCATTGAATAAATTGACATGGGACAAAGAGGGTAAAAAGGTGGAAATAGGTCCCAGTGATGGTCATCATGTTTATGTTTATGACATTGGAGGGGTAAGAATAAAACTTAGTGTAAATCATCTCTGTTATGTCAATACTCATCCTAGGTCTCACATCCAAGGTCACAGTCTATAATTAGTGTTACAGTAAATCAATGCGGATCATTGACTTACATCATATTCTTAGATAGTAAAACCCTAGAACCCTAGTAATAGTTATAATTAATGTATATAAATACATCTAAAGGATGTATTGTTAATAAAAGTGTAATATTCTGGCAAGATTATTTATATATACTCTTTTGACATTTCAACCTCTAGCGCAATAATTATAAAGTAAGGCTATATTATGATCAAATAAAATACCACACAATATTAACATGTATAAATATTTATAGTAATAAGCTTGAACCAAGTGGATACAGCTTCATAAATTCTTGAAACGTTCTCAAATATCGAAAAATTTCTTATTTTTAAGACTTACAAGGCCTATAAACGGAATATTAATTCCGAAAATTATTCTTGTCCGGATCATCAATTTTGACATTTTTTAATTTTTTTTTCTGATTTTGCAAATCTAGAGCTAATTATACTACCAATTACAAAAACAAAAATATACACGTATACAGAATTTAGCGCTCTATTTGCTCAATAAAAAATAACAAACATTTTTATTACAGAATATTACATGAAAACCCTTTAACCAAAAAACCGTTTTTGGGCCAAAAGTACAAAGTTTCATTACTTAACATTTAATATTAAGCTTTTATAAAATGTGTATTAGCTATGGCTACAATTTTCTCTCACAATGTAGTATATTTAAACGTTGATTTTGTTATCAAAACTTGATTTTTCTGTTTTTTGATAAAAACCATGAGTGTTAGTAAGGATAAAATGAGTCCCAAAAATGTCCGCTAAAAAATCTGAATTTTCAGACCATACGTTGTTGAATATAAGAAAAATTATAAAAAAAAACGCTTTTTTATTTAAAACTTAGTGTAATGAGGAGTCAAACATTTCAGTTTCATTCATGCAAAATCTTGCCTCATTCCTTATATAAATACTACAAGGAAATCATTACATGATCCCTTGTAGATTTATCTGTCTTGTTACACTCCCTTTACTTATATTTATTCACTAATAAATATCTAATTTACAAATAAGAACACCAACCTTCGTCAATCCAGTGATCACAAATTTATAATAGCAAAAATAATATCTATAAGCATATTATCCACCTTTGTTGTTAGTCCAAAATTATAGATCATTACACTACTATACAATGAATGCACCTTTTATCAAACTTGATCTCTGTCGTATATTTTCAGGTTTGATAAATAATACTCAAAAAAGAATACAATTAAAAGAGAATGAGTAATGAATCAGTTATTCAACTGTATAGTAAAAACAAGATATTGTTTATTTAGATATAAAAGTATAGCATTTTATATTAATTTGACATTGAGAGCCTGAGATGTAATTTAACCATTATTGCAGAGTTTGTGAGTTGTCTTGTTTCAATGCTACGCTAAATGTGCTTGGATGTTGATTTGATAACTACTTGATTTATTATTAACCACTGGGATGAGATAATATGGTGTCATAATTGAGGTCCAAGCGATCTTGGTAATTGCTGGAAAAACGTACTACGTTAGGAGTCTTTTATATCCGGTATCAAGTGTTTTCATCATTTCAATACATTGTTGTAAATGTATGTAATAAAGAAAGATAAGTACGTGAGAATTGGTCAATCTTTATTAAATATAAAAACAAGATGGGGAAATCAAATGAAGGGTGAATGTCTACTGCTATTTATATTTGATTTAAGGATTGCTTACACACCTGTCTAGAACAGTGTTCTCATACTAAAATTTAGTGTCAATCCTCACTTATGCTAATGTAATTATATTCAGATATAGATGATCAGTCTAAAGTCTTTAGTTGCTCTTGGCAACACTAATTATTAATATTCTTTACTTTCTATCTTTTATTGTAAGTCTAGATTATCAGAACTTAGCTTATGTGATTATCAGGGTAATTATTTACAGTGTTTATATGACACATATGCTAAATATGTTAAGGCATAGTTTATTGTCATATTTAAACTACGATTTAAGGTACATTTATATATGCAAATACAACATACATGTCGTAGTCAATAGATTGTACGATGTATTGATACTGTAGAAAGCGATAGCATATGGTACTTGCTACTTGGTGGCATACATACAACAAATTTTATCAAAATGGATAAGCTCCAACCAAGTTTTTGAAGTTTTTGCATTTTTCATTAATCTAGTAATAGCAGCTTGGTAAACTACCACGCAAGCTAACGTTAATTTGAATAATGATGCAAAAGTGGCCAGTTTAAAATTGAGAAGCCGCACTTGAAATGAAAATAAGTCGAGAAAATACTAAGGTATTGCAATGATGGGTATGGGTATTAAGTAAAGTCTAGATTATTTTTCATTCTCTACCAGGATATTTAGTTTTTGGATGGCTGTAAAGACTTTTTTATTTTTTTATAAATTTTGTGAGAGCACTTTTTCTGTTATAGAGATCCATGAAGGGATGACAGGTATGCAAAGCTAAAACTATAGGATAGCACTCATTAGCGTCTATCCAACGAATTTTATCTCGTCAAAAAATATTGATTTTTGATCGAGAAAATTGAGATTGAATGATTGATTTTTGGTGATACAAAAAAGAATTCATTTTGGACGAGGATATACAAGGAAAAATTTTCGGTTTTACAAAAAAAAAAATTAAAAAAATGTATATCCCCACGAAAAATAGGGCTACAGCTACGTATAAATACTCATTCTGTAGATGATTTTGTTGCGCATAATGTGCAAATAAAATATTTTAGGGTTGCATTTGAATGAAGGGTACTTTTTGATCAAAAACCGTTAAAATTTGATACTAAATTTACTAGAGATTTTATGAGAAAAACATTTTTAAAACCTACATGGATCGATTTAGAATTAAAAACTGAACCCAAGATATTTAATACGCTAGTTCAACTTACTATGCATTTTCGTGAGCAATTAAACATACAAGGATTTTTTTGGATTTTTTTGGATTTTTTTTCCATTTGAACACTTTTTGGATTCAAGCTCAGTCACCTGTGCATATCTGATTATACAATTTTATATGATGATATTCAAAATCGGAGCGTGCCCCCATTTCAATAGATAATCAGGAAATATAAAATGTAGGGCTATACTTGATATGCTACAGAATATTGACAAAAGACTTATTTCTATTCATGTTGATTTTTCAGCGAGTATAAATGCTTCAAAAGTGAAACACTTGCTTTTATCTCGCTTAAAGACTCAACCTAAGATGCCAAATATCTCAAGATTTAATAAGCTTGAACTTGAAGGTTTCTAAGCTAAATCTTCTTGTTGTTTTTTAATGTTTTATTATATACTAAAGTTTCAGAGGTGGTTTTTTTTAGATAATTTTTGGACCCCTAAACATTGTAATTGTAAATCCTGTTTTCTTTTGTTTTTCTTTTTGTAGTTTTAAGAATTTGGAGAATTTTCACATTTTTTTTACAAAAGTATCGGTAGGAATCAGGCAACCAAGTTTTCTTGGGTAAAATTGGCTGCTGGAAACGAATCTGTAATACATTTTATTGTATATATCAATTTCGCTGAGATTTTTTGGTATAAACTTTGCTGGACTCTAGTATATACGCCGATGGTAACCCTTAAATTTCATTATAAAGCCTTGCTTGAACACATAATAAAAATTGGTGAACAATTTATTCCACATATTTTTATATATAATACTAAACGTCAAATCTAGTTTCAACAATTTTAGAGGGAAAAAACCAGCCAAAAAGCGTGAATATTTGTACTGGTGATTAATTTTAGTAATTTTTTTTCTCAAAAACAGTATCCATCCATTTAACATTGTTCCTGTTACAAAGTTTATTAAATGAAGCAAGGATGGTTACTATAGTGATTGCTTCATAAATTTGAATGATACAGAAATGGCCAGCTTAAAATTGAGAAACCGCATTTGAAATGAAAATACGTTGAGAAAATATTAAGGTATTGCAATAATGGTTATTAAGTAAAGTCTAAATCATTTTTCATTCTCTACCAGGATATCTAGGTTTTAGATCGCTGTGAAGACTTTTTATTTTTCTACATTTGATAAAGCACTATTTAATACGATATGGGTATTTGTACATTCCAAACTCTGAATTTCAGTATATTTTTGACAAAAATCTCCTTTTCTCTACAAAAAAAATGCAGCTAAAAGGCTTAATAAAGAATAGATCGATTGATAATTTGGCCATCCATTATTTCAACTGCTCACATTTGAAACATGTTTATAAAAAGTCCAAAATTTCAAACGCATTTTGCGCAAAACTTAACGTAAATCATATGTCTGAATTTTGTACAGGTGGATTTAGAATCCAAAACTGTACAATAAACATTTAATAAATACACTAGTTCAACTTACTTTGCATTTCTTCATGAGTTATGTATGAGTCTTTCGAAAGCCATTTAGTATCCGGCAAAAAACTTATAAAAAGCAAAATGAGAAATACAATTATAATTCTTCTAGATTATTAAAGATGATTAATACTTCATTTTATTAGGATTAGGAACTAGCATTATGCAATATAGAACTCTTTTTTTGGTAGCATGTATACGTTCGTTTTTGTGCCCCTTTCTTTCTTTCTTTTTCAATCAGATATTTATTTCATCACTTTAGAGAATATTTACAAACAGTTAGAAGCAAGTAGATAATAGATAAAACTTGGCATCGTAAAAAATTAATATATTTGTTATCTCTCGGTAATTCTTATCTCAAACAACAATCTTTTTCGTTGAAAATCGAATGTACAATAAAAATGAGCAATTCAAAATTGTATACCCTTTTAAAAAGCATTGTATTGAACTATCTTTTCATATTCTTCTTCATTAATAATCTTGATAATAGTTCAGTTACAAGAGCATCTGCTTTTATGCATTTTTTTCGACTAACTATATCTGAACCTATGTGATAACTCTTTCTGAAGAAATCGATATTTTTATTAACAAGAATCGGAAAATGATGGTCATATAATATACCATAGTTGTAATGATGATTGGTATTACAATTAAAATTTTTTGTAAATTCTATTTAGGTCATATACATTACTGTGTTAATATCTCCACTCCATCATCGTTCACAAGAAGCTATTCATATGAAACTAGATTAATATAGGGTTTCAAGAGATGTTTAGTATATTTACCGTATGTTCAAATTGAGCACTTCTGCCACCATCTACTGTAGAAATTGTCCATTCATCAGGCCACATGATACCCGCTGCTGATCCTTGACATAAAATTGGTTCCTAAATACATATAATTAATGCAGCTGGATCTTTTGATTATATCTTTGACTCACTATAGTAAATGCAGTTCCTGATTCCATGACGCCTTCTTCATCATTTACTATTTCTAACATTAGTTTCCAATCATGATAATAAAACTCTAAACTCACAATGATGATAGATTAATGGTAAGCTATGAAACTCTTTTCCAATACCATGTCCAGACAATTCTTCAGATACAGAAAATCCATTCTTCATGGCTAGTTCGCAAATAACTCTTGCAATTTCTTTATAGGGTACACCAGGTCCACAAATGGAAATAGCTTTATTTAATGTCTCCTTTGTACACTCTACTAGTGCTTTTCCCTTTTCATCCACTTGACCTACTAAAAATGTTGCTGAAGTATCTCCATGATATCCATCTACATATATAGTTACATCTACATTAATAATATCGCCTTCCTGAAGTGGTCGATCATCGGGGATGCCATGTGCAATGATATTATTGATAGATGTACAAACACTTTTAGGAAATCCCATATAATTCAAAGGCGAAGGGTATGCATTTTTGGCCACGATTGCTTCATGAATAACCTTGTCAATATGATCGGTAGTAATGCCGGGTCGACATAATGTCCCTCCCAAGTCTAAAATTTGTTTTGCAACTTGACCAGCTTTTCGCATGCCTTGTATATCTTGTTCTGTAAGAATTGGAATTTTTGGTCCCCATTGAGAAGAGGTGCCATCAAAAGCATAAGGAGGTCGTTGTATATGAGAAGGTATATCTCGATGTGGCATTTTTCGTACATCTACACTTGCTAAAGAAGCGGGAACTATACGTTGATAGCTACCCCAGCGATTCATGAGTTTGGATCCTCGAGGAGCACTCAGTGATACATCCGTATGAAAGCATTTTCGTGTTGCTTTTGTTAAAAGTTGATGACAATCTCTTGGGAAATACTTTTTGCTCATTATGAATGATATAAAAACTCTAAAAAGACTAGGTATGCAAATTTCTTAAAAAAAATTATTGTAAACAAAAGCAACTCGGTAAAAGCTGCAAATTTGGATCTGCGATGAGTATTCAATATTGAATTGAGATTGCATAAATGATTACCTCGACAGTGTAGTTTCTGTAAATCGATTTATGTAACGATTCGTATCAAATTGAAATTTACTAGATAAATTAAGAGCTCATGCACTTGGTTGCTAGGTAAATAAAGTTTTGTGCCTGGTTGTTATGGTTACAATGGTTGCTAGGGTCGACCTGTCAAATTAAATGACTACGCGGATTATTTACAGAAAAACATAAGCATTATATCACAATAAGAGTTTTTTTTTTTTTTTTCATAAGCTTTATTTATTATTATTTATATTTATATATATATATATGTATATTTATAATTGGTCACTCAAATCAAACACATTCCAATGATCTAACTCGGGTGTAATCTTGATATATACGAGAAGGAACTTGAACATATCACCCTCAAACTAGAATATCCAAAAAAAAAAAGTTAGATAAAGCAATATAAACGATATATAAAAACTTACAGGAATAAGTGGAGGGATTGCATAAGGTTCCTTAAGATATAAATATTGCTGGAAGACATGCATGATAATGGTTGCATCAGTAGGCATGCCAGTAACAGTTGGCAAGAATCTATAAGTTTGCATTCTAGTGCTTGAAGCAAGATCTATTGCGAGAGATTTAGTAATTGATAAGCCTTCATACATTAAATTATTTACCTTTGATACGATTAAGAACATATTCTCTACCATCAACAGTTGTATGACCATTAACATTGATGAAATCTTCGATTTCGGGTAATGTGAATTCAACATTTTGCTAATTTAAGGCTAGTTAGTACATGTAATATATATTCAAATCAGACACTTACAGCAGTAGGCATCACCATTGAGAGCAATACTGTAGCTGCAGGACAATCTGCGACTGTTCTGTTTCTAGGTGTGAGCATTTCATTATAAAAATCAATGGATTTTGACAATGGGACGAAGATTTTCTTTAATAATACCTAAATTTAGCAATTGAATAAATGTAAGTTGCCTGTTGTATCATCAAGTTAATATATACTTACAGCTGTCATTTTATCGTAATATACACGAGAAGTGCGATCATTATATCTATTCCAATTCTTTTGAAGATCAATCATCTAATACAAATTGTGTTAAATACAAAATTCTCTAATATACCACATTATTTTTAATATACCTGCTCAATTCTGAAATCATCTACAATCTCGGGAGTAGGTGATAAGAACCATAATAATCTTTCACGATGGGTAGTAGGTTGAAGAGGTGGTTGAACACAAGGTGTATATCTGAGCTTTGGTAAAGTTTGCTGTTTTGTAATAGGGATTCCAGAGTTGGTGAAACTAACTACAGGTTTGACAGTTTCGATTTTGCCGTAACTTTGCAAACCAGCTTTAGCAATATCCATTTCATTAATCATTGATGCGCTGGATGGTTGGTTGAATATATTTTTAAGCGAATGAGTGGGAGCTAAGGGATTCACAGTAAACGGTTTTGCAGCAGGTATATTTGATGGCTGTGGTGGAAGAACATAACCTTTCGAGAATAAAGAGACGAATTGAGTATCGTCTTTCAAGTTTTGTAAAGGTGCAATAGGTGTTTGAGTACTAGGTGTTAGCGGTGCTGGCTTATTTGATGATGTAAACTCTGCACGTAGAAATCTAAATACATTTCGGATGGTAGTTAAGAGAGGGCCAGGTGCTGATTGATAGATTTGATTTAGTATTCTGTTAAAATGAACCGAGAAATATTAAACTTACCAAATGCAATATTTTGGAATGGTAAGTTAATGGAGCTAAGAATTGGATATACAGAATTTCTTGAAGCTTTCCAAACATTACAAGCACAGATACAGAATAAGATAAACTCTATACAACGATCCATTAGTTTCAACTAGTAGTTGAGGAAATGAAATGTATATTTATTACCTGCCAAGATAATCAAACGGAAAGTTAAAATATATGCAAGAAGTCGAAAATTCCATACAAATGCTATATAATTTACTGCAAATAATGCACCAATTGTTCCACCATTTGTTTGTAAAATATATGAATTATATGATGAATATGGCATATTGATGATATTTAAATGAAAACAAAGCAAAAAGCCATCATTTCTAGTGTACGCGTTTTTTTATTATGAAAAAAATTGAATTTGGCAGAGGTAACCAGTGACTGGATGTTTAACCCAATCAAGAAAGCTATTCATTGACACCCTTCTTCCAAATGTTGAATCGAGTACCAACCATAGCAATGTATGCTTCCTCACCAAAGAATGTTGTTTGGACAGAAGATCTATCAGCAAGTGCTTTGAAGTATTTAGAAAGTCTGGGGCTCTTTTTGACAGATTCGAATTCATAACCATCCAAAAATCGATTATTAAAAATCAACATTCGGATTACAAATGGTGCCATTGTTATATCTGCAAAAGAGAATTGCTCTCCGAGGAAATAAGGTCCTGTAGGTGATTGCTCTAACAGTAAGCGATTGAGCTACTTGATTGATTAGTTTTATAGAAATTATGTTAAAGAATTATCTTCATTTTACCCTATACAAATGAGCATTTAAATCCTTTTCATAAGTTTCAAAAGCGTCTTTAGCAGTGAAATTATAGAGAAACTTGTGATAATCACCACTAATCTTCTCATTATAAAAGTTGGCAGTAAAACGACTACTTGCTCGTTTCATTACATCTCGAGAAACCAAACTAAAGGTGCGATTAGTAATCATCCATTTTACATAATGCGTGTATTAAGCCAACCTTTTCTCGGTGAATCGCTCACAAACATATTCAGCTATTACAATAGACTCTCCAATAGTAATTCCTGATTCGTCTGTAAGTGCTGGAATTTTAGTTTCTGGATATACATCCTTATACCACTCTGGTTTGTTTTTAGTATCAATAATAATGTACTTATAATCTGCATTAGCTTCTGCTAAAGCAATTCTTGCTCGATGTACATAAGGGCAATAAACAGCACCATATAGTGTGAGCTTCGAGTTATCTAAATGTGTATGTGTAAGATATCAAACTATATGCGTAATATGTTGTATTTACCTTTAGTACAAGACATTTTGTTTGAAACAAAGGAAGCTTAGTTGAAATCAGGCTCAGAAAGTTATATCCGTGCCATGCTTTTGAGGGTGTACAAAAATATAATAAAGTGGCGTCAAATCAAAAGATCACAATATATTCGTGATTGTATGCCATAAGTGAGTAATGCGTGAACCTACTCACACATCTACGGAATAATTTGCAACATTTTCCCTAGAAACCAGTTACAAAAAGAGAAAATTTGAGCTTGAAAATTTTGAGATATTTCGTAAACAATCATGATATATCTTTGCAAATTAATGGAATAAATCCAAATAAAAAATATTTACATAAACTTGACATGCTACAGTTATATAATCATAAGTTAGTAGAAGTTTAGCTTTATTTAAATTATCTAAAAAAAACCCTTTGAAATATCAAATTGATCTCTTTTCCAGTTTTTTTTTTGTTCCTTTGAACCGGAATTTGATGAAACAAATTGAATTTTGTAACAATGATAGAAATGGCAGTTATGCCAAATGTATTTCCAATAAATTCATGATATGAATCATGTGAATCCATCAAGTCTCGCTCTAGAATTCAGAGACATACCAAATCAGATAATAAAGGGCTGCAGATGGGGATACCTCGAATTGTCACATTTCCGGTACGGACCACGAATCAAGCCTAAACAACAATATCAAGAACATGAACATTTGCAATTGATTGAATCCTCCTCATCTGCCAAGGTAAAACATATAGAAAAATGCATCCATCAATCAAAATATTAATAGATCATCATCATGTAGTTTCTTTAAAAAGTTTCCTCGAACAGTAATTTATCAACATGTCGAAGAGAGAAAATAAGGCCCTTTACTTCCAAAAGCTCACCAACTATTTGGATACCTACTCCTCCATCTTCATTGTCAATGTCGACAATGTTAGTTCCAACCAAATGCATCAAATTCGTTTCTCCCTCCGTGGTGAAGCTGTTGTTCTTATGGGTAAGAACACCATGGTTCGTCGTGCTTTGAAGGGTATGATCAACGAGCGTCCCGAACTCGAGAAGCTTCTTAATTTCATCAAGGGTAACATTGGTTTCGTTTTCACCAACGGTGACCTTAAGGATATCCGTGAAAAGATTATCTCCAACCGTGTTGCTGCCCCTGCTCGTGCTGGTGCCGTTGCTCCTGCTGATGTTATCGTTCCCGGTGGTAACACTGGTATGGAACCAGGAAAGACCTCTTTCTTCCAAGCTCTTGGTATCCCAACCAAGATTGCTCGTGGTACCATTGAAATCGTTTCTGATGTCAAGCTTGTTACCGTTGGTACCAAGGTCGGTCCTTCCGAAGCTGTTCTCTTGAACATGTTGAACATCTCTCCCTTCACTTACGGTATGGGTGTTGTCCAAGTTTACGATGCTGGCTCTCTCTTCTCTCCCGAAGTTCTCGATGTTGAAGAGTCTCAATTGGTTGCCAACTTGTTGGCTGCTATCCGTGAGATTGCCTCCATCTCTCTTGCTGTTGGTTATCCTACTTTGGCTTCCGTTCCTCACTCCGTTATCAACGGTTACAAGAACTTGTTGGCTGTCTCTGTTGCCTCTGATTATACCTTCCCCGGTTCTGAGCAAATCAAGGAATTCATTGCCAACCCTGACGCTTTTGCTGTTGCTGCCCCCGCTGCTGCTGAGACCTCTTCTGCTCCCGCTGCTGAGGCTGCTGCTGAGGAATCTGAGGAGGAGGATGATGATATGGGTTTCGGTCTTTTCGATTAAGTCATATAATTTCATTTTAAAAAGCTCTTTATTGTAGTTTTCTAATGCATAATTCTTCTTTAATAAAAACCTAAATTGTGTTTTTATTGTCAAAAATAATGTGGATTCGTCGTTTAAGAGCAAAGATAATGTTTAACATGTTATGTGATTATTATATATCGGTTTATGATGTATAAAACCCCATAAAGCTCAATTTTTAAAACGTTAAATTAACATCTGCAACATCTGTAGCATTTTTAATCTAATTCTATAATTATTGGCTGTTGAAGTTGGTTTAATCTATCAATATGGAAGTGCTTTGTACCAAATACAGCTAATTGAACTGCATGAAATGATGGCTAGTGAGGTTTAAATATGATTTTCCGTCCAATTGCAAACAGCTTTTAAGCTTGAACATGACAATTCTGGCTAATAAACGAGTTTCTATTACCTGTTTTAGCAGTTATTAGATCACTGGATGTTGGAAAATGGATACTAGATAGTTAGATATATCTAAAACTGGTATAGATAAGACATTTTATATATTAAATATTGTCAATCCTGCAAAATTGGCCTATTTTAGCGCTTTGTATGCCACATTCTGACAGTTTGCGACCAGCTCTAGCGCTCTAAAGTATGCCAAACGTAAGCTACCATTTAGTAGATTCATTTTGATGCATCGTTGCGATTTTTCTGACATTTTGATTTCAACTCGATTTTTTCCTTATGATACCTCGTCTGAAATTCCAATTTTGACAAAATTAGATTTTTCACTTGAAAAAAGGAATTTTTTACTAAGCTATTTACTGGAGACATATGACCAAAAAAATGCTATCTTTGAGATGGCAGTGTTTATTTGGAGCTTACCCGCTAGCTTTTTTGACTTTTTTCGTAAAAATCGAAATCCCACATAATCACAAATATTGAACAATTTTATCACGCAAATGTATAAACAAAAAATACAAGCTTATAGAACAATGCGAATTATATCTACCTACTTATAGCTCATCTTGGTTATTATTTTTCTATTTTGGCTTAAAAAATTCTTTAAAGTTTAATTTTTTTCCGAAAATGGCAAATCGGATCAAATCTGAAGCTGTTGCGGATTACATTTTAAAGCACCGCTTTCTTGATATTTGCCGTTAAAGCGAAAAGCTACACAAGACACTGGCAATAAATATACTTGATTTGAAAAAAAAGATTAAAGATAACTTGTGCAGTTATTTAGGTATTGAAATTATTTCCCCATAAATAAACGTGGAATGTCGGTGTGGCGTGTAGATATTTCAGACAGATCAGAACGTATACAATAATGAAGAACGTGATAAATTTAATGCCTTTTGATTCGAAGCATTTATTTCTTGTTGCTATAGCCGCACATTTACAATTACATTGTTCTTTTGCATTGTGGTAAATGCATATATTTTTGCTTCCTGGGGTGGGGAGGGGGGGGCTTTTTCTTTTATTAGTCAATTTCCAGCATGCATAATGCGACAACTACTCAAAATTATGTACTAGAAGAAAAACTTATCTACAATGGCATCTATATATGTTTTATGACTAATCATATATGCACTGAACAATTTATTTGTAATCAGATGTCGAGTACGTTGTATATTTCCAACATTTATTAGTAATTGTAACTCTAAATTACCGAATAATACGAATATATATATAAAAAGCATCAAATTTTAATGTTGTGCGTCTTATCACACATTACGTAACTGACAAATCACCAAAGAAACATAATGTGTGCAATATATAACCCCTGATAGTACGACATTCAGCGATGATATAATATATATGCTGCTCATTTTTGTAGCAGATTTAGGACTCTTATAGAATTAAAAAAAAAACAATGTGAAATAGACACTGTTTTCCAATTAATTCTAGGCGTCTGTAAAAGCTTTTGATTTATAGAAAACTACAAAAGAAATACTTTAAAGTTGGTACATTTCTTTATTTTTTATATTTCAGTATTTGAACACACGGTTTTACATTTTCAGTTGATTAAATATTTATCTATAAAATCGTTTCATAAAATGAAAATTGCGTGTATACCAATTAAATATACTGAATACAGCTAATGTCAGCCATTTACTATATCCTAATATATTTTATGTTTATTAAATATCGATTCAATGTGATTTGTTTCAGTTAAACGATATTTTGAATTATGCGCTTTTGTATGTCAATTGAAAGCAAACGAGATTGTTGTGATTTCTTTATGTTTGAATAAAACACATTCAACTACTTTTTTTGAACAATATATCCTAATATGTCAAAAAATTCTAAACCTTTTAAATTTCTAATATATTCGTGAAACTTTAATTTTGTTATTACTGGATAAAGAATTGAAGAAATACGACTAATTGAATGTTTTTCTATTGTAAAATCAAATCAGTTGATATCTGCATATAGCTCCAATGCAAATAAAAATGAGATAAGGTTATGTAGATCATACTAATGATTTTGACATTGTATCCATTATGATCAAGATCTCAACACCTGAATTGCTCAAAGATCGCTTCTTTTCGTTGTCCAAGTAGACCGAAAATTACTCAACAGATTCAAGCAGATCATGAAATATTCAGCTGTAGCAAAAGATTGAGGCAATTTATAAATAAATAGCTACATCTTTTACATTTGCCAGAAAATGTCAAACGTAAATGAACAAACCGGAATTTGGGCTTTAAATTATACCTAACGTAACGAACAATTTGCACATTTGAGAAAGTTGCATTTCATTTCGAAAATTACACGTACGATAAAAATGGGATTTTTGTGTTCAGTGCCCTTTTTTTTTTTTTTTTTTCAAATACTCTGCATTGAAGTATATACCAACAAATGTCTAAAGAGAAAACAAGTCCAGAAAATGAGTTCGCTTGTTGAATGCGTTGAAGCACTTCTTCCCTTTAAATATGTCTTTATAAACTACGCCCTCGACCCTTTTTGTTACTAAATGATTGGATGGTTATTGAGTGAATTTTACGCAATTCTAGATGTTGGAAAAAAAAAAGTTGGAACTAAAAAAAAAAAAAATTGTAGTGAAATTCTCATCACTCTCTTTTTTTTCTTCTTTTACAACTCTTTCTTTCTTATATATCCATATTTCATTTTTTTTTTTTTTTAGATATACGTCTTTATTCATGAGTACGCATTCCTTTATTTCAGAGGATACAAATATACCGCCTGTATCTTCTACCCCTGAACCTTCAAGGCGTTATATTCAATGGAAAGAAGAAGATATCGGACTTTTACTTAAAGATCTGGAACAGCCAGGTCATTACAACAAGTGGAAAGAGAACAAATCTGGATATTCAAAACGAGTAGGAGAGCAAATATTCAAAAATAATATGAATCATGAAGCTATCAAGTTTAAAGTTCGCTGGTTGGAATCACGTTTCAAGCGATGGAATGAACTATTGACATCTCCTGAAGTTGAAAACGATGAAGTTACCATTAATGAAATACGAGGTAATAGCCACTTTTTTTTTTTTTTCTAAAATGTTAAAATAACATTACTAACCAAACTATTTGTTTATTTATTCAGAGAAAATGTTTAAAGAATTCCCATATTATGATCGCTGCAAGCCTATATTTGATTCAAGTTCTCCCGCAGATTCCTTTGCTGTGCAACAAGATATTGCCCCTGCAGAGCATGTTGATAACCCTCATAAATCAAACCAAAATGAATTGACCATTCTGAAACCTGAACCTACTCACATGATAAATAATAACTCTCCACCAAGTAGATCTGACATTCCTCATCCTTCTCCATTACGTGCTCCACAACAACATCAACATGAAGAAGAAGGATATCAAACAATGTCTACAGATAATAAAAGATTTGTTGGGACAAATGCCCCTGAATCTTCCTACAAAAAAAGAAGACAAAATCAGCAAACTTTGGCTCGACCTTTAGCAGTATACCAACCCCCGCCACCTTCTTTACAATCCATGAATGGTCATCATATTACTAGGTAAGTTTTAATATAATTTATAATTTACATAAAATTAACAGTTACAAAAGATATACACTTGGTGATAATTCGGATGAAAGCAGAGTTAAATCAATGGAATTAGAGCTTGAACTTAAAAAAATGGATCACCAAGAACGAATGCAAGAAATGAAATTGGAGCAATTACGATTAGAAATCGAACTTCAAAAATTAAAGCGTGATACACCATTTACAAAATCATCATCCTCCATCATAATGAACACTTCTGATTGAAACATTTATTCAAAATATTCCCATTTAAAAAAAACACACACACACACAAACGGAAAATATAGTACATTTATGCATTTCTTATCCACTATACACAAAGAAAAAAAAATATTTATACCTTTGCTCGCTTTCTTTCTCTCTTTTTGATCTTGATCATCAAATAAAACAAAAAAACCTTCATTTCTCTCTCAAATGAAAGAACATTATAGATTCATCTAAAATAAATATTGCGTAAAAGCTCATCATGTGTGTATATAAATCTGTTATTTATCCTTTTATAAATCAGGCATAAATTAAATATAACCCTGCTTCAATATCGAATTGTGTTTATATTGCATGTTACATTCATCGTAGCAAAATGGTAATTTAATAATGCAATTAACTAAACAGTACATATATAATTATAGTAACATTGATTACATTTATATTGGTTGGCATGGCATGATTTTAAGCAAGAGAATGTGTAACTACCCGTCATTTTATAGGGGTAAATTGGTCACAAATCGAAGCAAAAATCAACAGTTATGTATTCCTTATTGGTTACTAGATATTATACAACAAGTAATTTACAACTATTATAAATATGAGCAGCAAAATTACATTTTTATAGGTTTTAAATTAGGAATCAATACGTTTTGAAACAATTACGGTAACTTCAAATTAAGACATATTTTTTCAATAAATAAAATTAGACAACATAATTTATATTCCTCTTTAAATATTCAAACTTTTCATTGCTGCTCAAATGTCGTTAAAGGCGTAATAAAATTCTTGAAAGACCAATATTTAGTTTAAAAAAAAGAAAAGTGCCTACTGAGTTTTAATTTATCCGGTCGATCAAAAATCGCTCAATTTTATATCCTCTTGAAATCCTGTATCCATATAATTTTATAGATTATAGCAAAAAAAAAATACGATTCAAACTTTAACATAATTAACTAATTTCAGTATAATATGTTCAAAAACCAAATTGATGTATATTTCTTCTAGTGTATGCACCAATTTAGTCTCAAGTAAAGAGCACCGAAACCAAATACATTTCGGACCGGATCTTTTGGGTTCAACAAGTTTATTATTCGGAAATGGAAAATAACCAAGATTCTTCATAGGTAAATGCCTCCAATGCGATATTCGAATACTCCCTCTCTATCCAGTAAAGCATTTTAAGCCATGGTAAATTTCAATCCATCCATCTATCCATCTATGCAACATGTTATTAATCGATTCTATGAATATATAGCCTACTAGACTTCACCACAACAGAAAGAAGCGTGGACACGTTTCCGCCGGTCACGGTCGTGTTGGTATGTCCATTAACAACAGACGATCAATAATAGAGAAAGAATTTGGAATAATTGACATTTTATTTGGTATTTAGGTAAGCACAGAAAACATCCTGGTGGTCGTGGTCTTGCTGGTGGTCAACATCATCACCGTATTAACATGGATAAATACCATCCTGGTTACTTTGGTAAGGTCGGTATGCGTCAATTCCATTTGAAGAACAACGTCAACTGGCGTCCTGTTGTCAATCTTGACAAAATCTGGACTCTTGCCGGTGAAGGTGTCCGTGAACAATACAAGAACACTGAAAAGGTTCCCGTTATCGATGCTCTCCAAAAGGTAAAAAAAAAAAAAAAAAAATGCCAAAATTTGAAATGATCGACATTGGGTAATTAACATTTCATGATTTAAATAGGGTTACGGTAAGGTTTTGGCCAAGGGTACCATTTCTCAACCTGTCATTGTCCGTACTCGTTTCGTCTCTCGTCTCGCTGAGAAGAAGATCAAGGAAGCTGGTGGTGTTGTTGAGCTCATTGCTTAAATAAATCACTTTTTGTTCTTAAATACAAATAAAATCAATTAATATATACACATTTTGCTTTGATTTATTTTTTTGGAATTGATTGATTTGCACAAGAGAAAAAGACATGTTAAATATAGAGACATTATTTGAAATTTATTCCATGATTTTGCATAAAAATGTTTATATAAGTATAGCATGATTTAATCATTTTATTTCATGATAACATTAAAAAAAACTTTGAAAAAATCCCAAAAATATATAACAGGAGGGAATAAAAAAAATAATATATATAACGATTTTTTTGGGTAATATAATAGTGAATTATATTGAATGCAAATAATAGAGAAAGTCTTAATAAAAGGGGATCAGAAGGAGATAATAAGTTGATTTCGTTGGAATAGCATTAATATAGTATTTTTGAGATACACAATTTATTTGGAGCTAGTGTACTTGGTGACAGCCTTGGTACCTTCAGAGACGGCATGCTTGGCAAGTTCACCAGGGAGGATAAGACGAACAGCGGTTTGGATCTCGCGAGAAGAGATGGTGGAACGCTTGTTGTAAGCAGCCAACTTGGAGGCTTCGGAAGCAATACGTTCAAAAATATCGTTAACGAAAGAGTTCAAGATGGACATGGCCTTGTTGGAGATACCAGTATCGGGGTGAACTTGCTTCAAGACCTTGTAAATGTAAGAAGAATAGGTCTCACGACGGGTGACCTTTCTCTTCTTACCATCAGTCTTGACCTTGGTAGTCTTAGCAGGAGCTTTACCAGCAGTTTCTTTAGCCATTTTTAATTAAATAGATTATATGAAAAATTCAAAAAAAAAGAGGGGTACTGATAAGAATCAACTTGCTTTTATACTAAAAAATTTAATCTCGTATTTTTTTTTTTTTTTTGTGCGTTTTTTTTTTTTTTTTTTTTTTTTTTTTTTTTTTTTTTTCTACTGGCTCAATGGAATATTCCCTAAAATAGCTATAGAAATTAAGCAAAACGTAAAAAACCTTCAAAAACTTATAGTAAATCATTCAATCAAACGCGTAATGCCGCGTAGATGCACGTTAACCTATACTATGGTCAATTAAAAAAAATTACTTTTTTTTTTCATCCTATCCAAGCATGGCTTCATTTTCTTTCTTCTTCATGAACATTCACATCAAAAAAAAAAAAAAAAATTGTAATGATTCGCGTGACTCGATAGCTTTTCGTAAATGAAAAATTAGATTCATATATAAATGAACACATTTCAATTCCTCTTTACCCTTTTTACTTTAACAAATACTTATATATACAAAAATGTCTGGTGGTAAATCTGGTGGAAAGTCTGCTTCTGGCTCAAAGTCTCAAACTCGTTCAGCTAAGGCTGGTCTCCAATTCCCTGTTGGTCGTATCCATCGTCTCTTGCGTCGTGGAAACTATGCCCAACGTGTTGGTGCTGGTGCTCCCGTCTACCTTGCTGCCGTTCTCGAATATCTCGCTGCTGAAATCCTCGAATTAGCTGGTAACGCTGCTCGTGATAACAAGAAGTCTCGTATTATCCCTCGTCATTTGCAATTGGCCATCCGTAACGATGAAGAATTAAACAAGCTCCTCGGTCATGTCACTATTGCTCAAGGTGGTGTTCTTCCCAACATCCACGCTTCTTTGTTGCCTACCAAGACCAAGAAGGCTGGTGCTTCTCAAGAACTTTAAATATATATATATATCTCAATCACTTCGCACAAACAAACAAAAACCATCATTTCATAGCTTTTTCCAAAAAATTTCTTTTTAATCAATGTTTAGCTTTTGGAAATTATTTTTTATAAACCACTAAATTACCCCATTTTATTCCACTATTTGCTTTATTCTAAAAAAAATCCAAATGTTTATTTTATAAAGATATTATGTACAAATATTACAACAAATATATTAAATTGGCTGTTATTTTGAATTTATAAATCATTATCTTGTATTTTCCTCTATTTTAGGGTTCAAGCGCCAAAATATTAGCAATAGAAAGACTGTAAGCTGATTAATGTGAGAAATCATCTTTCGGTGTAGTTCAATTATTCATAGGAACGCTTGTTCAGTTTTTCAAGATCGACTACACAAAAAATATATTTCTGGATCGCTTTGAATAAGTGGCTATTTAAGCTGTTTTTTACGTCATAGAAGCAAACAAAAAATATCATCATATATTCCACATGTTATTAAATAGTTTAACAAGATTTGTGTGTCCCACTTCAAAAGTTGAACATCTTTAATAATCCTTTATAATCTAAATATACGAGTTTGAACATATCAATGAGCTCTTCTTTTGAAAAATTCAAACCCCGGCTGTATTTTTCGATTTGGATCTGAAAAAATGACATTTCATGTCTTCTTCCTTCTATCGTTGATTTCTCAAAATTCAGTATATTAACATGAATAGCTTATTAATAAAGAACTGTGCAAATTTTTATGGCGGATCTTATGGTATAAAACACTAGTAAATCTTTTACTAAAATTTTTCATAAGTTGAGAAAAACTCAAAATCTATTCTTCAAACAAAAATCTATTTTTTTAATAATAAATATTGAAATCAGTAGTTTTATATGATGTGCCGAACAGTTATTGTCCATTTCCATCTATACATGCCTTAGCAAAATATTCCACTTTAGGCCTGAAAATGCCAATTTTTTTTATTTTCATAAAATTTTGCTTACAATTGTAAGGATTGAAGGTCTCGATGTTAAAATGATTTTTTTCGAGAAAAGAAATTTAGAGATAATGCATCAGAAAGTAACTACGAATTTCGAGAAACGGTTTGGGGTGATTCCCAGTCTCAAAAACTGCCGTAAACCAACAAAATCAAGCATCAAAGTTGCTGGTTTTTGTTTGATTTATTGTAATAAACATGAATTGTCGCCTACTATGAATATTTTTGAGCATTGAAACGTTTATTTCAAGTGGAAATCATTGATTGCAATTTAGTTTTTATCCCAAAGTTGATTGTGAAATGACTTTATTCGAGTTCGTACATTATTGTGTAGCCAGTGAAATCACTCATGAAAGGCTTGTATATTTGATTTTTCAGCTATTAGGAATGATTTATTCAGATGTTTAGTTAATTTATTTGCGTTTGAATGCTTCTATAATGATGTATAAAGGTATTAATGTAAATCTATAATCATGCCTTGGTACATTTGATTAAAAAGAAGTAAGTAAAAATAGGTACCCCTGAATCGGAGTTCTCGATTTGATAACTTCCTTGCTTTTCCTATGATTTATAGTATTTCTTTTATCTGAATAGATGCAACACCAAAAGTAAAAAGCATCAGTAAATGTCCCGTGCTATCAAACATATATATTTTTGTTTTATTTTTATAGAGTATTTTTATAAAAAAAAAACTACAATTAACGCATGCCATTTTAAATGTATACCTTGCATACCTCAATATCAATTAACAAAAAATAAAAAATTATGGGTGTATATTTCTATGTGATTTGATAAATGTATTCCTATAAGCACGTAAAAACCAGGTTTAGATGATTCATGATGATGAGCATTGTTTATGCTCCGCAATCAGCAGGCAATACTTTAATTTGGATTGATAATGCGTAAAAACTACTTTGTATGAGCCAAAAAAATTAGACATAATGCCCAAGAGGCAGTAGAATAAATGCAAGTTGGTCTCAGAGCGATTGCTATCTAGATGAATGAATAAAAATCCTTAAAGTGCCGTTATTTTTTTTATGATTTTCCAATTAGCCATTTTGAAAGAATTTTTATATTTACGTAATTATAATTGGATCTACTGAGCTCATCAACATCATTGGTTATCAACGAACAAGATAACCACCATATTCTCATTACTATATCTATGCATTTAACATTAGCATATTAATTATCATTTATGGTTGTAACAATTTAAAAACAATTTAGAAGACAAAAAAAAAGATTGATTTTTTTAAAATATTTTAATATTTAAGTTTTTGATGGCAAAGACCAAAAAGCTAAAGTAAAGCTATATACAGAATGCTGAACTTGCAATAAGAGAATTGATTGTCACCGAGTTAAACGAAATAAAAAGGAAACTTGGGGGATCGTATTTGATAAAGAAAATAAGGAGACGAATAGAATGCGTAAAATAAAGATTTGATTGGATTTCTTTTTAAATAAAGAGGGATATTATGGAATTTTGAAGTTGAGTAGACAAAATGAAATGCATTTATCCACCGAAACCATAAAGAGTACGACCTTGTCTCTTGAGAGCGTAGACGACATCCAAAGAGGTAACAGTCTTTCTCTTGGCATGTTCAGTGTAAGTAACAGCATCACGGATGACGTTCTCAAGGAAGACCTTTAAGACACCACGGGTTTCTTCATAAATGAGACCAGAGATACGCTTAACACCACCACGACGAGCGAGACGACGAATAGCAGGCTTGGTAATACCTTGGATGTTATCACGAAGAATCTTTCTGTGACGCTTGGCACCACCCTTTCCGAGACCTTTACCACCTTTTCCACGACCAGTCATTTTATATGTATTTAAAAATTGGGATTTTTAGTAAAAAAGAAAAGAAAACCTTGAAATTCTGTGCGGAAGTAGCCCCTTTTATATGTTTGCAGAGAGGTCACAAGATTTTTTTTTTTTTTAATTTGGATCATCGAATGTATTTTTTTTTCAATTACAAAAAAAAAAATGTTTAGAATAAATCAATTAAATAACCGAATGCCGTCGCGCGTCTACTTTTTTTTTAAAAAAACAATTTTTTTCATCATCAAGATAAAGAAAAACTAATGCTTGTAAGAAATTGCGATCAATTTAATGTCAAATTTCATTTCTGAAATGTTTTTGAACGGAAATCACATTTTCTCCATGATTTATTGAAATCAATAAATTTTAATGTAATTTCATGTTGTTATTTTTCATGGTTTTGTTGAAGAAAAAAAAAATCTCAAACTGGAAGGTGCCGTGGTTGCTAAAGAAAAAAAAAAAAAAAAAAAACACAGATGTACAAAATTTTTTTTGGAATCGCCGCAAAAATTTCAAATCATGAAAAAAAAAAAAAAAAAAATGTAGTTCTTCTTATCCATTTTTGGGTTATTGATTTCAAATGCCCGAAGCAAGAAAAACTCCTTATAAATAGAGGCAATTATGTTTGCCCCTTTTAGGATTTTTTCTCTTCTTTTTGTTTTCCTAAATTCAATTTTTATATATTAAATATGGCTCGTACTAAGCAAACAGCTCGTAAGTCTACCGGTGGTAAGGCTCCCCGTAAGCAATTGGCTACCAAGGCTGCCCGTAAGTCTGCTCCCTCCACTGGTGGTGTTAAGAAGCCTCACAGATACAGACCCGGTACTGTCGCTCTTCGTGAAATTCGTCGTTACCAAAAGTCTACTGAGCTCTTGATCCGTAAGCTCCCTTTCCAACGTCTTGTTCGTGAAATTGCTCAAGACTTCAAGACTGATTTGCGTTTCCAATCTTCTGCTATTGGTGCTCTTCAAGAAGCCTCTGAAGCTTACTTGGTTTCTCTCTTTGAAGATACCAACTTGGCTGCTATCCACGCCAAGCGTGTCACTATCCAACCCAAGGATATTCAATTGGCTCGTCGTCTCCGTGGTGAACGTTCTTAAATCATCAACATTTCGTTTTAATTTTTAAGAATACCCTTTCCTCTTTAAACTCGCCATCTCACCCTTTAAATATCATATCACCTTCAATCAATGCTAGCTTTTTTTTTTTACAATTTGCAACAAACAAACAAACTAAAAAAAGAATCTAAAGATGATTTTTTTCCCTGTACAGTTTTTTTCTATTATATTTTTTAAATAAAAAACATGATGAAACATAAAAATAATTTGGATTTGTATAATTTATTGAATAACTTAACGAGGGGGTTTGTGAGTGAATATCTTGAAATGTGATATTTAAAGAAAAGCTATCCCAAAATGTATTATGCTAAATCAGATTTTCGATACATGTTTATTGTATTCATGATAATCTAAAAAAAAAAAAAAAAAATGATTTCTGATCTTGAACGCAAACAATATTTTTTTTTTTTTTTTTTTTTTGCAAAAAAAAAAAAAAAAAAAAAAGATACAAAAAATTTATGATATAAAAAAATATGAAATGGAACGCGATAAATCGCGGTGCGTGTGTATCATCTTTTTTTTTTTCTTGCACAAACAAAAACTGTAGTCTGAGGCACAATCCTGAGTTACATTAGATATCAATTCGTGTTACCGGATAAGGGATCTTCCATTTACATGTCAAACCTTATTTATTCTTGGTTGCATGACCACAAAGCACCCTGAGATTTGTAATTTGATATATCCATTTTGATCTAATGTGATAAAAACATATCAAATAGATAGGTATATCATGCTAATCAGATTTAAATCCTCTTAAATTGATTAATTTTAATTGTATCTGATTTGTAACATCATATTTTTTTTAATTATATACGTCTCCCATGTCCCGCGGTGGGTTAGATTAAATCATTTAAAATCCTGTTTAGATTTTTCAATGCTTGAGTTTATCACAGAATATCTCAACAAAACCATAAGCTACAATAACATTTAAATGAAGTCGATCTTAAACATTATATAGCTTTTTTTGAAATAAAATGCATGCAAATTTTGCGAATGCACTAGAAGAGAAATTATAGTTCAATGATACTGGTAACTATTATATTCAAATGCTACCACATTATTCAACGCTTTTTTTACAAAATACCTTAGTCAGTAAGAAACAGCAGCACTAAAAACTTTTCTATTCCTAATTTTCAACACCACAATATGCGCAAAATGTCTATTAGCTTTGTATACACTATTTCGCTTGATTCTAGCTGCATTTTTAATGGAGTAACGGTCCATTGTATCTCCACATCACTTGAGAGTCTCGAGGTTTTTTGAATACGTCTTTGAATACCGTGACATTAATTACAATTTGCATGACATATAGCTTTCCGGAAATAAAAAAAAATGAATGTTTTATTCCAAAAATTTAATTATGAATAGAAGATCAATGGGACGATATAGTTTTAACTCTGAGCACTTTTATAGTCATAATATATATTTTGAAACTTTCAGCCCATTTGGATCAATATTCATTGATTGCAAACATCTTCTCGGTTGCTTAATCTATTAATTTAAGCAGAGGAAGAGGTGATTTCACTCAAAAACAGCGGATAGCTAATGAAATCAAGATATGTTATTTGTATATCTATTACACATTAAATACAACTTTAAAATTTAATTTTGAACCATTATTTGATTTTATAAAAATTTTCAAAGAATATCTGAAATAACCTATAGAAAATATTTTAAACAAGTATGATTTTTCATCTTTCCGTTTCCACAGCAACTCGGAGAGTCTAAACGTCTTATTTTGAAATTGTTTTCAATAAAAATGCGTAATAAGCTATAAGTGCACTTATTATTAAAAATTGAGTACCTAAACTGAGGTAATAATTTTATGTATTTACACGATAGATTTAACTTAAAGCGACTCTACATTTTTTGTTTCAGCGAGAAATATTGGTTTTTCGTCAAGAAAATCAAAGTAATATTTTTTATCACAGCTTAAAACCTACCATAACGGGGTTCCAAAATTGATTTGAAAAAATGGATGAAAAATGATTCAAAAAACAAAAACGGTTAAATGCTCATGATCTGCAAAGTAAGTCGACCTAGCGTATTAAATGATTTTTGTACAGTTTTGGATTCTGCATCCAACTAAATAAAAATTAAATAAACATTTTACATTAAATTTTGCGTAAAATGCAATTAAAATTTTGGAGGTTTTTTGAGAATACACATTAATTTTGATAAACATATCTAACATATAAGTAATTGAAATAGTGCGCAAAAAAATTATCTATCGATTGAGCTATTATTTAACCTTTTAGCTATATTTTTCGTAGAGAAAACGAGATTTTTGTCCAAATTTTTTCAGATTCAGAATTTGGGATGAGGGTATACAAGGGGAAAATGGAAGCTAGAAATGGAGGTACCTTTTTGTACACATTTTCGAGGATATCTCCACGAAAAATCAATATTTTGAAAAACTCTAAATTGGATCCAAGAGAGCTTAGCGAGCTTAATGACATGAATGCAAAAAAAATGTTGCTCAATCTAACCAATATTTTGAAACCTACTATAGAAATGCCAAAAAAATGAAAAAAAAATAAAAGTGCTCAGAATTTTTTTGTACTAAAGTATGTTATAGAGTACTTCAAAACAAGTAAGTTTTATTATTAAAAGGCATTGGTGTAGCTTAATTTTTTGTAGAGATATGAAGCCTCAAAGTTTTCCATCTTTAGCAGTGAAATACGCGTAAAAATCTGAAACATTAGCACTGAAAAGTTAATACCAACTGTAAAAAATAGGATATTTTCAGATACTTACTTTTAGATTAAAGTTGAGCATCTCAAGTACATTAGTATATAAATTTTTCTTCGTATCATATTTAGTAAAAAAAAAAAAAAGTCGTCAGAGCAAGGGTGAATAGTGAGGTCCAGTTTTTCATAAAAAAGCAATAATGGTTTTCATATGTTTTTGAGTCTTTTAGGAGATATAATGTAAATTTAGAAACAGGTGTATGGTACATGGAAATAATTCAATTAATTTACGTTTAATTATTAGTAATTAGTGGTGTTATATTGGTTCTTGGTTTCCCTCAGAATTTCGTAATTGTTAAAGATTCATTACAAATTCTGGTATTACGGTTGCAATAAAATTGAAGTAATTTTATAAAAAATAAAAAATAAAATAGAATAAAATAGAATAAAAGCGTTGATGAATACAATTATATCCTTTTCACGGTTTTATTGTGATTAAAAGAAATCTGAAGAAAAAGAATGATATCTTCATAAAGTATGCTATAATATTTATAGGTATTGTAAAATAGTGGATGTTTGTGTGTTGATGCTTATTTTACAGGTGTTCAATTATAATGTCTTTTGTTGACATTCTTTTATAAGAAGATACTTGATTGAGATGTTGATACTTTGTTTGATATGATAGAATATCATTAGATGGATGTTGATCTTTCAACATTCCAATTATAATTTAAAATGCAACTGAGCTTATTTTTATGGGATGTGTCAGATTTAAAACGATGTGCTTTTTTGCATATTTAGTTGACTTAGCTCTTTTCCAATAATTAGTATTAGCTGATCTTGAGAAGTCCGAAGCGATGTATGCCGCCTTCATTTTTATGCGCATCTTTTTTAAATATAATTTTTTTATTTTCGTAATTTTTGTTGAATAAATGCATATATAAGGTATATTGATACATAAATGATGATATCATGTACTGTACAATAATATAAATAATATTATTAATATAATAGGTTGAATATTGTAATATACGGCTCTACATTACACTAATACATATTTATTCATAAATATAAAGTTCAAAAAATATGTATATATTTTTATATGGGCACACGAACAATTCATTTAATAAAAAAAACCACCGATATCACAGCATTCTAGTATTGGTGTCGAGCCAATTTTTGCCAGCCAAATTTGCTAGTATAAGCTGGGCTCGACAACAATCCTATAGCATTCAATATACATATGATGCCTATTCCAGAAAAGTTGATTCAGAAACTTCTGATTATCAAAATCGAAGTGCCTCATTTTTTTTAGTAGCCAGCCCCATACTATACCCTTTGTGGGGTATACTTTATACAACAACCCCAAATAAATACAAATTGATCGCATTATTCTATCTATTCCTAAATTTATTTTATATCACGAAAAACTCAAAATAGGTAAAACTTACTGCTTTTCCCTTGAAAACTAGGTCAGACTTTTTATTCCTGCTCTACTTTTTTTTTCAAGAAATAACATCAAGAAAAAAATATATGCCAATGTACCTGAGATGCGCACCTTTAATTTAAAAACAAGTATCTAAAAATATCCTACTTTTTACAGTTGGTATTAATTTTTCAGCGCTAATGTTTCAGATTTTTACGCGTATTTCACTGCTAAAGATGGAAAACTACGCCCCTGGTGGTTGGGCTGAATGGTAGAAAATACGTTTGCCAAACGTAGGGTCCTCTGTTCGAACCTCGTTGGAAGCAAGAATTTTGGTATGCAGTGTGTGGATACTGTCTTTCCCGTTTTGGTGTTTAGTTGTTTATCAGACGTACTGCGATGACAATGAAGCCGCATCATGTGCTCTGTTCTGGACGCAGCCCTCTCCGGTCGAACTAACTTTCCCAATCTCGCACTCTTCGGCGTATTCCCCTGTGGGTACGCTGTTAGGAACTCCGGATAAATTCTTCAACTCTTCGAGCCCACTCGATTGGCCTCTTAGTCCCTTTTCCTTGTTTGATTACACTTTGCTTTATACACGTTACGTAGGAGTTTTATAAATATTAAGCCAATCGTTAAATAAAAAATAATGTATACCCACTACGGTACACCCTAAAAAAAAAAAATAAAGATGGAAAACTTTGAGTCTTCATATCTCTAGAAATAATTAAGCTATACTAACACTCTTTGATAATAAAACTTACTTGTTTTGAGGTGCTCTATAACATATTTTAATATAAAAAAATTTTGTGCACTTTTATTTTTTTTCTTTTTTTGGCATTTCTATAGTAGGTTTCAAAATATTCGTTAAATTGAGAAACCTTTTTTTTGCATTCATATCATTAAGCTCGTTGAGCTCTCTTGGATCCAATTTAGAGTTTTTCAAAATATTGATTTTTCGTGGAGATATCCTCGAAAATGTGTACAAAAATATATCTTCATTTCTAGCGTCCATTTTTCCCTTATATACCCTCATCCAAAATTCTGAATCTGAAAAAATCTGGACAAAAATCTCGGTTTCTCTACGAAAAATGTAGTTAAAAGATTAAATAATAGCTCGATCGATAGATATTTTTTTTCGCATCATTTCAATTACTTATATGTAAAATATGCTCATGAAAAGCAATGAGTATCTTCAAAAAACCTCTAAAATTTCAATTGCATTTTACGCAAAATTTAATCTAAAATGTTTGTCTGAATTTTATTTAGATGGATGCAAAATCCAAAACTGTACAAAAACTATTTAATACGCTAGGTCGACTTACTTTGCAGATCATGAGCCATTAAACGATTTTGTTTTTTTGAATCATTTTTCATTCATTTCAACAAATAAATTTTGGAATCCCGTTGTGATAGATTTTAAGCTGTGATAAGAACTATTATTTTGGCTATCTCGATGAAAAATCAATGTTTTTTGCTAAAACAAAAAATGCAGAGTAGCAATCAAGTAGATCTATCTTGTGAATACAGAAATTAAGCCCTGGATAATGAGTTTTAAGCTTTACAAATAATAAACTAATATTTACAACTGCAGAAAACAAAGAAAAAAAACCCCATCCTTGTGAATATTAATCCAATTAATTTCCAATTATACATGATGGTAGATTTAAATATATCCTGCATAAAAATTTATATTTCTACTTTCGTAAATTACTGAGAATTACGAAAACCATCAGCAAAACATGATATTTCTGTCCAATAAAATTACCTGTTGTGTCCTGTATTTTCATGTTTAATAAATAATACTTAAAAAATATAATCAAAAGTAATGAATTATTTCTTCAATAGTATAATAAAAACAAGGTATCGTTTATTTAGATATAAAAGTATGGCCTTTTATATTGATTAGACATTGAGATCCTAAGATGTAATTTAAGGCACTATTGAACCATTAGATCTGTTTGATAGTAATCTATGGATTGAAATGAATCAATCATAATTTAACCGTGCTTGCAGAGCTTGTGTGTTGCTTTGTTCAATGCTGCATGCAGTAAATAACTTCGTTATTTACTAAAATGAAAAATTATAAAAATAAAAGCGGTAGAAATACAATCATAATCAGCTAAAGTTTTTATTACAAAAGATTTCTGAAGATTTCAAATAATTGAAAAAGTATGAGGGTATTTATAATGATCTGGAGAACTTGGATAATACCATCAGACTTGAATGGATTTATATTTAGTAATCTTCTAGTTTTAAGTACATTGTTATTGATTTAATATTTTAAGGGGTAAATCATGCAGAGCATTGGCCATAAGGTATTGATGTCAAGTGTGACAATATCGACCTTTTGGGAAATGGTTGTTTATTATTGTTATATCTATTTTATGCAATCTTGAATTAAGGGGTAATTTTTATATACTTGAATCTTATTTATATTGATAGTGCAACTTTCATATATATGAGTAGTTAACTAAATTGATATCTTTGCTTATTATTAATTAATTATTGATTTGGATAGAATCCTATTTTGATATATATATGTCATTTATGTAATTGATTGCACCGTGATCAAGGGTGCTATCATCTACACGACATGTATGGTTCAAAAAGGTATTTAATATTTTTTAGCATGCGTTTGTTATTGTGTTCAATTGAAGTGTTTGTTTATTATTGTTGTTTACATTTCAAGTGGAATCATATTTTATGAGCAACACTTGGAAATTAAGTTGTTTTATTATTATCGAGCGCTTTTAGTATGTAATTCCACTGCACTGCGCATGATTGTTCGTCCTGTATAGATTCTAGATATGTATTATTCCTTGATTATATTAGCAATTTTTACCAAAACACCATTTAAAGCTATTTGAGACTACTCATGTCAATGTAAAAGGTTCATACCCAATACTTCAGGCTTCGGGCGATACAAAAAAAAAAAAAAACTGGAAATAAAAACTAGAGGCCGAAAAAAGTTACAATCTAGGCGCTAATTTACTATTGTTCCTGAAAATCAGATCTACGACCTTTTCACATGAAGGCACTTTGAAGATTTGGGTAACCATATATTCTAATGAAACCTACTACTACTGCGATGACGATGATGTTTATTTGTATATTTTTAGCTATTTTTATGCAAAGATATGACCGCTCAAAAAATTGCCAAAATGTCAATAAAACGAACGTAATTCACATTTTTAAATATATAAACGCTGAATTTAAGCGTGATTAAAGCTATTATAGAAGTTATTTACATCTTATTTACTAATAATATGTAGAGTTAAGTTGAAGCTTTAAAAATTTTAGCCCTTAAACCCTCTAAAAAAATCGAAATTCGGATAGCCCTCCATGAAACTAATAAAACTAGGTAAAAATTTAATTGTAATCATAGGCAACAGTAGTGGCTATAATATGGTTTTCACTCCTTAAAGAAATAGCAATTTTTGATGGAGTAATGAACATAATAAGGTGTAGCCCTGTTTTTTGACCTCAACCCCTATCAAACATTTCAAATTTTGGAGAATTTTTAAAAAATGTTTGCAGAGAAATTTTTTTGAGAAAAGTATAAATAAGTAGAGATTTTTCAGAGCTACAATAACGATTATCTGTCCGAAACTAGTTACTATTTGATTTAATGCAGAAGATTGAAATTACTACTTTTTTTTTGCTTGATTTTTGCATTTCACAGGTTAAAATTACCTTTTGAGACCCAGCATGCCAAAAGTTTTTTGTGATATTTTTACGCGTTTTTGTCAAAAAAAAAAAAAAAAGAGCAACTTCAAAGGATTATAACTATCCAAATATACAAGATAAATTTAACGCGCAAAGTTAGTATAAATTCACTGCTTCTTGCCTTTCTAATGGTGCTATCTATGTGATTTTAGCATGCGTAGATAATGCACGCTCCGATTTTGAAAGTTACTTTTCCGAAAAAAAGTAAAAAAAAGTTGACAAATTCATCATGACACTTTAAAAAATACAAAAACTTCAAGTAAACTATACAAATATGGTATTAAAAGATGTATAACAGTTTAATGCATCTTTTAATACAATTTTTATACTACTTGAAGCCAGTTAGATATGGTAATTCTGTGCTTTCTTTGTTTCCCAAGAGCTTTCACGCTATAGGCGCTCTTTAAAGTTAGGAGTAGCTGGCTCCTCCAACCACCACCTCATTACTGACGACTAATGAGTTTTTATGAAGGTACCCTACACGGACTTATCAGCAAACAAACATAGATGTATACAGTTCAATTGGTAATATTTGTTATAAATTGTAGAAATTTAAAAGGAAATTCTTTATACTGTAAGTTTAAAATTAGTAGGTGCTTAATATAGCGTTCTCTAACCTTCAGGTACTTTCAATAACTCTTGAGCGAGATTTTAAGGGAAGCACTGGTGGTGACAGTATGCCATGAGTATACAATCTAAGCATCTTTGAAAGAAGATCAGAAATCAAAAATTTCATTACATCCTTTAGAGGTTAAAATTATTATTTCATGAGAATTGCTGCAGTTTTTTTGTTATTGAATCGAATAAGAGAATCAAAACTGAGACCGGATCAAAAAAAAATATATAGATGTTTTTTTGATTAATCACAAGTACTAAATGAGCTAAATTTGTATACTAAATACTTCCATAGCCATAGCCACTATATTCAGTATTGTATTCAACATTTCAAGATATAATTTCAAATCAAGGATTATTATTTAAAAAAGGCAAATCAAGTCGTAAATGGAGTTTTGCTTAAAAAGATTAATTTTTTTATTATTTATTTACAAAAAGCCAAAAGAAAAAAAAAAGAACGAGATCAATTCTACATATGAAGGAGATACTAAATGATTTTTCGATAAAAGGCACTAAAAGTTTGGGGGATATCAAATAAGAAAAAAAATGCTAGAAAATTATAATGATGACAGTTATTTATAAGTCTTGCTTTCTTTTTTCCCACTTTAGAGTTCTTGAGAAGCACCAGCCTTCTTGGACTTGGTAGGCAACAAAGAAGCGTGGATGTTGGGAAGAACACCACCTTGAGCAATAGTGACATGACCGAGGAGCTTGTTTAATTCTTCATCGTTACGGATGGCCAATTGCAAATGACGAGGGATAATACGAGACTTCTTGTTATCACGAGCAGCGTTACCAGCTAATTCGAGGATTTCAGCAGCGAGATATTCGAGAACGGCAGCAAGGTAGACGGGAGCACCAGCACCAACACGTTGGGCATAGTTTCCACGACGCAAGAGACGATGGATACGACCAACAGGGAATTGGAGACCAGCCTTAGCTGAACGAGTTTGAGACTTTGAGCCAGAAGCAGACTTTCCACCAGATTTACCACCAGACATTTTTATATAATATTTTTCTTTTAAAAGGGTTGTTGAAGAAAAAAAAGAAAAAAAAGAGATTTGTAAAAGTTCAATGCGAGTTTATATATATTCAGGGTTAGCTTAAAAAGTCCGAAGTATTTTTTTTTTTTTCAAGATGTTTTTTTTTTTTTTCATTTCCTTGTACGCCCTTCCAACATTTGACACCATATATGTCAGATTTTTCTACAATGAAAAAAAAAAAAATATCAAGAAAAAATTGTAATTTTTTTTTTCATTCAAAATAAAAGCAATTATATCTAATTCGAGCATATTTCGCGTTTTTTTCGCGATTTCACGATGTTTTCATTGTAATTTACTACATTTTCGATTTCTGGTGGTTACAAATAATTTTTTATTACAATTGCTATTTACGGATATCGAGTCACAGATATTGCAATTATATATAAATCTATAAATTTCTCGGAATTTCGGTTTTTCTTCTTTTCTTTAAACACATTTACTTATAACTAAAATGGCTGCTGATCTCCCTACCAAAGATAACAAGAAGACTGCCCCCAAGGACAGCAAGAAGAGAAAGGTCACCCGTCGTGAGACCTATTCCTCTTACATTTACAAGGTCTTGAAGCAAGTTCACCCCGATACTGGTATCTCCAACAAGGCCATGTCCATCTTGAACTCTTTCGTTAACGATATCTTTGAACGTATTGCTTCCGAAGCCTCCAAGTTGGCTGCTTACAACAAGCGTTCCACCATCTCTTCTCGCGAGATCCAAACCGCTGTTCGTCTTATCCTCCCTGGTGAACTTGCCAAGCATGCCGTCTCTGAAGGTACCAAGGCTGTCACCAAGTACACTAGCTCCAAATAAATTCTCATCTGTGTAATATCCCACTCTCAATAACTTACAAGAACCAAAAAAAATGATGAACCTGGATTCTCATTTTTTCCATTACCCTTACCTATTTGTACAGAATTCTTTTTTTTTAAATCATGCCATAACAAATTTATAATATCATTGTAAAAAAAAAGAAATAAAATAAAAATAAATTTGCTTCTTTGCTTTTCGATAATTTTGCTGATTATACAATTAGTCTTTTTTTAAATCATTGTGTGTTTAATTGAAAGTGCTTTCTATAAACTTAATTGGCGTTGATACGCGTTTTAATTAAGGAAAAAAATCATGGTGTAGCAAAATTATTTTTGGCGACATTTTAAAATTGACACATTGTTGAATTATTATAGCTTTAGAATGCATTTTAAACATTGCTTTTAGCCAAGCTGTCAACCATGCTAATCAATTGAGTCAATTAACATACTCTATTCTGGTTTTAAAAGCTTTTTTTTTCATTGTTACTATTGAAGACGACACAGCTTGTAAAATAGTGAGTTTCAAACTCGACTACATTTCAAAGAGTTTTCAGCAGGTCTTTCGATAGTTTAAAATAATCAAAATATTACTAGAGTATTATCTAGCATACTTTAATTGTTATCATATTTTTTATTCGAAAAAAAAGTGCTTAATATCACACGATTTCACCCCTGTTTTTGTGTGGAAGCATTCAGTTGCTTTCATCGTATCATTAATTGGAACCCAGATAAGAACCACCATGTTTCGTGGATGAAAAATGTCTAAATTATAATGAATCATTGCTTAGTTGATGCGATATACAGCGTTGTTTTTTAATATATGGAATGAAAACAATTCAATAAAGCCCTTTCATACACTTAAACCCCATAAGAAGCAACCAGATAAAAATATTTATTATTTCATTAAATTTATTTTATTTTAGGAACAGCAAAGATATCAGAATTGGAATCATCATCAGCACCAAAATCACCCATATCAGCATAAAACGCACTCAAATCATCCTCCAAGCTCTCTTTGACTTGTTGAGCCTTTTTCAGTTCTTCTTCTTTCATCTTCTTTTGTTCTTCTTCCTTACGCTTTCTTTCTTCCACAATAGCATATGAATACTCTGAAGCATAAGCTGATTTATCCCAATAAGCCCAAAGACCGTCGACAACATCGGCTGGAATAAACCATTCTGATTGACCATAAACTGGGATAAAACTTTCTTGATTTGCAAAAGATATGGTTGCTCTACGACCATCAATGGTCAAAAGTTCTCGACAGTAATCTAATGCCAATCTAGCAGACTAGCAGTATATTATATGTATTTAGTATCAGTTTGTTACCAGGTACATATTATAAATTTACCTCAACATCTGAAAATTCCACAAAGGCAAATTCGCATGACATTTTTGTTAATTTATCTCTAATCAAAATGGCTCTATAAACACCTTGAAGGGAATGCACGGCATTGTAAATAGATTCTTCGGTTGATAAATGATCCAACTGACGCAAAAGCAATATTTTACTAGGCGAAGCAGATACATCTTTTGTTCCATCATTGATCTCAATAGTTTCTGTTTCGTATGATCTCTTTTCTGCAGCAGAAGCTTTATAGAAAAAAAAAAGAAGAAAAATTGAGCATTTTGTTATATTAAACAAAACAATATATATATATATATATTACATGAAAAGGATTGTCTACATTCAAGACAATTTCGTCGACTAGAAGGATTAAAATTTCCGCACTAAATCTACATTAGTAAATTATAGCCCTTCTCAAAAAGAAAAAAGATCTACCTTGGTACAACGCCATTCTTCTTTATCATCAGCAACATTATTCTTTTTACAGTAATCAACACGAACAATATAAGAGTCCATATCAAAAGTTCTATGCTTTTCTACAAATTGAATAGCATGACCTACGCTTGTAAAGCGAATAAAAGCAAACTTTCTTGATTCACCAGAATCACGATCTTTAATAAGAGAGACATCATCGATACTTGCTTCCATAGAATTCAATTTGTTTTCAATCTACTTGGTTCAAGTATTGATTAGATTTTGCTGTTATATATGTTTATTTTGTATCTAAAAATATACATCGACTTCTCTTGCTCTATCAGGTAAATTTCTCAAGACAACATTGATATTTGGTTCCAATTTTGAATCTTGTCGAAAATCATCATTATCACGATAATTTCTTCTATCTTGGTAATCATTATTACGGTTGCTATGGTTACCATGATTTCTATTTTCGTAACCTCTACGGCTGTCATGGTAACTGTTGTTTCTTTCATCTCGTCTATCACTTCTTCCTTCGCTACTATTATGTCTGAATTTATCTTTTTTCTAACAACGTAAGGTAATTAGATTTTGGTACAAGTCTTTTTTGTTAACGTGTACTTGGTCGTTGTAATCTTGTCTAGAACGAGTTGGACTACGAGATCTTCTTCTTGAAGTTGAATCTCTTGAAGAAGATGAAGAAGAATAAGTGCGTCTGGAACTGGACATACTGTGCTTGTATCAAAAAGGAGGAAAAGAGAGGAGAAAGAAAAGGAAAAAAAAAACTGATAATTCCGTAAATACCAGGATTTGGGGGACCCAGAATAATAACCAAATCCAGCCCCCCCCCCCTATATAACTTTGTTGGTTCTAAATCATCTGTTTTCTTTTTTCTTTTCCTCTTTTTATTAATTGCTAAATCGTTTTTTTCGATTGCTATAATGAAGGCCCATCTTCTTGAACTTATTGAACCTTCGCTTTTAAGGCTCGAATCTTGGGTAAAAGCTATTGCTGCGGATGTCCCTGTAGAAACAGACTGGGCTCAGTCCTCTTTCGGTTCATGGTAACAATTAAATATATTTAGTGTTTATTTATTTATAAATAATAAACAATATCCTTAGGTATAATGAACCTCGTCAACATGGTTTAGAATTGATTTTTTTGGCTAGTTTTTGGGGATTTGCTACATATATGATGTTTCGTCGTTTACTCAAGCCCGGTACTAAGAATTATAAGCTTTTGACTGAATTCCAGGTTCCTTGTAGAGCTTCATTGACCGAAAGAGCAATGACTCTTTCGTTAATTTGCTCTCTTTTATTGACTTTAACTCATAAAATCATTCGTAATAGAGTTTGGTTCATGATGCAGCCATGTCATATGAGTGGTGTGTTACTCTTGTTCACACTAGTCTATCCAAATAAGAGATCGCCTATCCCACATATTTTTTTTAATATTTATTTACATCTCCAATGGGGTGCTTTGGCTGCGCTTGCCTTTCCTGATCTGAGAGAACACACTATGATTGGTGAAACCTTCAACTTTTTCGCTGGTAAGTTTCTATCTTTTTTTTTTCTATTTATTTGACATGGACTAATAATATCAAATCAGAACATATTTTGTTATTGGTAGTACCTATCTATATGATCTACAGTAGAAGATATGTAGTATTACCCAAATCAAAGGAAATATTGTTCCTGTCATTCTTTTCTTATAGCTTCTTCCATACTCCTCTTCTTCATTTGATTTCACTTACTTCAGGCTACAATTTGAATTACATGTGGGCTCCTCCTCCAAGTAAGTTTTTATATTGACTGATTTTTTTATTTTTATAATTTGATATTAACTCAATATTTTCAGTCAAATTTTTATTAGATCTCGGACCTTTATACAGAATTGTTATGTTTGGTGCAGCCTTCACCTTCAAATTTATCACTCGTTTCATTTTTGTTGAAACTGCTCTTATCGTTATGCCTCATAAGAAGCTTTCCTCAAATGAAAAAACTACTACAATCAATCCAAATTTACTTAAAAAATCTAAAAAGATCTAATGTCTCTATTTACTACAAAAATTTTAAATAAAAAATACCCTATTCTTTCACTATTATCAATCAATTGATGTTTTATTAAATCGGAACTTCTTTAGTAGTAATTAATAATATTTTCAGAAACAGTTTCAATTTTACTATTATACGACAACGTGTTTCTGATCAAATTTACTGTCAATGTCGTGTGTTAGTTTTCTGCATATAAAATGTGTAACGTCTTAATTCAATTGTAGAACTCATGGCACACAAAGTAATGGGGCTTTTTCAACGTGGACCACTTTAACTTTTTTCATATTAAACTATTAATAGATTCCAAATGCTTGCGTGATAGTATATATAGTAGAGGTGGCAATTTTGAAAGCTATTCGTCTACTTTACTGCTCAAAAAACTCGGCGAAAATTGACGATATCTCGGCGAAAAATATAGCTATAAAAATAAAAATAATTGCAATGAAATCCTCTCGTCTTGTACTATATTGTGTATTAGTATTACAAGAATTGAAAAATAAAAACATCTAAAAATCGTAACATTTACAATGTTTAGGCTGGTTAAAACTGAAAATTCCGATAAAAAACAGCACATTTCGAACCCATCCAAAAGGCTTGTATACCCTCGTCCAAAATCTCAAAAATTGAATTTTTCAATTTTTGACAGCAAAAAAAAGGTTTAAACCCACAACAATGTGAGACAAAATTGTAGATATAGATTATTAACAACAAACAAAAGCTTTAAAATAAAGATAACCTAATCATAATTTTGACTTTTATGCAATTTTCTTTTTTTCAGTTGAAGAATTTTAACTCAAAATTTTAGTATGAAAAAAAATTAGAAATTTATACTAATGTATAGAGCAAACTTTTTTACATAGGAGCATATTTTTTTCTCACTTTTTTGTTTGCAAAAATCATAGGTAAATTTACAAAATACATAATCAAGGATCGAAAAATGCCAAAATCAATCAAAACCAAAAAAAAAAAAATAGAGGATTTGATTCCCGCTCTAAGCTGTAGTAAGCTTAAATTCGAGATTTTTCATTATACAATTATCATACAATGACGAGTATAAGCAAATATATCTATTTTTTTTATTATAATTATAATATCGTTCTAGTATTACAAGGCTGTACAAGTAAATGTGAGAATTTTACAAGTGGTTTTAGTTGTGTATGAGTGTATATATGTGAATTGTTTGTGATTGTTAGTGGTAAAAGGGGGATCTATATAATAGTTATACTTTTTTTTTTCTTTGTTTCAATAAATTAGGTAGTTGTAGGGATACTTTTGTTAAATCCTTGATGTGTAGCCAATTTGTTTATCATACCAACCCAAACAGTAGTTGAATTTGGCATTGAAGGTAAGCTTTGATATTCTTCATAAACACGTTGGGCGCCTTCAACATCATTACATTCCAACATGGCCTTCATGACAGCAAAATATGATCTTACAAATAAAACTTTATCCTGTTTACGAGCATGCCATACGCTTTGAATTGTGTTTAAATCAGATACACCATAGGCGCCCCAAATCATTAAATCAAATGTCTGTGCATCTGGAGCAACCTTTGAGTCTTGCAGCATTTCTTCAAATACCATTTTTGCAACAGGATACCAAGCTTTAGTAGACGATAAACTTGTCATTAATGAATTGTAATGAAGTGTTGTGAGTTTAGTTTTCTCTTGCTTTAAAGTGTTCCATAACTTCCATGCGGCATCAGGGTTCTTCATGCGATGATGCGCTGATAATAAGGTTGTAATTGCCTTGGCATCAAGCCATTGATTTTCTTTGAGCGTGCTGTAAATTTTATCAATTTTTTGTGTATAGATGAGTTGACGTTGCTTGGAACCTTGAATAGCATAAGCTTTTGCCAGTAAAGTTAATGAAGCAGCATCCATGGGAATACCAGCCTTCTCAATACCTTCCAACAAATCAATAGCACGACCTTCATTTCCTCGTGGTGATTCTAAAAATACAGATGCCAAGATAGTGTAAATGACCAAATCCGCATTAACATTATTTGCCAACATCTCTCGAAACAATTCGTATGCCTTGTCAAATTCTGCCGATTCTGCAAACCCCTTAATCAAAGGTGCGTAATGAAGAGCCGTTGGATTCAATCTATAATTTGCCATGTGTTGTAATAATTCGCAAGCTTTATCCACCTTTCCCAACGTAACGTATCCATGAATAAGATGAGAAAATACAAAATGATTAGGTTTTATACCAGAATCAACCATAGTTTTATATATTGATTCAGCCTTGACCATATTCCCAACATAAGCAGCATTCCGAATACTAAGAGCAAAGGTATATATATCCGGTTTCAAATGCGTTGTATCCAAGGATTCAATAATGCTGTCAAGATTCATGCTAAAATCATTCAAATGCTTTGGTTTATAAAACTTGCCAGTAGATTGCAAAATGGTATTGTAGGTACGAGTGCTTATTTCGGGTGTAGTAGCATATATATTCTCCAAGACATCTGTAAATCGTTCAAAATTCGATTCTATATTTTCATGTTCCATGTATTGAAATCGGGCAATTGGAATTCTTTGAGAAACGCTATCCAATGTGCTACTACCATCTGCTATCATTGTGTGTAAATGCGGTGTAATTAAATAAGCTTCCTTTGGATATTTCAGGGTGTAATTCAAAAGCGTATTGTAAATGTAATTGTTACAGGGGATGCCTTTTCGTTGCATTACATCCACGTATTTGAGTGCTTCTGTTGCATTACCTTGATCAGCATAGTACCAAACAAAATTACCATAGGTAACGGTATCAGGTTCCAATTTTAGATTTACCATGGTATCATACATTTGAAAAGCGAGCTCAGTATTCTTGGTACCCAAGTGATATTTAATCAGCATATTAAATGTATATGTATCTGGCTTGACCTTGAATTTTGGTTTTGCAGCAGCAGCAGCAGCAGATGCTTTGCTTGCACAAGCACAATTTCCACCACATCCCTTTTTCTCGGGCAATACCAACATTTCAATGATTTTTTCTATATGATCAATATCACCAGCAGCCGTATAACATTTAAGCAAAGTATTGATGATTTCAGTATCAGGCTTATGACCTAATCGTCGCATTACTTTATATAAACTAGAGACTGATTGAGCTGTGCCTTGCATATCATTAATTTCCTTTAAACGAGCATGCTGAACAACTTGACAAGCTAAACCATCCATAATGCTGTTAAATGTCTTTTTGTTCGGAACAATTCCCGATGCTATCAATCTTTCCATCCACTGTTGAGTGATTTCCTTGTCCTTGTTGTTCCTACAATCCTTGAGATAACCATTAAGCAAGATATTATAAGTGGTACGATCTGGCGGTGTAGTCATTTTAGAATAAATAGCTTCTGCGCCTTGTAAATCGTTTGATTTTACTTTGGCAGCGAGTAATATATTATAAGACGAAGTATCCGGTTGTAAACCTTTGCGAATCATTTCTTGCTCCAATGTCTTCATTTTAGAAAAGTAACGTTTTTTCGTTGTTTCATCAATGTATTTAAATCTACGGACATAGACAGCCATCATTTGATTATAAACCTCAATATTTGCAGCAAATTCAGTTGATGTGTAATGAGATAAATTACGAAATAAGGATTCAGCACGTTTCACTTGATCAAGTTTGCCGTATAATTCGAGCACCATACTGATTTCATGTTTATCCCAAGATATATCTTTACTTTTACGTATAACGCCTGTTAATATTTCAAGTCGATTCAAGTATAATTGTTGTAATTTTGCAAAATCTAGGGTGAGACGAGGTAAATTTGTGTTTACTTGAGTGTGTAATGATTTCAACAGTAATTGAGCTGTCAAACGAGGTATATTTTGTTGAGTTAAATAAGACGCTGATTTATCTACTAATTTCCAAGCACTTTCAACGTCGCCATTCCCTAAATAATTTTGAATAGACATTGTTGTTGGTGAAGGTAATTGTTTATCTATTTTTGAGCTGATATGAACAGGGATACGTCTTTTTGCTGAGGATTTTATTTGACGCAAATGTTCAAGAGAGTCTATTTCTTCCAACAAATTTGGAGCTTCATATAATAAAATGAGTTGGATTTCTTTCTAATGATTATATTTTGATATATTACCCTTTTTTGACCTTGTCACGACTGTAGAGGCCTGCCTTGTTTGACAGTTATGGGTTAATAGAAAGGAACGCCATTGTTGAATTATACGTTGATTGACATTTTGTCTAATTTCTGAGTGCAGGTGCTTACACCGCATATGAACCATCGTTCTAAATTGTTCCTCAAGTTATTTTTTGAAAAAAAAAAGGAAACAAACAATCTAGTCCAATATATGATTATACAATTGCCCAAAAAAAAAAATTATACGAAAAAAGTGGAGTAACAAAAAATGAATTGGCAAGGCTACTCCTCCACCCCCCCTTCAAAGCCCAATAAGATAGCAACCCCAGGCTACTTTTTTGATTTAGAGGGGTCAGAATCTCTTGTTCAATTGCAATTCAATGGTCTTAGATCCACTGGTAAAAGACGTCACCGTAATCATGTAAAAAAGTGCCTGGATGTATGAAACTAACCTATGAAATTTACATGGCATGGAGGGGGGCTTTTGTCACTTTTTAATCCATTTTTTAATTTTATTTCTAAAAAAATAAAAATACCATAGCAAACTTGACATGTTTGAACATTATTATCAAATTTAATATCAAAAATATCACATTTATGAAATCCATAACAATCCTTTAAAAATAAAGTTTACTGAAAAATGGATAGTGAAAAAAAGAAAAAAAAAACTTGTTCATTCAGGGCCAAGCTGTAAATTGTTAAATTGCTGTCGAAATTGTATTGAGCCCACTCTTTGATGGCCCCCTCGCGAGTTATTGTTTACATCAAATGTATTATGTGTTGGATTTGTTTGTACATTTGGTTTTGAATCAAGTATCATTTCACCTCTTTTCGCACATTCAATCATATGCTCTAATTCTCTAATTCTTTCTTGGTATTTGTTCACATCATCACGTAATTCTTTAATATGATCAACGGATAGTTTTAAGATTGTTCCCTTGTTGATAGCTCTCCCATTACCACCAACTTGACCATTAGAAACCGACATGACATTTGAACTTGTAGGAGCTGAATCAAGCAGTTTTTCAGGTAAAAGGGTGCACAATTCTAGATACTCATAAAAATTGAATACTATATACGATCATATATATGAGTACTACATTACCATGGATACGTTCATTGATATTATCTCTTCGTCTTCTCTCCACTGCATTATGAGATTCTCTTCTCCGACGTCTTTTCTCAAACATCTCTTGAAGACTTTTAAAAGACAATGAATATACAACGCATTAAAATTATAAGAAAAAAAAAGCAACTTACTTTCTCTGTTGACTTTCATCATCATCACCATTTGTATTTATATTACTATTATTACCAATTAAATCTAAATGCCCACTTGACGTAGATGGAGACACAATTAAATCTCTACCGCCAAATATGGGAGATTGACCAAAAGATGAACCATTTGAATCTAAGCTTGTACCAAACCAGTTTTGAGAATTATTTTCGCTAAAAGCCATACCGCCAGTACGATTAGGAGGAGACATTGTAATGGCAGAAGCTACAGTACCAAAAGAGTTTTGACGTTGATGAAGTTGTTGTTGATAGGAAGGATTAAATAACCGATTGTTTCGTTGTACAACAGGCACGGCTCCGACAGTCGTATGTGTATCAACTGAATGTTGGAAATGATCAGTATCAATATTATAATCCTGCTGTTGTGGAGGTGAATACATTTACTTATTTATTTTTTGTGTGGGAAAATCAAAAAAAAAAAAAAAAAAAGAAAAAAAAGGAAAGGAAAAGAGATGAATTTTTATAATGATAAAATGTTTATATGAGAAAATAGGAGAAAAAGGGAAAGAGGGGTGAAAGAGTTGTTGGGGCTAATAATGTATATCATAGAGGTAACACAATAAATACACACACTAGCTCACTGTTATCATATTTTTACTGAAAAAGTGCATAAACATGCATTTTATTTACCAATGTTCTTGATTTGGATAGCTAACAATTTCGATTCTTTTGGCTGTTTTCTCCTCTTGCCATTTATCAAAATAGACAGACATTGCTTGTAATTGATTGATATTTACTGTGGGTATAATTTGATGTATATTCATACTAGCAATAAAGGAAGCCAATTCTCTAAAGCTTGAATGTTCAGAATAAGGTACACCAAATAATTTAATGTCATTTCTATTATAGTAAGGCTCAAGCTGAACAGTTCTATCGGCGGGTGGTATGATGATTTCAGATAATGGTGCCAATTTCATATCTGATGTTTGTGTAGATGTTGATTTAAATGTCCATCCTGTTGGCTTAAACGCAATTAATGATGTGAAATGAGCTTGGTATTCCTTTAAATAATTTGACATGATCTAAAAAGTAAGTGTAGTTAGAACCCATGGTTTTTTCGTATTACATACAAACAACTTGCATCTGCTCGAATATCTCTTAGTGGTACAACATGCACCTGTGCTTCAGCTGGGTTATTTGTTAGCATACTTTTCAATTCATCGTCTTCTTGACATAATAAAATACGTTTCTTTTTATAAGGTGCATATATTTTACATTTCAACATGCGAGCAATATCTAATTTATGATATTAGAGATAATTTACATTTCATTCAAATTGATTACTTACTAATAAACACTCTTTCTTTACCAATGGTATAAGTGCCAACTACAATCAAAACTCGTGATGTTGTCGCCTTGTTATTTCGATTCATCATTAATTTAAGAGCATCGTTATTGATCATGGGATCTTTTACTTGGGTTACGACAGGTCTCTTTATAGAAATCCAAGATTCCAAAAGAGAAGGTTTCTTGATTTTGGGAGTCAATTCCTTCTTTACTACATCACATACAGCTTCAATACATTCTTCTTGTGCTGGAAACGCATATTGTGGGCTTAAATAGGTTGTATCAAGATAAAGACAGGAAATAGGGGGGTTTTCTGGTTGTTTGATTAAAGGATGTAAACACATACGAGGCGCAGCTCTGAAATCACCTGTATGCAAATGTCGCGTTTTGTCGACGACAAATAAAAACAAAACTGAACCTGGACAGTGATTTGCATCTATCAAAGCAACTTGAACATTAGACCCTGGAATTGGATATAGTTGATCCATTGGTAGTGGATGAACATAACGTGAATCAACTCTTAATTCTTGTTTCACAAGGTTGGCTGTCACTTGAGAACAATAAATTGGACCATGAGACCAATTTGCTCGTAAACCGCCATAATGATCAGAATGGAAATGTGTTAGGAAATAGCCATCACAATCTGATACTTTACCATAATTAAATGCATCTACTGTAAATCGAGTATCTAGAGAATATTTTTCAGGGAGATTCTTATCACGTTGATCAAATGATATTTACCACGAACTCGCTTATAAAATGGACATGGTTTGTACTTTTTTTTTTGATTTGTTGTCGATAGTAATGATTTTGTTGAAATATTTGCATTGACATCTTTTGCTCCAAGGATTTTTGTGGGCAATGTAGATGAACTAGTTGATGAAAACATGCTTCGCCAAGAAGATGGTTGCACATTACTTGTATTTGTATTTTTTGTATCACATTTGGCAACTTGATTATTCTCATTGTCAACATTTTTATCGAAAAAAGAGCTTTCACTATCATTACAATTAGTATCAAGGCTGCTAGTATCACAGCTGTTGGAATTAGTTTCTTCTTGCTCTTCTTCTTCTTCTTCTTCTTCAAGACAATGTTTAACGCTACTTTCAATACTAAAACTGTTATTTTTACGGAAACTATCATTTTTGTTGTCTGAACATGAGAATTTCTCTTTAAGGGACATGAATCCTGGTGGTATATTCTCTTTTTCTCTTTCTTGCTCTTCATCAAGACATTGATTCACATGAACTTCCATAGAGATAGATTCAGTTAATATCCATATTCTACAAAGTGGGCATCGCTCCTTCTTTTCCTCTTGCTCCTTTATAGCTTCTTCCACTTGTAAATCAGATGTGCTTGGTTTTATTCTTTTGTTGATATTTGCTGGTGTCTTGAAATACGTTTCAATTGAAAAATACTTTGATTTAACAAAAGCTGTATCGTTTTCTTGACCTGTGTGAGATGCCATGTTTGTATAAAGAAGAGGAAGAAGCTAATTATTCTTTTAATACAAAGCCAAGTCAACGAAAAGTTGATTGAGCGTCACGATGTATCTCCAAAATAGATCAATGTAACGATAGATTATTACATTCAATTGCTCATGAAAAAGATAATTGAATAGACAAACAAGTATGTAATTAATTTAATATTTCATCAATTCAACTTAAAGTCAATTTGAATGAGTAGTTTTTGTATCAATTGGACCCTTGAAATAACTGTCAGTTTCTGACAGGGCAAATCCAACACCGTGCCAACTCAACAAAAACATTTGCATTCGCATTTGCATTTATAGCAATCATTGCTCAAAATACACATAAAATCCCAATATCCATACAATATATTCTTGAATAATTAAATAATTTTATTGTCATATCCAAAAAGTTAAAAAAAAAAAGAATTCTTTATGGTAAGAAAATCTTGAAGGGTGAGCAAGTTTTTCATACGAGAACTCTATTGAACTTATTGTTGGTAAGCAAAGACGTTTTGCAAATCTATTTAAGAAAAAAAAAAAAAAAAAAAGCATATCTTAGTTTTGACATTTACAAATGAAATAAAACAAAAACTACTTACAACCATCTTGTTGAGCGAGACGATTGATAGCATCATCACCTTCAGCTTCCTTACGAACAAAACCGGAAAGAGCATAAGTAACAAAAGAGTTAGTTGAGCGACCTTCAGCATCAACATCAGCAATGTTGATTTGAACTGAAGAGTGATCCTTGGCAGTGATCAAGCGGTTAGTGGCTGAGCTAAATGTCAATAAAAACTTGTTAATTTTACATTAAAAAAACCCCATCATCATATCATCAATTTACCACTTGCGGGGGATGTAAAGATCAATAATTCTACCCTCTGAGTTCTCCATTATATTAGGTTTTTCCAAAAAGTTAAGGTAGGTTAAACCGGGAAGTGGATGTGAAAGAAAGAACCAGTATATCTCCCGTTTGTAGTATTAATTTAAAGGCGAAAAAAATTTCAGCAGTATTTATTTAATTGGCTTAAAACGGTAGTCATGTATATGAATGTAGTGTAGAAAGCTTAAGTGTTGCTTAAATCATGCCTTCATATGTGTTATATTGCAGTTTTGTGAGATTTTGTGATCAACTATCAGATATTTCTAGCCTCTAGTAACATCAAGTAGTATATCCTTATTAATTACCAACGTATTCGTGAAACATGATTTGAAACAAACGATCTCGTTATAACCTTTTATACATTAAAAACTTTTAAAACTATGTACAAGCACATTAAACTGAATTAAAATCAATACGTATACTCTTCAAAGTATTTAAAATATGATGGTATTTTTTTATTTTTCTGATCCATATCAAGCTTTGTGTAAATTTTGATGAATTTCAGGCAAAACAATGGAGTGTTATCAAAGGCATCTTTCTGTTCTTTCTTCTTATGGACGCTGGACATTTAGCTTAAATTATAATTATACAAATGTTAGTTCTCGTATATTAAAATCGAACACTACTTGTGTCATACATACTTGTAATATTTGTATATCTTGATTGTATATGTCTTTATTAATGTATTTGTGAAAAATGGTAAGTATGCTGACTCGACTATGTACCATGTAGGTCAATTCAGTTTGGATTATAAAGAAACGTATAATATTAAATAGGAATAATGAAGAAATTCAAACCGACTACAATATAAATTTCCTATACTGTCATTACTTCAGCATCCACAATGAATTTATCTCAATGATCCAAACACTACAGTAGTATACTTGATTGGGCAAATTACATCAATTGAAAGTGAGTTAAGAAGGATTGTCTATGTTAGATTAGATTTGTCTATATTATAAATGCTATCAATTTGGATTAAGAAAAATAATATAATAGATTCATGTAGGAGCTATGGCATGCTAACATTGCATTGTAATATGGATTGCCCTGTAAGTTTAGTGTGTAAAATATATTATACTTGCAAGATTCAAGGCTTGCCAATGGAAGCATGACTGGGTTTGAAATACATTTCTGCCAGATGGTCCAAAAATCGTTAAAAAAACTAAAAATCGAAAAAACTCAACAAAATGTATAACAAGTTTAACTAGTGTATTAATAATTTTTTGTAAAGCTTTAGTTTTTACATCGACTCATACTAGTTTTAAGTAAATTTTTATTATAAATTTTTTCTTAAATTAAGATATAAAAAATAACAGTTTTTCGCTAAAAAATTAATATTTTTATAATAAATTTGTAATTTTAACTTTTTTAAATAATGGCTTCAAGTTGTATCTATCGATCAAGGTATTACTTGAAGCTGTATCTCTATTTTTCACAGAGAAAATCAAATTTTTGTTCATTTTTTTGGAAATCGGAAAAAAAAAGTCGACTGAATGCTCATGAAAAATTTACGCAAATTTGTCAATTCACTCGAATCCATTTTTCTCCACCAAAAATCAATATTTTTTAAAAAGAAAAAATGCTATAGATAGACCTTATTTAGTACTATAATATTAGTATGAGCAACCTATTATTTACTTATTGTTGTCATACTTTAATTTGCAATAAAGTATGAAAAAAAATGGAAAAACAGAAAAAGTTTTCAAACTCAAATATATTATAAAGCATTGCAAAACATTTATTTTTCACTATGCAACTAATGTTGTAACTTGCTTTTCTGTTGAGTTATTCTGCAAAAAAAACCCTGATTTTTACACGCCAAAAATGTAGACTCAGATCTTTAGAGGAATCATGTTCTACCTCAAAGAACATGATGTAATCTAAAATTTCACAATGTCATTAAGAAGTATTTCATGTTAGCTATCGTATTTTTTTTTATTCCAAATTATTCAGTGATAAGTGCTGAATTTGCATCCTGAAAAATGCGTAAATTTCAAAAAAAAAAAAAAAAAAAAATTAGCTCCGGTTTGCAGAACGTAAATTCCCGTCTGTTTGATTGATCTGAAAGCTATTCTCCTTAAATAAAAAAAAAGAGTTGTTTTATTATTATAAATTTCAATATCACTACGTCTAAACTGATCCAACAATCTCATCTGCTTTTTGTAATGCCTAAAGAAAAGAGCTCGTCAATAAAATACTAAATTAAGAGAATCATTGCCATTTACCTCAATCATCTTTTTGCATTCTTTTCTTCTTTGTCTAGTAAAGTCGGATTCTTGTAAAAGGTCATCTAATACATCGTGTTTATAAAGCTCTGTCAACAGCTCACGTTGAAGCTCCTCTTTAGAATGATTTACAAGGTTGAGCATAATTGCCTTGGGCACCATGTCGATCATCGTACGCTTAACAATATTATAATAGGATTGAATCAATAATTCTAATTGAAAAAAAAAATCAGATTTTGTAATAGCTACAAATTGCTTGCATTAACTTACTAATTACTTCAGTCTCCATAAATTCACGATCAGATAATGCGCCTGTGGCCTTCAAGGTTGTAGGTGGCTAATCATAATGAGTTTAGTAAACTAATATAGCAATCACACAATACAATAAACTTACAGCATCCATCATACTAGAAGCTGATGGTTTCTTGGCAGTCTTTTTATTTCCTGAGAAGAAACTTCCAAAAAGTGACCCATTACTATTAGTCTCTTCAGCAGCATTCGATGCATTTGTTTGTAAAGCGTTTGTAGGGTTATGTTGTTGTTTCTTGGGTTCAATTTGTTGGTGCTGTTGATGATTTTTTTGGTTAATACGTTCAGTGACAGTAGCGATGGCTTGATGGCCATTTAAGAAATCAGGATGAGCGGTATTAATATAGCATGCTTCCATTGACACCAAGTCTGTCACTAATTTAGATGTAGGTTGAAGAGCTTTCTTGAAAAATACCAAAACGACTTGGTAGAATTTATCTTTGAGCGTGGGGAATCGCTTAAAGAATTGTTTGGTAAGTAATTGACCTAAAATACGAACTAATTCATCGTAAACCATGTTGATACATTTGATACTGGGTTCTTCAAGACGTTTGATTTGTTGCTTGATGATAACTTCAAATGCAGTTGTTGCCACAAACAAAGCAGGTGATGAACCAGAAGAGTTGTACAAAATAGTTCGAATATCCACATCCTTGGTTTGCTCTAACGGATCAATGCTCTTGACGCCATTAGCATATAGTTCATGAAACACAAAACTGATACGTGCACCACCAGACAATTCAAAACTGGATAAATCATTAGAATTACCATCAATGATTGTTCTAAATTCTGTACAAAATTCGGTGATAATGTTTAATACTAAATTAGCACGATTAGCGGAGCTACCATCTTCATCTAAAGGATCGCCTAATGTTAACAATTCTTGTTGATATTTCAAAAGAGCAGCTTGGATTTTGGCTTTGATTTCAGGTAAAGTGTTGCGAATATGATGCATTAAAATCATGTTGAGCTTACGAGCCAAGAAGGGAGTACCACAATATTGGGCTTTTGATTTATATGCAGCATGATTTTCAAAGTATTCACGTTCAGCATCTAATGCGCGTTTGATGGATTTACTATTTTCGATATCACGTTGACCACGATTAACGACAGGAACATAACCCAAACGCAAAGGTACCACACGGCCTGCCAAAATATCAATAACATCTGTACCTTGATCCATCAAATCCACTTTGGTAAGCACACCAATTGTACGCAAACCTTCAGGATCCACATCACGGGCTAATTTGAGACCATCTGAGTTGGCTAAATCAGTATTGGCTCCAGTAACAGCCAAGATAATTGAGTTGGGTTTTGTGATATACTTTAAAATCATATCTCGAATTTGCTTTTCGATATCTTTGGGTTGATCGCCTACAGGTACTTTAGTGAGACCTGGCAAATCGATCAAGGTTAATGTTAATACATTAGGTGAAAAAATTCGTAAATTAATGGGTTGAGGTGAGATGCCTAAATTTTTGCCAGTTTTAAGTTCGGTATCCTTGACAATTTCATCACGAATTTTGTTGAAATCGTAAAACTTTTGGCCAGGTAAATGCAAAAATTCACCCCATTCGTTTTGGTTGTCTTTTCCTGCTTCTTCTTTGGCTGCTTCTTCCTTATTAGTTTGATCTTCTGCAGGACGGTTGATAAGTTGCAGGATCTATAACCCAAACATACACATCTATATTAGTCAAATATGTTCCATGCTGCATTTACTATCGCTACTTTACCAAGGGACGACGGGTGACGATACCAGTACCACGAGGAAGAAAATCACGGCCAACGATATTCTCTAATACAGAACTCTTACCACTTGATTGAGAACCGATAACCGCAATTTGAGGCAAGTCAACTGGATTATGTACGCCTACAGTGGCAAAAGCATCTTGCAGCTTATTGACTTTTTTAGGTGTTAGGTATTACAGACATCCTTTTCAAAGCTTTTATACTTTACCTGTCTTGATAAGTTGTGAATCCATACTCATATTGCTTGTTCTAGTGAGGGGATAAAGAGAAAGATAGAAAGGAGAAAAGAAGAAAATCCAAGAAAAGTACCAAGAAATATAGGAAAAGCATGACGTGCATGCAATGAATGAATACGGAACTTTAATTTGATTCGTATACATGATGGTCTTTCACTCGAATGACTTTCAAAGCGAATGTTTAAAAAGTCAAAGAAAGGCTCAGAATCTCAAATATTCCAATAGATTGCTCGTTACACGGAATATAAACAAGAATTGATTGATAAATTAAAGTCAATGAATGATAAATTCATGTTTTTGGAGTGATAGATTGCGAATATTGGCTTATCTGATGATTTACAGGAGGTAAAAAGGATTCTTTAAATCATATCGCAACAAAGACTATCAGTACATTCCTGGCTATGCAACAAAATGTGTCTATACTTCAGTTACCCTTTTCGTCATTTGTGAATAGTAGTTACTTTAAGAGTACTATTTGATGAGTTTTTTTTTTTTTTTTTTTTTTTTTTTTTGCGTGTGCATTGGTTATATAATTCATTCTAGAATACATTAAACATATTGTTTATTTACTTGAATAATAATAATGCAGCAAGGTTTCGAAACCGTATTTTGCCATTTGCATGCAGAGTTTCATGCAAAATGTTCACAAGTATTTATGGTTTTCAAAAACTCTGACAACTAGTAATCGCTAGAATATGGCATCACGTTGCAAATAAACAATCCTTTAAAATAAAAAATTAGTATCTAAATTTTAAAGGAAGCCTTCTTTAGGTTTTTGTATTTCCATTTTTTTCTTCTGCGATCCTGATATTTTTCACAGTATACGATGTATTAAAAGGCTCTGAAGCACTGTAAAACTAGGTAACTATGTATTTCGAACTAATTTCAAACGTATATATCAAGCATATATGTAATGATCTGTGATCTTGGATAAATATTATGGTCAAAATGATATGCGATATGCTAATGATATGGTTTTTAATATTAGAGATCGGTGAACATTGGTTGAAGGAAGGTTGCTGTTCTTATTTGTAAATTAGATATTTATTGAGAAAAATAAATAAGGATGTAAAGAGAAAGAAAGACGGATAACTCTACAAGGAATTACGGAAAGATTTCCTTGTAGTATTAATAGGAGCATTTGATATGAACATTACTGCTGTGCATTATTATAGTAATAATTTGATTCATTACAATAATACATCAGTTTTTTTATTCGTACAGCACTGGATTTTGTGCAGAAATGTAAAGTCTTGATATCGGATATTATAAATACGAAACTCCTAGTGTACTAAGTATATCCAGCAGCAATTAACAAGAACGTTTGGACCTCAATTATGATACCATATTATTTCATCCCAGTGGTTAGTTAATCAAATAGCTATCAAATCAACATCCAAGCATCTTTAGCGCAACGTTGAAATAATGCAACTCATTGTAAGCTCTGCAAGCACGATTAGATTATGATTGATCCATTTCAATTCATGGACTACTATCAAACAGATCTAATGGTTCAATAGTGCCTTAAATTACATCTCAGGATCTCAATGTCAAATCAATATACAGTAAAAGGCCATACTTTTATATCTAAATAAACTATATCTTGTTTTTATTATACAGTTGAAGAACTGATTTATTACTCATTCTTTTATAATTGTATTCTTTTTTAAGTATTATTTATCAAACATGAAAATATACGACACAACATGTGGTGTTATTGGACAGAAATATCATGTTTTGCTGGCGGTTTTCTCAATTCACAGTGGTTTGTGAAGGTAGAGATATAAATTTTTATACAAGATACATTTAAATCTACCTACTATGTATAATTGGAGATTAATTGGATCAATTTTCACAAGGATAGGGTTTTTTTTCTTTGTTTTCTACAGTTGTAAACATTAGTTTATTATTTTGTAAAGCTTAAAACTCATTATCTAGGGCTTAATTTCTGTATTAACAAGATAGATCTACTTAATTGCTACTCTGCATTTTTTGTTTTAACAAAAAACATTGATTTTTCATCCAGATAACCAAAATAATAGTTTATCACAGCTTAAAATCTATCACAACGGGGTTCCAAAATTTATTTGTTGAAATGAATGAAAAATGAATGAAAAATGATTCAAAAAAACAAAATCGTTTAATGGCTCATGAGCTGCAAAGTAAGTCGACCTAGCGTATTAAATGGTTTTTGTACAGTTTTGGATTCTGCATCCATCTAAATAAAATTTAGACAAACATTTCACATTAGATTTTGCGTAAAATGTAATTGAAATTTTGGAGGTTTTTTGAGAATACACATTAATTTTGATAAACATATCTAACCTATAAGTAATTGAAATAGTGCGCAAAAAAATTATCTATTGATTGAGCTATTATTTAACCTTTTAGCTGTATTTTTCGTAGAGAAAACGAGATTTTTGTCCAAATTTTTTCAGATTCAGAATTTGGGATGAGGGTATACAAGGGGAAAATGGAAGCTAGAAATGAAGGTCTATTTTTGTACACATTTTTGAGGATATCTCCACGAAAAATCAATATTTTGAAAAAAACTAAATTGGATCCAAGAGAGCTCTACGAGCTTAATAATATGAATGCAAAAAAAATGTTTCTCAATTTAACGAATATTTTGAAACCTACTATAGAAATGCCAAAAAAAAACGAAAAAAAATAAAAGTGCCCAGAATTTTTTTATATTAAAATATGTTATAGAGCACCTTAAAACAAGTAAGTTTTATTATTAAAGAGTGTTAGTATAGCTTAATTATTTCTAGAGATATGAAACCTCAAAGTTTTCAATTCTTTAGCAGTAGAATACGCGTAAAATTCTGAAACATTAGCGCTGAAAAATTAATACCACCTGCAAAAAGTAGGATATTTCTGGATACTTATTTTTGGATTAAAGCTGAACATCTCAGGTACATTGGCATATAATTTTTTCTTGGTGTTATTTAGTGAAAACAAAAAGTAGAGCATGGATGAAAAGGCGGACCTAGTTTAAATTAATCATGGTTTTAGAAGAGACATGGTTTGATTTTTTTTTGATTTTTTACGAAATAAATATATATTGAATATTCAAATATTTTAGCTTATATCTCTATATCATACTTTATAATTTCATACCGTTAACCATATATAAACCGTCTTAAAAATAGTGGCTGCATAATTTTGAACAAATCTTTCTCGCTGTATCATTTGTACAGTATAATAAATATGAGCGAAACGCTGTTGGGTCATTATTAAGCAACAAAAAGCGACATTTATACAATGATGCAACCGTAATATTAATTTTATTTGATTTCTACTATTACAGCCAACATACAAGGAACAATCATCGAAGATCTTTCACTGAGCTATAATTTCTTGTCCTTCCATGAGGTGTCATTAATCTACGTCCATATCTTGCGTTTGATTCGTAATTTTGATATGGTTGATTATATTGGGAGTAGTCTTGCGTTGGATAGGAACTGTGATTATAAGATCCTATATTATACATACGTTGATATTGCTGTTGCTGTTGCTGCTGTTGGCGATAGGGATACGATTGATTATTGTTGTACATCATACTGTTATTATATAAATGTTGTTGCTGTTGCTGTCGTTGTAATTGTTGTTGTTGGGTCATCATTTGAGTTAATGCTGCTAATGCCACTTGTTGTTGCTGCTGTTGCTGTTGTCGCTGATGTTGCATTATCAATTGCTGTTGTAGCATTTGCTGTTGTTGCTGTTGTTGTTGTTGTTGCATTAACAAATTATGTGGCTGTTGTTGTTGCTGTTGTTGTTCCATCATAAGCATCATCATAAGCATTTGAGCTTGTTGCTGTTGCTGTTGTTGATGCTGTTGTGCTTGAGGATTAAATGGCATCATCATTCCCATGTTTGCCAATGTTGCTAATTGTTGCTGTTGCTGGACTTGCTGTTGTTGCTGTGCCTGAACATGTTGCTGAACTTGTTGTACCTGTTGTTGCTGTGCCTGTTGCTGTGCCTGTTGTTGTGCCTGTTGTTGTTGGATTTGCTGTTGTTGTTGAGCTTGCTGTTGTTGTTGTTGTTGTTGTTGTTGTTGAGCTTGCTGCCTGATAGCCATTTCATCTACCATAGGTGCAGGCGGTCCATTGGGCATAGATACTGGCTGTGGCATTTGTTGTGGCAATATAGTTCTTGCATCTAAAGGTGGATACTTTGGAGCCAAATGTAATTTATCTAAAAGCCCATCTAAAAAGCCTCTACTTTGTGGCATGTAAGGATGAATTTGTTGTCGCATCATTGCAGGATTTTGTTGCATCATCATGTTTGGTAGTTGATGAGGCATTTTGGGTATAGAGGTTACATGTGGAGGTGGTATTTCTACAGCTGCTGGAGGTGGTGGAGGAACTACTACTGGAGCTGCTGCTGCTACTGCTGCTGCTGTTGTTGTTTTTACGGGGGCGGGGACTGGAGCGGGGGCGGGGACAGTAGCGGGTATTGGAACTGGTTCTGCCACTGCTGCAGTAGCTGGATTTGACTCAACAGCAGGTGCGGAAGGTATAGAAATAGCTTCTTCGGGCATTTCGAAGTTTAGAGGATAAGATATATAATAGAAAGGGGGAAAAGAAGAAAGGGAAAAAATAGAGAACAAAACAAACAATTCAGACAAGAAACGATAAGATGATGATGGTGTTCGAGTGACGGCTTGGAGTTACCTACATCTTTTTAAAAAGTCTAATTCTGGACTGATTGAAAAACAATGAGTATTTGTGCTCCAATTAGCAATCCTTGTGATCATCTTTAGGAACCCTTTTTTTGAGTAAATTTTATTTCATCTGCAGCATATCATTATGTTAATTCCACCCCAGCTACAAATTACCTTTTTTTTTCTCTCTCTTATTTTTTTATTTACAAAATGCCTTTTGGTTTCTACCACGAGGTGGTGTGTACTGTATCTAGAAGCGCATTATGGTCATTTTTTAGCGATATCAAGCTTGAAGATGTTGATAATGTACCTTCAGAATCTCAACCTTTTATTGTGTAAGTAGATAAATATCTATATCTCCATATCTATTTAAAATATAAATTTCCTTTGCAATGTTTAGTGCCGCTACCCATCACAATATGATTGTCGACCCTGCTGTTTTATCTGTTACATTTCCCAATAAACGTCGACTTCATTATTGGGCAAAGGACAGCATGTTTAAAAATCCATATGCAGCTTCATTCTTGAATGATTGTGGTGTTGTACCAGTTGATAGAACAACTAAAAACAACTCTTTACTTTATGCTGCCACATTTGATGTTTTGAAGCTTGGCGAAGCAGTAGCTGTATTTCCAGAGGGAACTAGCCATACTTTGCCAAGATTAGGTACATTTAAAGATGGCACTAGTTTTGTGAGTTTCATTTTATTTGAATTTGAATTGGCATTTTGTATTTATCAGCAACACATTTGGGAAAATTTAATAGGCTGCTTTGGAATATGCGAAAATCAACCATGATGAGGGGCTCAATAAATTCGCTCCAATTTTACCTGTTGGTATCGTGTATCCTGAGAAATCAAAATATAGAAGTGTCGTTATTGTAAAGTAAGTAGAGAAAACGATGATAGTTATACAATCAAGATTTTAAATGAAGATTGTCTCTTAGATACGGAAAGCCCATTCCTATTGAGCCTTACTTGCCTTTATATTTAGAAAACCCCAAAAAAGCCGCTAAAGAATTAACAAAGGCTACCGAACAAGCAATGGAGAAATTAACAGTGAATGCACCTGATTGGGATAGTAAGTATGCTGCTGACATGGCCAGATGGTTATTATTCCCGGGAGAAAATGGTTTAATGAAGGATTATATACCTATTACTCAAAGGTAAGTAGTTTATTTAAAAGAACGTCTACATGATAATTTATTATTTAATATTAGTTTAATTAATGCAATGCATACATTGGGAGAAAAAGATGTTGAGATTGCTAAACTTCAAAAGAGTCTAGTCGTATACAAATTAGAACTGGAATCTTTGCTATTAAAAGATGCACAAATTGCCAAGTATAACGAAAAGGATATTACGGCTATTTCAACTACCGTGCAATTATTACAACGTACAGCTGCTAGTTTGATCGATTTACCCTTATTTTTACCGGGCCTGGTAGCCCATTTGCCACTTTATGTAGCTGGTTATATTGCAGGTCATGTAGAAATTTACGAAGAAGTAAGAGCTCAAAACAAGATCTTCTTTGGAATGGCTCTTGTACCTCTTATTTATTTAGTATCATTTATTTGGGGTTGGTTTGCCTTGTTTGGTGGTACCTTCTTTGGTTTCTTTACTGCGTTGGCTACATTAGGTGTATTTGTCTGGTACCATGTCACTTCTATCGATGAACGTTATGAAAATTTCAAGGATTTACAAGGTAGATGGCGCTTATTTGATGCTGTTGTCCTCGGGCGTGGCATGTGGAGACGTAAGGACCGTATTTTAGAATTGAAGAAATTAAGAACTGAGAGTTTGGCTCGGGTTCGTAAAATGATCACTACATACAAGTCAACGAATGATGATGTGCATGTGGTTTGGTTAGCTCTTCGCCAACGTGTGAGACAATTTGGTGATGTTTCAAAGCTTCGCTCAAAGAAGAAGGCTTTAGCAAAGCAATATGAATGGTGTTTTGAAGGATAAATTAAATAAACTTTTTTTTTTTTTTGTGTGTTATCACGGAGATTCATTGATTTTTATGCTGTAAAATGTCTTGCTGGAAGGTCCTACCTTGCTCGGCCGGACCATTAAAAATTTCGAATATTTTTTTTTTCAATACATAGTATTAGAAAAATGCTGAAAATGATGAATTCCTCCCTTTTCACCGAGCCCTTCGACACAGCAATATGACCGTATGTACCAGAAGGATATATAATCAAGTGAATTGAATGATGGGTTATGCATTGATGATCGATGGATGATGTAAAATGGAAGATTATTTGGATGGATGGATAGATGCGACATGAAAAAATTCCGGAAACAATTTTATTATCCTGTATACAAAGATCAAACTACGCATTTTCAACTTGTTTTCATGCCAACATCATTAAACAAACTTAATTGCAATAAAATATGCAAAAAATCCCATCATTTAATCGCTTTTTTCATATATCAAATAATATTGCATAATTTATTTGAAATATTAATGTGATTTTTTGTATAGTTGGCTATTGATCTTCTTAACCCCTCTGTTGAACACGAGAAGCGCTCTCACAAGCTCAAGAGACTTGTGCAATCTCCCAACTCTTACTTCATGGACGTTAAGTGTCCTGGTAAGTTTATTTTATTTTGCGTAATTTTGAGAGATTTTGTATTAATGAATTATCTTTTCTAGGTTGTTTGAACATCAGCACCGTTTTCAGCCACGCTCAAACTGTTGTTTTGTGCTCTTCTTGCGGTACTGTCTTGTGCCAACCTACTGGTGGTCGTGCTCGCTTGACTGAGGGTAAGCTTTTAAATATATTTAATTAAATCAATTCAATTCTAATATATATTATTTTGTAGGCTGTTCTTTCCGTAGAAAGGCCAACTAAGCTTTTATTAGTTAAAGCCGTTCAAACTTGTTTTTATGATTTCTGTTGTATATGGCTCGAACTAAGCTGTTAATTTTTTTTTACTATTGTAAATTACCCACAACGTTTTTATCAACTTTTTCTTCCTTTATTTCGCCAATAAAAGCATAAAAAGCAAAAAAAAAAAAAAAAAAAAAAAAAAAAAAAAAACTACATATTTAAATGATGTTGGACATACTTTGTTTATATTAATCTATTTGCTAAAAGGTTGAGATACATGCATTTTTAGTATTAACCATTAAAATTGATATTGTGGAGATGTCCTTACATTTCTATAGGTCTTTCTTTGAAGAAGCCAATATGATGGCTGATGCATTTTTCACTCATTCATGCATATATTTTTGCGGATTTCCAGAAATTGCGTCAATCAAGACATAGTTTTTTTTAAATTTCTGAAATTTATGGCATGGAATTAAATAAAGAGTATGTGGTGCCTGGAAAAAATCATGCAATAGGTAGGTTGCCCTGAAGATTTACTGTCTGACATGCGGCAATTCAATCTACTGCCAGCCTTAGAGATTGTCAATTTTATTGGATGTTTGCGACCATAATTTACATGATAATACCATGAAATCCGTGTGATATGTACTAAACTTCTTTAAGTATATTTGTCTTTTTTTTTTTCCAAAATTCATTGAAATCACATACAAAACTGAAGGATTTGAAAATGCTTTGCAAAAACGGTAGTACCTTTTTTTTAAAAATCCAGTTGTCGCCCATTCAATTTCCCAAAACCTTGTAGATCTGCATACCTTTTTCAAAGGCATGGTGTATTTACTTAAATGGAACGCCTGATCTGATGAGATAAAAATTATGAACGAGAACCTGGCATTGTGGAATGTATTTCTGGTTGTATAATTCGTAGAGCTTTTTTTTTTCATAAGCCAAAAGATCTCTTTAAACGCTGGATTGCTTTATTTGAGTACATAAAATATAATGATAGGCCCAGTTGTTTTGTTAAACATCCCCATTTTACGTGCTATTGTTCAGTTCAGTAAAGCTATTACATAATTAGTAAATGCCAAGTGATGCATTGATGCAAAAAAAAACTCCGTTCTGTTAATTAGCTGTGGAATCGAGCTCCTAATGCCATATTTTTTCAGATATTTCGTTGCTATTTTATAAAAAAAAAGATATAATTTTATTTCATCGATAGAAGTAATTTGTTTAAATTCATGTGACTGAACTTGAAGGTTATATCTTTGAGGCAGTACGATGCGTGTTTCGCTGTAAAGTTTGCTATGTACATTACAATTGTCTCACAAACGGAATAAATAGCCTATTCAATTGTTACTCTGCGGTGATTTCCTCTTTGATTATAGTGCCCGTAAATCAGTGTATATGGACATGCTTAGTATATGTATTCTGTCTACTCAGTAACAATACTGAGCTGAATGTTGCCATATAGATATTTACTTGTGGATAGTTTATCAACTGTTCATTCGAAAAAATAACGCCTAATAATAAAGCTAGAATTTTTCGTCCATGTTCGGTAAAATGAGAGCACATGTGAGCTACTTAATTATAGCAACGCGTATGTATACATCATAGCCTAGTACGTTAAACAAAACGTTGATTATCTTGGGTCTCGGATTCCATATCAGTGTATGACAGTAAGATTTGTATTTCTAACGCTAACCCCATTAATAAACATGAAAGCAGGGCTTTCTTTTAATTGCTATACATGTAATCGTAAAGCGAAATTTTCGCTGTTATAACTATAAATTCACGCTTTTTACGTTTTCATCGAGTATGATACAAGTTTTATAATGTCAATTATCTCAAATATTATCAGAGAAATAGTTGCCCTGAGGTATATAATATTCTACCCAAGAACAAAAAAAAAAAAAAGACCATTCTGGATTTTTAAGTAGTGTTTATTTATTTATCCTTAAGTATTTGCCACTTTCCTTTTCATCGTCGTGGGAAAAAGAACTTTATGTGTTTGTTGGCCCTTCCGTTATTTTAAAATATCATTTTATTTATGTGTTACAAGAAAAAAAAGTTTTTTTTTTATATGTTGTTATTTATTTTATATAATTCATGTCAACATGAAAAATTTGGGGTTGTGGGTATTTTGTACAATAAAATAAGGATAATAAGAGAATATGTATATAAAATAATGTTATGAAATGATAATGCTATTATTGTTACTGGTAGAATCGCTGTTATTGTCAGAATATATAATAGATCGAAGAATAGCACATCTTCTTTCAAGCATGTTTAAAAAGCCTTCCATTTGTTGAGGAGACATACGACCGATTAATGATTTAAATCTTGAATCATCATTTTGATGATGAATATCTTCTTGTTGTGGTTGTTGTTGCTGAACAATAGGAGGTGTTGGTGGAAGAGAATCCATTTGAATATTAGCGCTAGGCATAATCATGGAAGGAAATACTTGAGGTTGCTGATATAATCTTTGCATTTTATGTGATCCTTGAACATTATCTTCTTCAATTAAAATAGCATCACAAGATCTTCTTTTTTGACCGGTAACTGGAGATGAACTACCAGAAGAGGATGATGTAGGTTGCTGCATACTGGCGTAAATAGTGCAAGTACCACACACAGTTTGACCCATGGAATTCAAATGCCAAGAACCAGCATTGGTTTGATAACATTGATGGCAACGTGTTTCTTCTTGAGGAGTAGGCTCTTCGAGATGTTGTGGAGAAGAATAAGAAATGTCAATTCCAAAATTTTCTTGATCATTATTAGAGATAGGCACAGGAGATGAAGGCGCTGTAATATTTACATTAGCAGGAGTAGAAGAAGCAGAAGAAGCTTGTTTGCTTTGGTTAGATTGATGCTTTTGACGAATATGAAGTGGTCGATGAGTATTATATTGTTTATAATAAAGTCCACAGGCGTTACAAAGTGAATGGGCACGGTCAGGTGTACGACGCCATAATGGAGTTTTGGTAACATGACAATTAAAGCATTCAAGTTGACGTGGGGTTCTGTTTGATTTTTGAGCTTTAGATTGAATTTTCTTTTTCAATTCAATTTTTTCTTTTAAATCACTGATATCAATACTATCATCCTCTTCTTCTTCATCTTCTATCACCAATACATCTTCTTCTTCTTCTTTTTGCTGTTGATCTGTACGAAAAGTAGCATTTTCTTGTTCGAATTGAACAAATTGATCAAAACCTTCCTGAGGAAAATGCGACAAACTTTGAAGAAATTGTTGAGGGTCTAACAAATTTACAGTGGGTTCTGCAGGACTACTACGATTGGAATCACTCGAAAGAGTAGGAGAAGGAAAGTTACTAAAGACAGGGCCACCAAGAGTTGAAGTAGGCGAAGGCTGTTGAACTTGATATTGCTGTTGAAGCAAGAGATCAGAAAGTCCCTTGTCAAAGAAATCAGATTGTTGGTTGCCTTGACTACCAGAAGCGGTGTTTGCCTCCACATATTGTAACATGAAATCTTCGTCTCCCATCATCATTGAAAAAGAGGATTTAATATATTTGTAAATAGAAGAAAGAAGATAAAAAAGAGAGCGAAAAGATCTCTAATTAAGAGTTTTTAAAAGAAGAGAAAAAGAATTGATTTGTATTCACAGAAAGTAACAGAAGAAAAAGAAGAGTAAAAGAGAGAAAAGAAAGGCAAAATGATGTATCAATAATTCAAATGTTTATATAGCCTTTTTTTTATATATACTGACCTCACGCCTCTTTCCTCTTCTTTCCTAAACCCTCCCCCCAACTTGGTCTTTGTGCACTTTACAGTAGTTTAGTAAAACATTGCATTTAAACTCCAGAGATCATACATCTTTTACCATATACATTACATGAAATATATATAAATAAAAATGTATATTATATTATATATAATTCGTTTCATTTCATTTTATTTCGATTAATATAAAATAAAGCAGGAAAGTAGGATGGTATTTTCACTTTTACCGAAATAAAGGGGATCAAAAAGAGTGAAACAGAATATTGGATTCGAAATCATAAAAAAGAAACATCTCTCTCTCTCTCTCCCCCCATTTTGTATAGCTGAATTTTTTGCTAAAAAGAAAATTATATAGTTGCTGATGTTTGTGAGCATGCTATTTATTGATGTCTCGGATCGACAGTCTGTCATGATCCTTATGAAATAATTCTGTGCATTTTACATGTCCATTCTATCAATAATTTACAAAATGAAATTGATATACAAGTAGTCACCGAGGGATGACTCAATTTTGGGTAACAAACTACCGGTCATTCAATTGGTCTAGGTGATAAAAAAGGTCGAAGCGTTCATGTATACATACAAGTTCCAGCATATCAGTCCAATCAAGTATTAAAAACTAATCAAAGAATCATTCTTTTTTTTCAAAAGAAGCGGGTTATTTTATCTTTGCTCATGATCTGATTGGTAGTAGATTAGCGAAAATACGCACTTGTTTATAATATTATTTTTTTTTGATAATCAGTTTATTATTTACCGGATGTGTACAAAACTCAAAACTTTATTTATATATAATATAAAATAGTATTTTATAATTCTTTTTATTTATATAGTAAAATGAAAGTTCATTTGAACCTCAATAAATTGGCCTCTTTTTTTTTTTTTTTTTTTTTTTTTTTTTTAATATAATTAAAATCAAGGTGTTTTAGTATTCATTTAAATTCAGTAGAAAATGTAAAATTGGACATGTTCTACCATTGGAATTCGTTTTCGTCTTCTTGCATGGAGGATAGATAAAAAAAAAAATTTAAGGTTTTGTGTGATCAGTCGTCAACTGACGAATCGAACAAGAGTATTTGTTTGTTGCTTTTTTATCGTGTAAAAAATTAAATAGCTTTTTGTTACCATTTGTCCCTTTTCGATGCTTGGACCTTGGAAATAAATCACCTGGTAAAAACTACATATGTTAAGAAAAAAAAAATGACCTTCCTCCAAGTCCTGAATCGGTTTGTTTCTCTTGTCCTGGCGAATTGTTCCCGCACGTTACTCGCAATAGTATCATTGATTGGGCGCTGAGGGCTTGAAACATGTGAGTTCAGACACTTGTAGCTTTACAGGTTGGAAAATTAAGGGTTCTATGAAAATATTATGTAAGTTTACTTGATATTTGTTTCTTTGATGTTGCAAATAAAAGAAAAAAAAACCTATCTCTGTATTATACAGTTTATTATTGTATAGATATATTTAATAATACACAAAATGAGTTGATTCCCTATTAGTCTAATCATTGACTGTAATGGTTTGGTTTGGTAAATGGGTGCACAAGCTTTTATTAAAACTGGAATTTAAACTATCGCAGTAGTAGTTTCCTATTCAGACAGCTGAAAAAGGTACAAGAATGAATACAAAACTATCGACCTTGCATGTCATGATATCTTAAATGTTTGTTAACTTCCTTTCGACCTTGAAATAAAACCCATTGTTTATCAATTTATGAGTAACCATAGGTTCTATTATCTTCTTCTATTCGGATTTTTAATTAACACACGGTCATTTTAGTGATATTTTAGCTTTCAATCCGGAGATAGGTATTACAAACCCGTTGTACTCATTTTAAAAACGAGGATATATGATTATAGTTACTACTTGTAAACTCTGGGTTTTAGCTTCGATTTAGAAAAAATGTCAAACAAGAAACATTTCATCTTATTCAAACGACATACATTCTATCACGCAGAGTTTCAGACCTCCTTAAATGACCAACAGAATTAATCCGGGGTTCTTTTTCTGCAAATCTCATTCTGTTCTTCGAATGGCTTCAAGCGACTATCGAGTGTATCAGTTTACTTGTTATATTATAAACTAAACAAATCTTTATAGAATGTAGCACAGTGAAAAAGACAAGACAATAAGTGAATTATGTAATGCCAAATACATTTTCACATAAGAATCATAGCAATATATGTTACATTATTGTGTCGTTAGCAGCTTGACAAGGTTGATACTTGATTTTTCAATTTCATAGTTTCGGATTCTGTCAGGAAAGATTAGTATATAAATACTGTATCTCTTAATCATTCCCCTTGAAAAAAAACCATGAGTTGTTCAATGTAATGGGATTGGTAGTGTTTATTTTCCTCAATAGTGCTAAACGGGATTACCATATTGGTTCTCAGTGATTTACGCTCATATGATTATCATTTTGATGATCCCCTCCGATTGCGCGGGTGCATACATTCTTAAATTGCATCATTTTCATACGCTTACAAGTGAAGTACCCAAGTCCTAATGCAGGCTTCTCGTCTAAAAGTGGTAGATATTACTGCATAGTTCAGTGGAATTTATATATATTAAATAGTAATAAATTGCTCCAGCTCTTTTTAGAAATTAGCTTTCAAATAGATGTCTCTTCAGGTATCAAACATATCATACGCTTCTTATTCAAAATTGATCCTGGTTACTCCGTGGCCATTTTTATGTAAATGGATTTGATTTTAAAAATTATAGAACATGTCTAATGCATAAAATTTTGTATATATATACTAGTCAGACAAATCATAAATTTAAAAACATTAGTCCCTTATGTTAGAATGCGTATTCAGATAAAAGAAAAGAATACCAGCTTGATAGTCTGATATGTCTTATCAAACGGTGGGTATATCCTTGGAATATGAAAATAAAAAGAGAGAAACAACACACGTAGAAAAGGATTTTCAAGACTTTACATTATTTAGCGCGCATGGACTATAAACTAAGCAAAATAAGCAATATCTGTTGTTACAATAGAAATATAAAATTTTCTACTAGAAAAACCGTCTGTCATATCATACATTCATTAAAAAATTGCAAAAACGAGCCCGTAGAACGACGCCGTAATTGAGCATAGCAAGATTTAAAGTCTGCTAAGTCTCTTATACTATGATACTGCATATCTAAGTTTGGAATAAAAAAGCGTTTTTTTCAACTTTTTCTTATATTTAACCACGTACGGTCTGAAAATTCAGTTTTTGTAGCGGACATTTTCGGGGCTCATTTTACCCTTACCAACACTCATGATTTTGATCAAAAAACAGAAAAATCAAATTTTGATACCAAAATCAACGTTTAAATATATGACATTATGAGAGAAGATTGTAGCTATAGATATTACACATTTTATAAAAGCTTAATATTAAATGTCAAATAATGAAAATTTGTACTTTTGCCCAAAAAACGGGATTTTGATTAAAGGATTTTCATGTAATATTTGGGAATAATATGGTTTTTATTTTTAATTGAGCAGATAGAGCGCTAAATTCTGTATTTGCTCGTATTTTTTTCTTTTATAATTGGTAGTATAATTAACTCTAGATTTGCAAAATCAGAAAAAAAAATTAAAAAATGTCAAAATTGATGATCTGGACAAGAATAATTTTTGAAATTAATATTCCGCTTATAGGCCTTGTAAGTCTTAAAAATAAGAGATTTATAATACTTGAGAAATTTTTCAAGGATTTATGATGCTGTACCCACTTGACTCAAGCTTATTACTGTGAATCTTTATACATGTTAATATTGTGTGGTAGTTTATTTGATGATGATATAATCTTAATTTATAATTATTGCGCTAGAGGTTATTTACATGGAGTTTTAGTCTTACCTCTCCAATATCATAAACATAAACATGGCCATCACTGGAGCCTATTATTGCCGCCTTTTTATCCTCTTTGCCCCAAGCCAATTTATTCAATGCTTTACCAAAGTCAACTTAAGTACTTACAATGGCACCTCGGTATTTACATTCAAATTCCATAAATTAAATTGACTGGTTCCATATACAGTAGTATCAAACGTATCATCAGCCCGCATTATGATAAATGTCAATCTAAAATTAGACACATCCCATTGTCACTGTTATGAGTTATGAAAATCTTGATCTTCACTAATACAGCAATCAAAAAAAAGAAACAAGATAATACTAATAATAGCATATGGTAATTATTTAACACCTAAGTAAGTTTGACAAAGTATGCTTTTAAACCTTTTTAAAAATCCTGAGTGATGTATCATTCTTAAACCGGATCATGTCAAATCCAAAAAAGTAAACAATAACAGACCCGGAACCGGAAGTTCCTTAATTAAATATTAACTATACAATGCTCCTAAAAGCATGGTATAGAAGCATGGTATAGAAGCATGGTATAGAAGCATGGTACAAAAGCATAATACGCCAGTGCGATATTCCAACATGATATACCAACATGACACATTACTATTAAATAACATCTAAACTACCTTATCACATCATTAATTCCCCAAATCAAATAGTATATAAACCCTATTAATCTTATTCCAATAAACGATATCTCTTTACTTGATTAAATTCCTAATTTTATTTAACCTAAACATATTTTGTTAAATCACTAAGGCAAATGCAACATCTTGGTTCCGTAATTTTTATTCATCAAAATGTTGCAATTTCCAATGCACAATTAATGCACCTTTTATCTATCTTGACCTCGATGTACATTGTTGAGCATCAGCTTTTTTACCAGTTGTGTTTTCTCTAATTTATTAATATTCAGTCATATTAAACGATGATTTGTAGCATTGCCAAAAAAAAAAAAAAAGAGCAAATGCTCCAAGAGGTTTCTGCATATCAAATTACGCAATTTATTAATAGCAATGATTGTATCAGGGTTATATTATATAATGGGCAAGAGACACAGAAAAAGATTTATTTGTTATGTTTAAGTTTATTTCAGAATATATAATAAGGAAAATGATGAGGAGAACTGACAAAGAAATAAAAGGAATTATGAAAGTAAGATGATTATTTATACTAAATTATTCAAGAGTCTAGTTCCCTTCATGAACTAGACTTCAGTGACATAATGATACTGAATTACTCTATAACTTGAATGCCAGTAAGTTGATATTGTAACGTAGTCATTGGTTGTGTCGCAGTGCGTATAGTAATAATAGAATCTCTTGCATAAGCTGGAGATTGATATGCAATTCGGATAACGTAATAATGTGTGATGTGATTATGATATAGGATAGTAGTAGTATAATAATATTAGGCTTCTTGACAGGTTCATGACAAATCTATTGATTTATTTAATTGATGATATTAAATTAAATGTAGTATAATATGATTCATATTTTTGCCAATGGTCACTCTTCCAAAAAAAAGCCAAATAATCTCCGGGAGCGGCCATCTAATGATATTTTCAAGCTTTAAATCTCTAGAAAAAATTACCGAACAGCCCGGACGCGGTTGTTTAAATATTCCAAGCAGTTATACGATGCAGGTATCGAAATATGATACAAAAATTAAGGTTCGACTGTATTGCTATTAATTATTCAAAGTGATTTATCAAAATACAGTATGTTTATTAGGTAAAATAAAAACTAGAAATTTAATCAAGTAAAGAGATATCGTTTATTGGAATAAGATTAATAGGGTTTATATACTATTTGATTTGGGGAATTAATGATGTGATAAGGTAGTTTGGATGTTATTTAATAGTAATGTGTCATGTTGGTATATCATGTTGGAATATCGCACTGGCGTATTATGCTTTTGTACCATGCTTCTATACCATGCTTCTATACCATGCTTCTATACCATGCTTTTAGGAGCATTGTATAGTTAATATTTAATTAAGGAACTTCCGGTTCCGGGTCTGTTATTGTTTACTTTTTTGGATTTGACATGATCCGGTTTAAGAATGATACATCACAAAGGCCTATTTTAAGTAAAGCATAAATACAACCTACAACATTATTAGCCTAATAACGGATTTAACTTGAAAAGTATAAGATGATACAACCGGATTCGAAAAAAAAGTTCATAAAATCTGAAATGTGCAAGATTTAAAATAAATATTGTAGCAAGAAAAAATGTATAATTTAATAAAGGAACTTGTTAAATTAAATCACACACAGAAACTGAAGATCATCTTTATTTAATATCAATAATTTGTCCTATTTATATACAAACTCTATATTACATTTATCCGTTAGATCAGATTTGGATCGATTATATCTTTCTGACATTCCATGTCAGATCAATCTATTTACATTAGTAGCACAGTACATTTAAGTTGAGCTTATTTTATACAGCTAAATCCAACAAGTAGATATGTCTCACATAATATCCCGTTTCCTGGATCTTACTTTAGAACAATAATAAGAACAATCAAGAATATTACCACAGATTAGTTAGTTGACTTCTTATCAATAAGGATGAAAAATCAAAAGGTTGTTCATTATCTTACAAATAACCGGTGGATGCAGCAACATCACAAATTTAAAAGATTTATATATAAAAGCACTAAGGCCGACCTGTGCTGCACAAGATAATTTTGTTGCGCCCAGCGCCCAGGTGAGCTGCATACTATAGCCTGATGAGTTATTGCGCCCACTGAATGATGGCTAAAAAGATAACACGATGCACATGGGCACAACAAAATAAACTGCACACGAGCACAACGAAAAGCCTGTATGTGGAGATTGCAGAATTATAGATTCTGTCTATCTGCATGACATTAATCCCATGTGTGCGTTATAGTAGAATTGGCCATAAGCATATTATTATCCTTATTTGTGCATAATAATTAAATCTGACCATGAGCATAATGAGCTGATCGTATGGGCACAAATTGGTTTGTACATGAGCATCACGCCGTTCTCAAAATTCCATTGCATTTTTTACTAAAATAATGCGTCTTTACATTACATTTGCTTTTATTAATATAGATTATAGACAATAATACAATTCAATGCGTTGTTGATGTAGAGCAATATATACATGCAAGAGCCAATAATATATTTACGATTATTATCATTTGTAAATATGTTTATAGCTACAATGTTTACAGCAACAATGGTTTTTACTTGAGCATAATTTTAAATACTACTTACTACTTAAATTTATATGCAAGCCAAATCTAAGGTTATAAATGTTACTTTACCACACATAAAATTTAAACAAATTAACCTCCTTCAATTCTTTAAACTTATTATTTTGGTTTACGATTGTCAGCTGTAAAAAGATTTGTTTTCAAGTATAGTTACAATCAGAACTATGGCTATTAGGCAAGACATCAGATTATTCTTTTTTGTTTCTATATTATTTGAAATTTTATCACTTTTCTGGAACATTTCGTGGGTTTGTAGCCAATTATAGCTTTTATTTGAGTAGATATAAATATTATTGCCTTAGATTTGTTCTGGTAATTAAGAAATACATCCAACAATACAGTAGTAAATAATAATGATATTTGATCTTAGAATGCGGTTAAATGAAAATATCAGTCTCCAATATAGACTGCTACCTATATTAAAGACATTATTAGTCCCTTATGTTAGCGTGCATATTCAGATAAAAGAAAGGAGTACCAGCTTGATAGTCTGATATGCCGATATGCCTTATCAAACGGTGAATATATCCTTGGAATATGAAAGCAAAAAGAGAGAAACAACACACGTAGAAAAGGATTTCCAAGGCTTTACATTGTTTAGCGCAATTAAAACCTTCCTAAATTACACATTTCAGCCAATGTAAAAGCAGCCTTACAGCGCATGAACCATAAATTAAATTAAATAGGCAATATCTGCTGTTATCATAGAACCATACATTTTTCTATTAGAAAAACCGTCTGTAATACCATACATTTGTTAAAAAATTGCAAAAGCGAGCCCGCAGAGCGATGCCGTAATTGAGCATAGCAAGATTTAAAGGCTAAGTCTCTTATACTATGGTATATGTCTAAGTTTTAAATGCAAATGCGTTTTTTTTCAACTTTTTCTTATATTTAACCACGTACGGTCTGAAAATTCAGTTTTTGTAGCGGACATTTTCGGGGCTCATTTTACCCTTACCAACACTCATGATTTTGATCAAAAAACACAAAGATCAAATTTTGATACCAAAATCAACGTTCAAATATACTACATTGTGAGAGAAAGTTGTAGCCATAGCTAATACGCATTTTATAAAAGCTTAATATTAAATGTTAAGTAATGAAACTTTGTACTTTTGCCCCAAAAACGGTTTTTTGATTAAAGGATTTTTATGTAATATTTTGCAATAAAAATGTTTGTTATTTTTTATTGAGCAAATAGAGTACCAAATTTGGTACATGTGTATATTTTTTGTTTTTATAATTGGTATTATAATTAGCTCTAGATTTGCAAAATCAGAAAAAAAAATTTAAAAAATGTCAAAATTGATGATCTGGACAAGAATAATTTTTGAAATTAATATTCCGCTTATAAGCCTTGTAAGTCTTAAAAATAAGAGATTTTATAATACTGGAGAACTTTTTCAAGAATTAATGATGCTGTACCCACTTAATTCAAGCTTACTACTGTAAATATTTATACATGTTAATATTGTGTGGTAGTTTATTTGTTGATGATAATATAGTCTTGATAATTAATGCACTAGAGATGGTTTACATTAAGTTTTAGCCTTACCCCTCCAACATCATAAACATAAACATGGCCATCATCACTGGGACCTATTGCCACCTTTTACCCTCTTTGTCCCAAGCCAATTTGTTCAATGCTTTAACAGAACAAACTTACTTTTGACCTATAAAAATTGATTTATTAGTGAAATCAATTATTAATAACAAGCTAATAAGTAATAATTATGGTGTACCTTTGATAGTTAGTAGTGATATACAGTACAAGACAACATTTTGTTTTCCCCTTCTTAGCTGTTGGCCACTAAATAGAAATAAATGCTTTTTAGAAACTAAATAGACTAACATGAGTTTATTTATTCCTTCAAATCAATTCAATACTATACATACTTTTATAATTGCCAGTTTTTCTCCAGGTAGGTATCGAATTTAGACCAAAAAAGCATTGATTATAACGTAGATAATGAAACAAAATGATTAAGTCCTGGATGCTTTTTTTGTTCAAAAAAGATATTATAACGCGCCCTAACATTAAAAGCTAATAATTCATTTCCAAATAAACAATTGGAAAAACATGTATTTGTACCTGCTTCCTGATTTCAGTTTACAAAAAATATTAGTCTTTTTGTGGTAGTTTTAAACATAAAGAAAAGAGCTGAGGAAAGAGTAGGGAAGAGAAAAGATTTTGTGTGCTACAAACAGGAATTTACAAAGGAGGCATAAATGCTTTTTTTAGTGCTACCAAACAGGTTGGTGTCGTTATTCCTATTTGGTCCCCGAAAGAAGAACATGGGCAGAATTCTTTCAAACCCCAAATTTCAAATTGATATATCTCGTCAATAAGGCAATTCTGTTGAATCAGAGTAGCTCACATCTGCTTTAAGCCATTCAAATTATTTTCGTTATTAATTATATTATGATTGATATACAGTACTTTATTAATAGATTGACTAAGAAACCTTGATCTCATTGCTCTGCTCATCTGGGCTGCTTGCTCTGCACAAACTTTTCTATTCTGCCCATCTGTGCAGATCATTATGCTTATCATGGGAAGCATAGTTCGGCCGTAGTAATCAAGAAACACATCCAACAATACAGTAGTAAGTAGTAAATAGTGATGATATTTGATCTTAGAATGCGGTTAAATGAAAGTATCAGTCTCTAATATAGACTGTTACCTACAGTGACCCCCAAAACTGTCCCAATGTTTCTTAGTTTTAAGTTTAGTATGATTTTCAGGTACAACAAATATATTTAAAGTACGACATATTTTATATATTTCGGAAGATCAATTAATTTCCTTTTATATTAAATTAAAAAAATCTCGAATTTTATTGGTCAATTGAATTTATACCCAATTTGGGACAGTATATGCATTGGGACAGTTTTGAGAGCCATTTTTGATTTTTAGATAATCGATGATTGTAGAACCATAATTTGCACTAGTATCTTGAGCGCTTGGAAATCAGTAAATAAACACCTAATTGGGTAAAGAAAATAAAAAAGATGCATATTTCATATACAGATTCTGGTGCTTTGGCCTATTGAAAATTAATATGAAAAAACTTCAGGAGAATAAGGAGAATGATGCCATTAGTCTTTTAAACACCAGTAAATCAGTGCGCCAAGTTGCGGAAATATTGCATGTAGGTAAGCCTGTTGTGGAAAAAATTAAAAAACGGTGTTGCACAAGTTTGGGTGTGTCTAAAAGGGGTCGACTTAAATTGCTGTTTGAATCTGATGAAAGGTTTTGTGTTCGCCAAGCAACAAAAAAAGCAGTCAAAAATTCAAGTAACATTTTAAACTACTTGAGAGTAATTTCGGAGTTAATAAAAGCCCGGAAACTGTCCGAAATCGCTCCGTAGGGGGAGCATAGGAGCAATTATCAAGCCTAAAAAACCTATGCTGTCTCCGGCTAATATTAAAAGGCGTTTAGAATGGTGTCATCTTCGCAAGGATTGGACTTCCGACGAACGGAAAAGGGTGATTTGATCAGATGAGACCAACATTAATAGATTTAACTTAAATGGAAGAAGCTGGCTTTGGATTTGAGACGGTGAGAGCTTGAAATCTAATTATGTGAAGATGACCGTTATAGATGGCGGTGGGAGTGTCATGTTTTGGAGGGCCATTACGTATGCCGGAGTTCGATAGATATGCAGAATTGAGGGTACTGTGGATCGACATTTGTATAAACAAATCTTTGAAGACGATTTGGAGCGGACTTTCAATTTTACTTTGGATAAATTAGGCCTTCGTCGTGATCAGATCATTTTCCAGCATGACAATGCTCCAAAGCATACGTCAAATTTAGTCAAGGAATATCTATTGGATCAAGACTATGAAGTAATAAATTGGTCTCCGCTATCTCCTGACTTGAATCCGATCGAAAATATGTGGATCTTATTAAAGAGGAGGCTTAATGAGTACAAAACAGCGCCCAAATGAATCCTTGATCTTTCGGAGCGTGTAACTGAGGTTTGGTACAACACCATTAAACAGGAGGAGTGCCAAAAAGTTTTTGATAGCATGCCCAATTGTGTGAAAGTATATTTGGAAAGAAACGGCCTTTGGACGGACTATTAAATAGGATTATATTTTTTCCCGCGTAAGCTCTCAAAACTGTCCCAATGCATATGCTGTCCCAGACAGGGTATAAATATAGCGGACCAATGAAATTCGAGATTTTTTTAGTTTAATATAAAGGAAATTAATTGATCTTCCGAAATATATAAAATATGTCGTACTTTAAATATATTTGTTGTACCTGAAAATCATACTAAACTCAAAACTAGGAAACATTGGGACAGTTTTGGGGGTCACTGTATATTAAAAACATTAGTCATTAGTCCCTTATTTATACTAACATGCGTATTATTCAGATACAAGAAAAGAATATTAGCTTGATAGTCTGATATGCCTTATCAAACGGTGAATGTACTCTTGGAATATAGAAGAGATTATCAAGTGCTACAACAGCTATTAGTCGTGTAACAATAACAATATCCTGATAGTACGACTACTGTAGTAGCGCTATATCTAGATTCTGATATAACAAGAAAAACCGGCCGTCATATCATACATTCGTTAAAAAATTGCAAAAGTGAGCCCGTAGAGCGACGCCGTAATTGAGCATAGCAAGATTGAACGGCTAAGTCTCCTCTTCATACTATGGTATATCTAAGTTGTTTTAAATAAAAAAGTGTTTCTTTTTTTAGCTTTTCTTATATTCAACCACATATGGTCTGAAAATTCAGTTTTTGTAGCGGACATTTTCGGGGCTCATTTTACCCTTACTAACGCTCATGATTTTGATCAGAAAACAGAAAAATCAAATTTTGATACCAAAATCAACGTTTAAATATATTACATTATGAGAGAAAATTGTAGCTATAGATATTACACATTTTATAAAAGCTTAATATTAAATGTCAAATAATGAAAATTTGTACTTTTGCCCAAAAAACGGGATTTTGATTAAAGGATTTTCATGTAATATTTGGGAATAATATGGTTTTTATTTTTAATAGAGCAGATAGGGCGCTAAATTCTGTATTTGCTCGTATTTTTTTCTTTTATAATTGGTAGTATAATTAACTCTACATTTGCAAAATCAGAAAAAAAAAATTAAAAAATGTCAAAATTGATGATCTGGACAAGAATAATTTTTGAAATTAATATTCCGCTTATAGGCCTTGTAAGTCTTAAAAATAAGAGATTTTATAATACTTGAGAACTTTTGAAGAATTCACGATGCTGTACCCACTTGACTCAAGCCTATTACTGTGAATCTTTATACATGTTAATATTGTGAGGTAGTTTATTTGATGATAATATAATCTTAATTTATAATTATTGCGCTAGAGGTTATTTGCATGGAGTTTTAGTCTTACCTCTCCAATATCATCATAAACATAAACATGGCCATCACTGGAACTTATTGCTGCCTTTTTACCCTCCTCCTCTTTATCCCAAGCCAATCTATTCAATGCTTTACCAGAACCAACTTAAGTACTTACAAATGGTTCCTCGGTATTTGCTGTGGTAAACTACATATACCAAGTTTGTTTAGTAATCAAATTGATCTTAGTCAACATCTAAGATCTAGTAACTTTAAATCACAAAAACATCAAAATGTCAAATTGTACCACTGGTATTTCCAAACTAGGAACTAAACCACAAAGATCTTGCTTTATCAAGATCTTATTACTGTATTATTAATAGAATCAGAAAATAATAATATATATCATAAAGGCTATGGTAATCCAGAAACCTTTGCTTTTACTTTATATCTTAATAAATATCAAAGAGTTACAATTGTGTTCGCATCATCTTTTTTGTTTAATTGCTATTTTTTGTAGCAAAGTGCACTTTGGCGATTGTTTTATTAACACATAGTATGTTGTTATGGAAGCTGCCCTTTAATATCATCACGTCGAAAATGTGCGTCTGCTTTCTTCATCATCATGTAAAGTTAAAAATTACTAGGATCGAAATTCGCCAAGATAAGGTTTTTTGTTGTCGCATTTTTACGGTTGTAAAGTAGGTTTCAGATAATTGCAGATGTTTTCAGATGGCTTCAGATTTTTCAATTTTTTCGCTCAATAATGAGTCGAATTACGTGAAATCTTCAAAGATGTGGATTACATCCATTTAGATCTCCATTTCATCTGGTGTTTAACTTAAATTACCGCTGGTATAAATCAGGAATCACTTTGATTTGACATGTCTGATTGATGACAGCAAGTAATCTTATAACCGAGATGTGGACGGATCCTAGCAAATTATAATTATTGACCTAAATTACAAATACACCATTATTCGATATGCCCTGATTTCATCCATGATAAAATCAGAACCTAAAGATATCGGGTAGATTATGGAAATGGCATGTTCCTATTTGTTTTCATTGATTTATAATATAGATTAGAAATTGTGTATAAGTAGAAGGACATCTTTCTTTCAAAGAGTCAATCAAGTTCTACTTGGTAATAAAACCCTAATAACGTTATCTAGTCGAATTCCTATTGTTTTTTTATACTTTTTTTTCGTGAATATCTCTACCTATTCCACAGAAGATGTACCTTCACTCTTTGTTTCATCAATATCTATTCAAAAATAAAAGAGTTAGTAAAATAATAATACGAGTGTATTGCCCTAACGTTTGTTATATTTTAGAAGACAGTATATAGCAAAAAGTTCAAGAGCAAGACGACTACAATTACTACCAGTGCTGCACTAAAATTTAGCCGTTGCTAAATGTTATTAGATTGCGTATATATACTCAGAAGTACTAATTACATTGTAATAATAGATGATATGACTCATCCTGAATCATATCTATGAAAGTAGTCCTTCTATTGTTCTAATATTCCCTTCTTACCAAAACATATACTTTATAGACCCTTACTCAGTTTATACAATAAAATGTAGCTTTAAGCAGAATAATTTATTAGATACTTGATTAAATAATCAGCATTATTGAACAAAACTGACCTAGAATCTTGACTATAAGAATTAAGTATCTAAATTGAGATGATGTTTTTTGTATTCACAAGATGCCTGTAGTAGATCCAGCTAATGAAAGCTATTCTGAATTTTTTTGCTTCAATGAAAAATATTGATTTTTTGTCGAGATAATCAAAATAATAGTTTACATTACAGCTCAAGGTCTGTAATAACTGCGTTTCAAAATCGATTTGACAAATCGACCAGAAAATGATCGAAAAAACAAAACTGCTTAATGGCTCATGAACTGCAAAGTAAGTTGAAATAGCGTATTAAATAGTCTTTGTACAGTTTTCAATTCTTTATTCATCAAAACAAAATTTAGATGCATGTTTCACATTAAATTTTGTGTAAAATGCAATTGAAACTTTAGAGGTTTTTTGAAGATACACATCATTTTTTATAAGCATATTTTAGATATAAGTAGTGGAGATAATGCACAGAAAAACTATCTATCAATGGAGCCATTGCTAAACATTTTAACTGCGTTTTTCGCAGAGAAAACGAGATATTTGTCAATTTTTTTTTCAAATTCAGAATCTGGGACGAGGGTACACAAGGGAAAAATTAAAGCTTCAGACGAAGGTAGTATTTATTTATACACATTTTTAAGAATATCTCCACGAAAAATCAACATTTTAAAAAAAACTAAACTGGGTCCGAGAGAGCTCAACGAGATAACTGACTTGGATGTAAAAAAATACTGCCTAATATAATGAAAATTTTGAAATCTACAACAAAAATGCCAAAAAAAATGAAAAAAACAAAAGTGTCCAGAATTTTTTTTACTAAAATATATTATAGAGTACTTTAAAACAAGTAGGTTTTATTATTAGAACATGTTAGTATAGCTTAATTTTTTGCAGAGATATGAAGCCTCAAAGTTTTTAATTATTAGTAGTAAATTACGTGTAAAAATCCGAAACACTAGCACTAAAAAAGTTATATCAGCTGCTAGATATACGATATTTCCGGAAACGCGTTATTGGATTAAAGTTAAACATCTCAGGTAGAACGGCATATGTTTTTATTGTGTTATTATTTAGTGAAAAAAAAAGTTGGACCAGGATGAAAAGTGATGCCCACTTTTCAAGGAAAAAGCAGCGAGTCTCACGTGTTCTGGAATCTTTCATGGGAAATTAAATTTAGGAACAGGCACCGTAATAAAATTAACTCGGCTCATATATCTGCTAAATTTGGTTGATTCTGTCTTATAAAAACATAAATTGGTAGATAGCAAAAAAAAAAAAGAAAAAAAAAACACACCCAAAACGTCTCACGACTACGAAGTAAAATAGAAAAATAAATGCCTGCTAACAGAATCGAACTGTTGACCTTCTGCTTACTAGGCAGACGCTCTGCCAACTGAGCCAAGAAGGCACTTACGACCCCTAGACCAAATTAAAAGATAGATGCAAAATATAATAACATGTAAATCACGTGACCATTTGCTTTTTCATCTTACTTTTTTCTGGCTTTTGCTATTGATAACTCAAAGGAATTTGCGAGATATTTAAAGGCTACTACCGACTCCATGCGTATCAGTTAAATAGTAATAGCATATAATATATATACTAGAATTTTACTTTATTAAGAAATTAGCATAAATTCTACAGTGATGTACGATTCTAAATGGACATGCTGTGAAAATCTAATTAGTGAAACTTTTGACACAGGAAATACAAACGCGTCTACCAAAGCTATCTATTAAATAAATATCTACTAGTTTTTTTTCACGTTTGCCTTTAAAAATATTTATAAAAATCTGTGAAATCCTATGGTGGCGGTATCTCACGATTTGAAAATAATCTTTTTTATGGAAACGGCTTTTAAATTTACGGTCAACAATAATGCATTCCTGATTTAAACGGGTAAAAAAAAAAAAAAAAAAAGGAAGCGCGTAAAATTCGAAATGATTACTTGATATCAACCATTGAAATGGCTACTCCTGTGGCAATACTAACTTGATATATTGATAAACTGCCAAGCAGTGTTACTTGGAGGACAAAGACATGGTTTAGTGATTTGTTTTGTAATACAAAATGACGATAGAAAGGGACGTGCACAAGTTGACTATTATTTGAGTAGTAGAGAAATATTAAAATGTATGTATATGGTTTATTATAGTACAAAAAAAAAAAAAATAAAAAATGAGGGAGAGGGGTTATACAGTATTAAAACAGATGAGCGTTTTTTCTTCTAATTAATAGAAACAGTGCGAATATTAGGAGATTGCTCGCGTTGATCTTGCTCTCTTTTAACAAACATCAACATAGCTTGAGCAGCTGCATTTGTTGCTGATGCAGGAGATGCTGGCGAACTTTTACTTTCATCTACAAGTTGATTTGGAATTGATAATGATAATCGAAGTTGACTTGTTCTAGTCCAATCAGGGCTCACATCATCTCTTAAATTAATATCTGTATCTTCATCTTCATCTCCATCATCTTCAAGCAGTGTTGGTTCTTTTGGCATATGGTCGCTATCTTGTCTTTGACAACTTGTAGGTGAATGCCCTCTTTCTGTCATGGCAATAGCGTATGACAAATAATCTAATGAATTTCTAACATTTGATGGTTCACCATTCAAATCATTTGGCACGAATGAAGCATCAAATGATGAGATTGAATGGTGTCTAATATTTGTTGGTGGTGATAATTCTGGGGAATAAGCAACTGATTTCTTTCCACTCCAAGCATCTTTATCATAATGATGAAAGAAATAAGTTTGTTGTGATTGTTGTGATGATTGTTGTGAGTCAAAAGATATATTATCATGGCTTTTACTTGTTGTTCTTTGCGGATCTTCATGCTTTTTTTGTTGTACATTTGAGCGAGGTTGGTATTTTGATCGTCTAGATTTGGCATATCTAGCACCTGAAGCGGGTATATAAGAGCGTTTATCAATGATATCTTGTTGAGTGAATCGAGGTATAGGAATTTCTTTGATCAATTGACGTTGTCTTTGTTTCCAAAAGCATTCAACATCTCCTAATGAATTCTTTTCCCAACCATTTCGAAGCTTAAACCGAGCAAAACCTAAGCGAGTTCTTAAAGACTCAACATGCTAATAGGAGATTTATTTAATCATTTGACGTTTAAATTATACATTTCTTATTCAAACCTTTAAAATATCTTTATTGTTGCCATTGACAAAGATTGGGTGATGATCTAACAGATAATTGTGATTACTATTGTTACTATGCATGATTAAAAATAGTTAAGGGATCAAGTGACTAGTAGAAAAAGAGAAAGGAAAAAGAATAAAAGCTTATAGTGTTAGTAGAATATAGGTCAAATATGTCTGTGGGTTTCCGCTCCCATCAACCTTTTTCCCCCCTTTTTTTTTTTTTTTTTTTTTTTTTTTTCCTACATTTTGTGGAAAATAAATCAGGTTTTACCAATTCAACCGCGTTTGGCCCGCGTTGCGGAGCGTCGAAATCACGCGGTTTTTTTTTTTTTTTTTTTTTTTTTTTTTAAAAAAAAATACGTTTCGATAAAAAAAAAGATACAAAATTCATCGCGGTCTTAAGATTTTGGTATATCAAACATCTAAAAGTTATCAAGATGTATTCTTTTTTTCGGAAAAAAAAAGGAATTTAAAAAATAAAACTTGGTTTCCCACATTTTAAAACATGAAAATTGATAAATGTTAATTTTTTCAAGCATTTGACAATATATTTTTTTTTAGAATAAACGGTTATTTTGTATTTTCGATGTATGAGTAAAGAGAATACATTTTTTTTATAAATATAATAATAATAAAATTTGAGCCTAGATATGAGCAATCCTTTCAAATCTTGAAATTCTGTTTCACGTGCTCAATAAAAAATTAGTTGTCAGCCAAGCAAAATAAAAAGCCAAGGATATACTAGATTGTCTGCATAAATGTCGATATTGATTAATTGCTAGGCGCAGTAGATCCGTAAGCAACTCTCGGAGGTTCTTCTACTGCAACTCGCTCATAGCGAAGGCCTCCAGATTCAATATCTTCGATATGTTCATTGTATTTATGAACAATGTAAAAGCCATGAATAATACCGGGAATAGCGCCAAGAGCACAGAGGCAAATATTAATCAACAAGTCAACACTACATCCAGTTTTGATTCCTACAGCAGCAGGAGGAAAGAAGAAGGCAATAATAAAAAGAGCAATATCTCTACCAGTGTAAGCAGCCATGATTGATATGTATTGAAGAAAAATAAGGATGCGTAAGAAAAAGAAAAAGGAAAATAACCAGAAATAAATTCAATTTTATTTGTTTGTGTAATTAACTCTGATATTACGCCAATCCTAGATCCTTATTCTTTTGTCCTTGAATACGAACAACCATTTAATGTTACATTTATGAGATACAATTGCATTTAAATGAGGTGCTGATTTATTGTATCCATAATTTGAAGCAGTTATTATATCATCAAGTGTCAAATGTACTGTAAACTGAGTAAACAATCATCAAAATCTCTTCTTATGGAACCTAGCTGTCAAAATATAGAAGCCAAGTAGATTATATCTATGTATCAGAGCTTTAAGGAAACCCTTACCATAAAGGAGTTCCATGCTGGGGAAAAATCCGGTAATTATCCATGGAATTGAGCAGTAAGCAATGATACACAGCAAGGAAATCGAGATTTTACGATTAATCAGCCAAATAAGCAAATGTTACTGTATTATTTAATCCTTTTTAATATTTCCAATTTGAAAATATAAACAGCAATGGTTTAACCATTACAATTTTCATAGATTCTTACAGATCATAGCGTTAGGTCATACCTTACACAACTTGAAATATGTCGCTATTACATTTTGGTCAAGAAACCATTTCAAAGTCTGAGCAGTTTTTCTTTTTTCGAAATCGCTCAAAAAATTATTTTTTCAATATTGATAAAAAAAAGCGCCAATAGTAAACAAACTCTTGTAGAAAGTATATCCAAAAACTAAACATTTTTAGCTATTAATTCCATTTAGAAAAAATCCTTTAAAGTCTGTAGTACACATATCGGAGTACGAATAAGCATCAGTCAGACAGAGACATCTAATCTTTTAGTTTGATGCATTCTCTCAATATAAACACACTGTATAAACAGTACTTCTAAAGCAAAAAGAAGCGCCATGTTACACAAATTAGCTAAATGTCATAAAATTTAACATTGCAACAGTGACGGTCTACGAAAGATCATTCTACTCATGTTGCACTTGTCAATCTCATCTTATTTTCAAATTTGTTAAAACACTGGATTTACGATTTAGTATCAATATTCAGCAGATAATTTGTCATTAAATTGCATAAAACTATCAGTCTTGACCATGAGAATATATTTTTTCCTTTAAAGAGCTAAATTTAAGAACATATCGAGTGAGAAAGATCATTTGCATTGTAACCAATGGCAAGTTTCAAGATTCGAAATTGTGCAAAACGAGATGGTACATGATCTAATTGGATTAGATCTATAGTCACACGCAAACATATCAAAGAAACATACATCAAACATCTCTCTCTTTTTTCTCTCTCTTTTACAAACATAAATCATGGAAGAAGAAAGACAATATGATAAAATTCTTGTAAAGAATTTAGTTTTAAAAAACGTTGCTGGTGTAGAAGCTTGGCAAAGACTTAAATCACAGCCTGTAGTTATTTCTGTCGAAATTTACACTGACATTACTGCTGCCGGTAATACTGATCATGTTACAAATACTATTCATTATGGCCATGTCACTAAGGCTATCACTAAATTGGGAGAGGCTTGTACGTTCAAGTCTTTGGAAGGTTTAGCTCATGCTGTTGTCAAATTGTGTTGTGTTCAATTTGGTGCTGCTAAAACAAAGGTAACTGTGGAACAGCCTAAAGCTCTTTTGCATGCTGCTGCTTCAGGTGTAAGATTGACTAGAGCAATTGAAGATTATCAAGATTGTGATAAAGATGTAGTTGAAACTACAGGCGAAGTATCAGGTTTAGGTGTAGCTGACGAAATTTTTGTAAGAGATTTACGTCTTCATACTATTGTTGGTGTCAATCCCTGGGAGAGAGAGGAGAAACAAGTCGTTGTTATCAATTTGGTTGTATACCCATCTTTCTTACCCTATGGCAAATTTGCTGATTCAGAGCAAAATAAATCTCACAATTTACGTACAATTGTTCGTACTTTAACTCGCCACATTGAAGCATCCGGTTACAAGACCATTGAAGCCTTTGGTGTCACTGTTGCTCGTTTAGCATTGGAGAAATGTCATGTCAATAAGATTTCCGTTCGTGTAGAAAAGCCGAGTGCTATTTTATTTGCTGATTGTTCCGGTATTGAGGTCACTCGTGATAGAGTATGGTTAAAGCAAGTAATTGATGCCGAGGAAAAGGCTGGAGAAAAGTTTATTCATAATACTGGTAAGCTCAATTTTAGTAAAGAAGTACCTGTCGATTATACCCAGACAGCCTATATTGCTTTTGGATCAAATATTGGTGATCGAGTTGATAATATCAACCAAGCCCTTCATATGCTCGAATCTGGATGCAGTAGTGTTGTGCTCGATACCAGTTTCTTGTATGAAACTCCACCCATGTATTATACAGAACAACCTGCCTTTTTGAATGGTGTATGTAAGATTGCTACTTGCTTGGAACCTCATGCCCTATTAGCCAAATTGAAAGAAACCGAGAATGCTTTAGGACGTCTTCCTAGTTTCCGTAATGGCCCACGCCCAATTGATCTCGATATCTTGTTTTATAATGATCTAGTACTCAATGATGGCGAGACATTGATCATTCCTCACAAATTGATTCAAGAACGTGAGTTTGTGTTATGGCCCCTTTGTGATATTGCTCGAGATATGGAACATCCCCGTCTTTTTAAAACCAACGGTCAACTTTTATCTCAATTACTCAAGGTTACTGCTGAAAGCGAAGAAGGTTCTCTCAAGATTGATAAGGTTGCTCCCATTCAAAAGGGTAAGCTTTGGCGTTGGAATGATAAAACTTATGTTATGGGTATTTTGAATACCACACCCGATAGTTTCTCAGATGGTGGTAAGCATAATGAAGTAAAGTCTGCTGTTACCGCTGCTTGGCGTATGAAGGAAGAAGGTGCAGATATTATTGATATTGGAGGTATGTCTACTCGCCCTGGTGCTGATGACAGTTTCCCGGAGGAAGAAGAAATCCGTCGTGTTGTACCTGTTATTACCCAATTAAGAGAAGAAGGTTTTGATTTACCTATTTCTATTGATACCTTCCGAGCTTCTGTTGCTGAGGCTGCTGTCAAGGCTGGTGCTAATTTAATCAACGATATTAGCGGTGGTGCTCGAGATCCCAACATGTTAAAGACCATGGCAGATTGCAATGTACCTGTTTGTTTAATGCATATGCGAGGAGATGCTCAAACCATGATGTCTAAAGAGAATACTAAATATGAAAATGACGATGTAGTGGATGATGTATCTCATGTATTGCATTTACTAGTTCAAAGAGCCATTGCTGCTGGTGTTCATCGTTGGAATATCATTATTGATCCTGGTGTTGGGTTTGCTAAAACAGCAGATCAAGATTTTGAACTTTTACGTCATTTGAAAGACATGTCTCAAGGCCAAGATTCTTTGTTACAAGGACTCCCATCTTTGGTGGGCATTAGTCGCAAGAAGTTTATTGGTAGCATAACGGGCGTAGATGAGGCTGAGAAGCGAACATTTGGTACAGCTGGAGCTGTTGCGGCCTGTGTTGCCGGCGGGGCTAATATTATGAGAGTGCATGATGTCCGACCAATGTGGGAAGTGATCCAAGTATGCGATAATGTTTGGAGAAAAACAAAGTAAAAAAGAAAATATACAACATAAAGAAAAAAAAAAGTACTATAGCCAACCTTTACAAAAACTGTACATATTTAATAAAAATTGAAGCTTTTAAGCTTCCAAACATCCCATCAAAGCAAACATATGTGACTGTGAGCAAAGCAGTTTCCTTGTGCAATTGTCTATATAAATTGCATCTCTTGGTATTATATGCCGCTCTTTTGACTAGTTTCCATCATTTGTATATTACGCGACATTCTATAATATAGAAATATGGCTTCTATCTTTACAAAAAGATTAACAAAAGAATTAAAAGGTAATTAAATGTTGAATGGTTGCATAGGTACAAAATCTAAATCATGTTTAGATCTTAACACGAACCCACCCGAAGGCGTTGTAGTAGAGGAAGCCAATAACTTGAAATCGTAAATAAATCAACGACAGCATAATGGATATTTTATTTGACAATTTTTATTATCTGATAGATGGAAGATTCGGTTAACTGGAGCAAAAGGAACCATATACGAGGTTAGGAGAGATAATTTAATTTTGATTTTTTTTTTGGGGGTATTAAATGTTCCATGATTTAGGGTGAAGAATTTAAATTGGAGGTAAAATTGATAGTAATTTAAGAAATGAATGATTGATAATGATGTATTACCAGTTTCGATTCACTCCACAATATCCTTTAGAAGCACCTGATGTTGTTTTTGTAAAACCGTTTGTACCAGTTCATCCACAGTAAGCTATCAATTTTGTTGTTTTTAGATTTTAAATCATTGCGTATTCATCGATATATATATCTCTAGTGTAAGGAAAATTTCAGTTATTTGGATATCAAAATGTTGATTTAAATGATTGATAGATATATTCAAATGGACACATTTGCCTCAACATTCTCTATAAAGATTGGTCGCCTGTACAAACAGTTGCTCATGTTTGTTTATCAATTATTTCAATGATTTCGAGTTGTACAAAGAAAGTATGTTGATAGAATAATGCTTGAATTTATGAAAAAAGTATTCATATCGAAAAATTAGGAGCTTCCTCCGGATAATGATTTATATATCAAAGGTGCATCGGTATCACCTAAAAAAACAGCATGGGCTTTTCAGGTAAATTTTACAAATTTCATGTAACATTCAATTTTTGACAGTTTATGCTAACAAAATCTTTAAAATATTTTTTCTTGTAGTAAGTTATACATTTAAACATAAATAACGATATATAATGAAACACATGTAACTTTTAATCTTTCTAACATTTTTTATTTTACATTTTAGTGATGATACAGTGTAATTTCAAGGAAACTAAACCTTACAATAATAAAATATGCATAAAAAATAACAAACATTTAATAATTTATGATGAGGGGAATTATAGGATAATAATATACAAGATATAAAAACATAAAAAAGATATAGAAAAGGTAGATTTTTATACAATCCAAGCAAGTGCCTTACGATACCAAGGCAAAACCTCATCTTCTTCTTTATCTTTCTCCATATCAAGATGAGTAACACGACCGGTTTCAAAATCAACTTCCATCATAGGTACAACCTTTGATTTCTTGATGAGTTTGTAACCAAAATACCAAACGAATACAGGAACAAGACCAATATAATTAGTAACGAATTGAACGCCATCCCATTCAGGATAGAAAGCAGTATAACCTATTATATTGTTAATAAATCATAATAAAAGAACAAACAAAATATTACCTTGACCAAGAATGATAAATGAAGTTAAAATAATAGCAACAATGGCAGAATAAGGATAAGCAAAAGCCTTGTAAGGTAAATCATCCAAGCTACGGCCTTGAGCTTTGAATGCACGTCTGAAACGAATATGAACAACGGCAATACCCCACCAACTAATAAAACCACTGACAGCAGTAATACTCAAGAACCAAACAAATGCAACAGAAGCACTATAAATGGAAGCAAAAACACAAGCAAAACCAATGATGGATGAACAGATAACAGCCAAGTAAGGAGCACCCCAACGATTCAACTTGCCCATCCAACGAGGAGCGTTACCATCCTTTGAGAGACCCAACAAGGTACGAGAACAAGTATAAAGAGAAGAATTAGCAGCGGATAAAACACTGATCAAAATAACAGCATTGATAATATGAGCACCGACTTCAATGTAAGCAAGTTCGAAAACAAGAGTGAAAGAAGCAGTTCCTGGATCACCGTCAGCGTTGGCTAAACTAGGGTTGTCATAAGGAAGACACATACCCAACAAGAAGATAGTAACAATGTAAAAGAAAATAATACGCCAGAAAGTGTTTTTGATAGCACGAGGAACTGTTTTTGTAGGGTTCTTGGCTTCAGCAGCAGTAATACCAACAATTTCAGTACCCATGAAAGAGAAACCTGCAGAAAGTAATACATTAAGTGTACCAAGGCCTCCGCCAGCAAAAGCTCCAGGATCTGTCCAGTACTTGAAGCCAATAACACCAGCACCAAGCCCACCAGTTGTAACGCATAAACCTATATAAAAATTTACATGTCAATCAAAGATTTGCATTCCAGGGCTTTTATAAAATCTTACCAATAATAATGAATACGAGAACAATCAAGATTTTAAGAAGAGCAAACCAATATTCAAGTTCACCATAAAGTCTAACACCAACCAAATTTACAAACAAAATAAGAAGAATAAAGATGGTGGACCATGCAGGATCTGGCATGACAGGTTTCCACCAATTAATAATGGTAGCAGCAGCAGAAATTTCTATTTTAAAGAAAGAAATTAGTACCATCCAGGTGGTTTTTTTGGTTTAAAAAATTACCAGCAGCAATTGTTACAGCCTATACATGAGCAAGCAAAAAATATACAGTTAATTACTTGAATACTATGTATATTTTTAAAATAAACTTACCCACTATTCATTATAAAAAATCAAACAAAAAAATAATTTAAAAGCAAAATTAGTACAAAATAATCTAAAATTTAAGGGTTTTTTTTATCTTACAGAGAGCCTAAAAAGCGACATTTAGTGATTGATTCAACAACATGCATATTACTACTTACCAATAATTCCAACCAAGAGCGAAACCAAATGCAGGATCAACAAATCTAGTAGCGTAATGGTTAAAAGAACCAGAAACTATATGAAATAAATTAGTATTCAAGCAGCTATTTCATTGATTTTTCTCAAATTACCAGGCATGTATGTAGCCATTTCACCAAGACAAGTCATAAGACAGTAAACCTAAGAAATAATGAGTATCACATTTCTCTCACGATATCTAGTTTGCATATTTGAATTTATGTATTACCATCAAACCAACTGTGAAAAAAAAAAAGATTAAAAAAGGATTGTGAGAAAAATAATATAAAAGGATATTATTTGACTAAACATACCAACACAGTAAGCGATCAAAGCACCTGCAGGTCCAGCCTAAACAATGCCATCAGCAACATGTAAAATCAAGAAATACGACTGTAATTAATTACCTCTGAAATATTTTGACCAGAGTTCAAAAACAAACCAGTACTACAAATTTAATGTGAGCAAAAATGTCAAAATAAATCACATTATAGAGCATTACCCAATACAACCACCGAGCGAAATCATTTGGATATGACGAGCATTCAAGCCACGATGAGGTTGACTGGATGTTGTAGTTTGTTCAAAATTTTCAGCAGGTATACTCTCAAATGAAAGATTTGATTGATCATAGACCTCGACCTTCTCATTATCAAAAATTCTCATTGGATCATTGGAGCTATTATCAATTGTAGGTCTCAATGTACCTTGCTCGGCACGAATTATCTTGTGATCAGGATTATTATTCTCCATGATTTTTTTTTGATAAAAAAAAAAAAAAGTAGAAAGAAAAAGAATGATTTAATCAAACAGAAGAAGAAGAAAAAAAAAAAAAAAAAACTTTTTCAACTAGAAGTTGATTGATCCATTATTCGGTTCTTCCCGTCTTTGAAACTCAAGTCCGCTAATCATAGAGAAATTGATATAATCTATACAGAGAACCATCTCTTTCATGCTCCGGTGATAAATACTTGAATAAGGGATCCGTGAGGATGGAGAAAAGTTATAAAGCATCCATGAAAAAGGTATTAAATGTAGCATTAGATTAATGAAACTTTGAGTCAAATTAGTTGGATCATGATTTTTCTTTGCTATTGTAGAAAAACGAGAAGAATCTTGAAATTAAACAAAATTTCAGACAAGGCAATGCAGTATGATGTTACTTGAAATCTATCTCCCCCAGTCAAGTACAGATAGACTCTTTAGATAATTAAATCATAATCATTTATCTCTTAAACAATCGATATCTTTAATCTTATAATTATATCATCTTGTATTTTAAATCAATCAATATATGTTTACACAAAATAATCTTTGTTTTTTACCACGCTACATTGACGCAAGAAAAAAAAAAATTGTAACGAGTAAATAAGCCTAAAATGACCTTTATTTGTGTTCCTCGAGATACACGCACAAGATAAAGTTTTGTCAGATCTATATATAAAAGGAAATTTTCGGTCATCCAAACCTATAAAATTAATAACGCCAGCAGATGCCTTGTGATTACTTGTTCTTTCTCTCTCTCTCTCTCTCTCTCTCTCTCTCTCAAAGAATATTTAAGATTTAATACCTCTGCCATAAAAGCTGTAGTCTGTTTTATTTCTCTCACAATTAGCCATTTAAACGATAAATGGAGTCTAATTATTAGTATCACACCCCTTCAAAGCTAACGAGACAAAAGGTCTGTGCCAAGATCTAGAAATTGTTAAAATTACAACAACCAATTGGAATAAGATATTCCGTATTAGTACAACAAAATTTACCCATATTCACGAATGACAAAGCAGCATAACAATGCTGATTTACTGTTTTACTCAGCTTGAATGAATCAAGTCGGAAGATGTTCTTCCGCGTTTTTCGTTTCAACTTTAAATAGTATTTTAGGGCAAGTTACGATTCTGATCATGTGCTTCATTAAGAGTTATGAAAGATCTTGAAGCTATTCGGTTTTTAAATACAGTGAAAACTGACTTAACTTCAAGGTGACGATATAAAACAATTTTATATGATGTTTTCTTGGAGCATCATAAAAAAAAAGAAGAACACTGTACACCATCAGGTTATAGCCAGCTATACAGTGTCTTTATATCTGGACAAATGCATACACATACGCAAAATATAAACTGGAATTTCACATTTTACCTTTCTGGAATGAGTATTCTTCGTCTTTGCGGTATTTATTTTGTTTATATCCATGCACTTATTTTTGATCATTAAACTCTTAATACACCCTTGCTTTTGATTTGCAGTTTCATGGATTAAATCATAAGACTTATGATTTAGAATCTATAATATGCCGATTATTTTATTTTGTTTTTTTACAGTTCTCCATTTAAATAAGCGTTTCGTATCCCAAAAAAGGCGAATGAATAAAATTTACTGCTCCTTCCTTAACATAAGACCACACTTTTCATTTCTACTCAACTGTTTTTTTCGCTAAATAATACCAAGAAAAAATTATATGCCAATGTACCTGGGATGTTCAACTTTAATCCAAAAACAAGTATCCGGAAATATTCTATTTTCTTCTGTTGGTATAACTTTTTTAGTGCTAATGTTTCAGATTTTACATGTATTTCAACTTCACTACTAAAAAAAAAAAAAAAAAAAAATTTGAGGCTTCATATCTCCAAGAAAAATTAAGTTATACTAACGCTATTTTATGATAAAACTTACTCGTTTCGAAGTGCTCCATAATTTATTTCAATATAGAAAAATTCCGAGCATTTTTGTTTTTTTTTTTTTTTTTTTTTTTTTTTTTTTCTTTTTCGCTTTTTTGACGTTTTTGTAATATATTCCAAAATATTCGCTAAATCGAGCAACATTTTTTTTTACAATCATGTCAATGACCTTGTTGGCCTTCACCGAACCTAATTTAAATACTTTTAAAATACTGATTTTTTGTAGAGATATCCTCAAAAATGTGAACAACGAGATACCTTCGCTTCTAGCTTCAATTTTTTCCCTTGTATACCCTCATCCCAAATTTTGAATTTAAAAAAAAATCGACAAAAATTTTGTTTTCTCTATGAAAAATGCAGATACAAGACTCCACTATAGCTCGATCGATAGATAATTTTTTTGCGCATTATTTCCATTATTTATATTTGAAATATGCTTCTAAAAAGTGATGTGTACCTTCAAAAAGCATCCAAAATTTCAATTGCATTTTACGCAAAATTTAATGCGAAACATTTGTCCAAATTTTGTTTAGGTAGATGCAAAATTCAAAACACTACAAAAAATATTTAAATCACTAATTCAACTTTGCAGTTTATGAGCCATTAAACGAATTTATTTTTTAGATTGAGATTTTAAGCGGGGGAAAAACAAGTGTTTCACTTTTGAAGCCTTTATACTCGCTGAAAAATTAATATAAATAGAAATAACCTTTTTGTCAATATTCTGTAGCATCTCAAGTATAGCCCTATATTTTTCAGTTCCTGATTATCTATTGAAATGGGGGCACGCTCCGATTTTGAATATCACCATATAAAATTGTATAATCAGATATGCACATGTGACTGAGCTTGAATCCAAAAAGTGTTCAAATGGAAAAAAAATCCAAAAAAATCCAAAAAAAACCTTGTATGTTTAATTGCTCACAAAAATGCATAGTAAGTTGAACTAGCGTATTAAATATCTTGGGCTCAGTTTTTAATTCTGAATCGATCTGTGTAGGTTTTGAAAACGTTTTTCTCATAAAATCTCTAGTAAATTTAGTATCAAATTTTAACGGTTTTTGATCAAAAAGTACCCTTCATTCAAATGCAACCCTAAAATATTTTATTTGCACATTATGCACAACAAAATTATCTACAGAATGAGTATTTATACGTAGCTGTAGCCCTATTTTTCGTGGGGATATACATTTTTTTAATTTTTTTTTTGTAAAACCGAAAATTTTTCCTTGTATATCCTCGTCCAAAATGAATCCTTTTTTTGTATCACCAAAAATCAACCATTCAATCTCAATTTTCTCGACCAAAAATCAATATTTTTTCACGAGATAAAATTCGTTAGATAGACGTTAATGAGTACTATCCTATGGTTTTAGCTGTGCATACCTGTCATCCCTTCATAAATCTCTATAACAGAAAAAGTGCTCTCACAAAATTTATAAAAAAATAAAAAAGTCTTTACAGCCATCCAAAAACTAAATATCCTGGTAGAGAATGAAAAATAATCTAGACTTTACTTAATACCCATCATTGCAATACCTTAGTATTTTCTCGACTTATTTTCATTTCAAATGCGGGGTTTCAATCTTAAGCTGGCCATTTCTGCATCATTCAAATTTATGAAACAATCACTATAGTAACCATCCTTGCTTTATTTAATAAAATTTGTAGCCGGGACAATGTTGAATAGGATGACAATCGAAATGCTTGCTTTGTAGTAACAAATGGATACAAAAGGTGAATATATAATAATTGGTGAAAGATATCGCATGTATAAGAGGTTTAGGCGTCTTTGGGAACCCTAAAGACGTTGTACAAAGGGAAAATTACACACGTTCTTAACATGGGATACAGAGCAACTGAACATGATTGAATATGTGGCAAACAACGTATAAAAAGCAATATGAAAATCCAATCATAACTCTTCTAAGTTTATCAAAGATATTTCAAAATCTTCATGTTGACCTTTTCAAAGGAAAGAAGATATACTCAAAGATGATGGTGACAAAAAAAAAAGATTTCTTTAAATGTATTGATTATGATGTGTGTGAAAATTCAAGAAAAGCGTAAACATTTTACAATGAAAGCAGAGATTTTATAGCTTTATAATAATACCAAATCTTTATTAAAATGATTTAAATGTAAAACAGTATTACCAAAAGAAAGTAAATCAAAGGATTTTGGATCCTTATGGATACAAGTACAACAGGGATATACACTTACTTACATCGAGCGGACAAGATCTTGTAGTTCAACATTCCTCGTAAGATGACTGTAACCTTTTCCATAACCACTAGAACAGCAAAATATCATGTAATTCTAATAGAAAATGCCATAGTATACCTCAAATCTCAAAAAAATTCGTAAACAAAAATAAGTAGAAAAAACAAGTAGAAAAAAAAGACAAAAGATTAGAACAAAAAGGCAGATTTTTCATCTTCCTTAAGTAACCGTAAATTTCCCTTGGAAGACTGAGGAAAATAACAGCCATTGCTATGACTGTGTAAAGCTAGAGTACTGTACGACAATGGATACGTCCCAACTCCTTTAAATCAACAGAATACTTTCTTAAAAGATTTTTAAATACTATCCGATTTAAATATCATATATACATAAAAGCTCCTTAGAAAACTATACAATATATCACTGTAGTTTTCATCATTTTGTTTTATTTAAATATCCTTCGATTAGCGACGATAGTAACCATTAGATATCCAAATGGGGTACAAAAATTGATTTGATAAATCTGTTTGTATTTACTTAAAAAAGGCTATAGATGACATACACAGTTTGATTATTGCGATATATAAGGTGCTATTTGTTCAACATTTCATGAACCAACGAATGTATATTGTGGAGTGCAACAGTGCGCTCATTTTTCGTAAATATGTACCATGGTAAATATCTTAGTTTAGTCTAATAAAACTCAACAGAACAAGAACCTCTATCCCATTTCATAAAATTGAAGAAAATAATTTCATTTTTCATAGCCCTAGAAACTAGAAAAAGTAAATGAGAGTGGCACCAGGATGAGTGCAATTATTTAATATGATTCAGGGTTTTCAAAAGGCAATAAATCTGAGAAATCCATGCTAGGAAATCACAAAGTTTTGGCTTAATTTTTGTATACAAAAGAGGAGCGATAAGCAATATATATGTATATGAAGAAAATATAAGCAAGATAGGCAGAATGTATGGATTATCTTTGGCGGGATCTGTTGAGCAATTTAACATACACATTTTTCAATACAGTTGCTGATGAATACAGTTATTATATACATTAAATTTTATTAAGCATTATACAGTATATATATATATATCATACAAATATGCATTGCATTACTAATCCTTATATAAAATCATCTCCATCATCTTGAATTACATTATTTCTCAAATCTGAAGTGAAATCATGAACACTCTCTTCATCCCCTGCTTCTACTTCCTCATCTGTAACCACAACCGAATCTTCCTCTTCGTTTACATTAAGCCATTTATCAGCGTCGAATCGATTCATCCAATGTTTTCTATTCGGTGGTAAATCATCTTGATCATGCAATAATAAAGGTGGAGCATTATCAGATGCAGACAATAAACTACTATTTCCAGCACTGCTATGATCTTCATCGTCTATAAAGGAATTCATCACAGAAGTTGCACTTGAATTGAACAGCACTTCAACTTCTTCATCTGTATGACCTTCTTCACTTGTATAATCAGCTTCATGATCGATAAATGGGTTTACAAGACCTCCATCGTGTTGAGATTGAATATGGCGATAGATATTTATGTGCTGTTTCTTTGTATTCTTTCTACCCTGCATTAAACGCCTATTGAGGTCGCTCTGAGAAGGTGGAAGCACTATAAAATCATCATCATCATCTTCATCTGTAATTCTTCTTTTGAGTCGTCTCTTTCCTTTGCTTTTGATAACTTGAGGAGGATCTACTTGTTCTTCTTGTTTTTCTTCTGCACCTTCCTCGTCCTCTTCCTCGTCCTCGTCTTCAATCAATGGTCTTTTCAATCTTCTTCTTATTAGTATAGGTGATTCGCTCTCTCTTACTTGACGTAAAGGAGATGGGGTATATAAACCTTTGGATAAAGCAGATAATAAACTAGGGCTCCCTTGTTCATCTTCGCTAATAATAACATTTCGGCGTGATTTATGTATTAAAGGACTCTCTTCACTTCTATCTACATTTTTATCAATATTCTCTTCGTTATCATTTGTCTGTGACATTGGTTCTTGAGATTCTTTAATGGTATAAACACTTTGCCGTCTTTGTAAGGTACCATGGGTATGGTCATGTGGAACAGGCCGAACATTCTCTGATTCATTTGGTTCTTCTTCAGATGAAAATGACATTTCATCTATTTTATCCAAATCAAACACAATAATATCTTCTTCATTAATATCAGATTGCTCAGATTGCTCAGATTGCTTAGATTGCTGATGCATTTGCTGTTGATGTCGAAAATTTTGATTAAATGACGATTTAGCTGTATGCGCGTCTTCTTCTGCAGAAGATATTACAAATGCATCTTGTTTAGTATTGTGTGTCGTATTGTCTACATGCAAGATTGATTTTTCTGCGATATTTTGTGTTGATGTTTCATCTTGACCATACATAAAATTTTCTGCGTAATAGCCATCTTCATCAATCTTATTTTCAAGAAAATTGGAAAACATGTCTTCATTGAAATCCATATCATCGAATTCGTCATTGTCTACCTGTTTCTCCATAGATTGATCTGAATTGACAGTGTTTTCAACTAATTTTGTTTCATGTTGCTTTTTCAGAGGAACAGGTTGTCGAGAAAGGGCAATTACTGTATTTTTCTTTTGGAAATACAGGAGGATTCGATGTCCTGTTCTTGCTTCTAGCCTCTTTTGACGTTCTTCTAATAGTTTTAAACCTTTTTCGCTAAATGGAGGGTTACCATTCCAAACCAAGGTAATTGCCTTTTTCTGATCAGGCGCATCGTCAGTTTGTTCGAAATCAAATCTAGGCTCAAGAGGGTCATCAAACCCAGGTTCAGTTTTAGATATAACCAAAGCATCTGCTTGTTCAATAAAGGAAGCGTCCAGAGAGAAATCAAAATCATCACTGAAATCATTCTGACTTGAAATAGACACTGAATTTCGCAATTTTGGCGAATGAGAAAAATGTGTAGTAGCCTTTTTGAAAGAAGGTGTACGAGAAAATGAAGGTGGAGGAGTGAGAGCAGCTGAAAAACTAGGCGAATCTAAGGATTTCTGATTATTCAAATCAGGTAATGGATCAACATCATCAAATACGCTATCAGGTAACAATGGATCCCATGATTGTGGCTCGTTATCCCATGAGGGTATGTCTGTTTCTTGTTCAGTGGTATCTAAATCCATGTCTGTATCAGCATTCATATCACGAATCTCTTGACTCAAGGTCATTTTAGATTTTCCTTTGTTGACCTTTTCTTTTCGTGGAGGTTGCTGATCTTTTTCAACAGGCAAATCAACAATTTGATCAATGTTATTATTTTGCATAAATTCTTCAAAATCTTCATCATCTAATCTCGAAGATACGTTACGACGTTTGCGAGGTATAGGCAATGTAAGCTTGTTTTTAGAAAACTTGGAGGGTAATTTAAGCTGTGTTTGTTGTTTGGGTATTTGTACGAGAACCTTCTTGCCAGGATTCATGATACGATACTCCATTTTCTCCACTAAATTTGCCAATTGCAATGTTCTTCCAGAGTGTCCCACACGATGTGTCGCTTGTAATCGAGATTGCAAAGGCATAAATTTATTGATACTATCCATAGTTTGCTTAATCGGCCAAAATTGTATCATAATTTCATTCATATTGGTATAATTATGATTTTGATTACAAAAGTTTCGAATAAATGATCTCTCGATATCAGGCTGTAAGAAACCATCAGGGGTATAATCAATTCTTTCCGCATTCTTTTTTCGTTTTCTTGAATTTATTTTTGGTTGATATGTGCCAACGGTGAGCTGTTTGCGACAAATGGTAGGTTTATAATTTGCTGGTAAAATCTTGGGCTCAGGTTTATAAAATTGAACAAAGGTTCCTTTGGCAATCATTCCTTGCATACGGGAGTAAGTTTCTTTAGCTTGGTTAAATTTCTTCTCCTCAGATTCAGTATGTAGCAAGATACATTTACCCTGTCTTCTACGACCAGTTCTACCCATTCTTTGCAACTGTTTTTTTCAACAAAATGTTATCAACTAACTCGAAAAGGTTTTTAATGATACACTTACCATACGAATAGGAGACGATTGAGAATCATAACAGATAATCAAATCAATCTCACCAATATCAAGACCTTCTTCACCAATACTAGTTGCAACAAGCACATTATATTCATCTGATTTGAATTTACGGATTACCTAATTGTAACATTAGCTATTTTAATATAGATGCTTTATACAACAATATATACCTCTTGTTGCTCTTTTTGATTTAAACCCTTCGATCCTTGCTTATCTGAGGCTTGTCCAACAAAAATAGTGCTTCGAATCATAGGTTTATGTCTATCTAATACATCACGAATATCCAAAACCGAACTACGAAAACTAGAAAAAATCATGACCTTTGAGACTTCACCTTCTGGTAGACTAGCGAAATGATCTACTAATATAGATAGCAAATGATCTAGCTTGGGATGGCCAATGAAATCAGCCCTTGAAGCCTCTTGTTTTGCATGTCGTAAAATAGCATTCAGGGCAGAGTGCTTGAGAAATGCGGTTTGTGGTTTAGATAATTTATTTTTTTCTTGATATTCAGCAAATAGCGATTCGATGTAATCGATAAAAGGTTTGATACCAAATTGGCACAAGTAATCATAAGCTCGACTTGCACTTTCGGCAACAAGAAATACTTGAATAATATAATACTTGAAACTTGCGTTGAGATTAGTTGCTGTTGCTTGAAAATTTAAACGAGCACTTCTTAAACCAAAAGTTGTTGCACGTTCTAATATAGGGGAAACAGTAGTAGGTTTTTTCGACAAGTCCAAAAGAAGTGGCTCAAAAACTTTCTTTGCAAAATCATTGATAATACGGGGCAAAATACCTGTAGAGCCTTCCGTGTAACCTAATTTCACCACAATGCGTTGGATATTCTTGCTATGCGTGAATTGTCGAATATCCATAGAATCCTCGGTTCGAAGTTCAATTTTAGAGATGTGCAAATTTGTTATTACAGACTGGACAGCATCTAATGAACTGCCAGGTGTAGCTGTCAATGCCAATACTCTAAAATGTTTGTTTTTATGGTAAATTTTTCGAATTACATCAGTAAATGCATAATTTCCGGTTGCTTTATGAGCTTCATCAATAACAATACAAGAAACAAGATGAGCAGGGCAAACATTCGATCGTAGATCATTTTGCACAGTTTGAGGTGTAGCAAAAAACACACGCTTGGTATTCCATAATTCTTGACGTCTAGCTACTTTTGATTCGCCTGTCATCTCTGCCGTTTCATCCTGAGGAATTCCACAAATTGTAAAACAAGCTTCAATCTGTTGATCGACTAAAGGTCTAGTATGAGCCATGAATATAATTTTTGATTCTGGAAACCATCTCCAATAATTGTACATGACTACAGCAGCGATAAATGTCTTTCCTAAACCAGTAGGTAGTGCCACCAAGATATTATTAAACATTGCTTTATGTACGATATTAAGCTGATAACCACGAATGGGATAATTTGTTGGATAAACCCATGTTCTAAGCTCTTCTGGATTAAATACGAAAGGACATGGTGTATTGCTTGGTAATATAGGTGGAGGAGGAGGATCGTCGTCAGTTGGAACAAAGCTAATTTGTCCTGCTGCGTGAGTTTGTTCAACAGTATCTGCAACTTCTACTAATTCATCTAAATCAATGTCATCTCCAAAATCATCAAAATCATCAAAATCATCTGCAAATGCCTCTAAAAGCATTTTTTGATCTATAATCTCTTTTCCATGATTCATAACTGCGGATAAAGACAATCGTGGAGTAATGAAAAAGATGAAAAAGAAAGACAAGGCGCACGAAAAACTTGATCCCCGCAGCTTTCAAGTTTTTTACATTCCCTCTCTCTCTCTCTCTCTCTCTTTACCTTTTTGTATTATATTCTCCATCATGTCAAAAAGAGCCAAACTTACACATCATGACCCAGAAGCTCATTCAAGACATTTAAAGCGTCAATTAGAGTCATTAGAAAGAGATAATCATACCTCAATAAGCAGTGTAGAAGGCCTGGTTACAGGTGCTTTAACTGCGCAAGAAGAAGAAGGTTTGAAATAATTGATGTATTTAATATTTTTGATATTGATATAGTCAATAGGAAGTACGCGTAAATCGAGAAATAGATCAAAAAACATTTACTCTACAAAAGTTAGTTTGAATGCTCTTTTGGAATCTAGTGTAAGTGGTCATTTTGATATTTTGTCATAGTAACTAACTCTTTCATACAGCCTATAACCACATATTGTTATCAAAACTGTCAAGTAAATCCCTCTATATACCCTGCAAGAAAGTTTTGCTCAGTGTGTGGTTATTCAAGTGAATATAAATGCCTAAAATGTGGAATGAAGTATTGTTCAACTAAATGTTTATCAACGCATATGGAAACTCGATGTTTAAAATGGACAGCTTGAGAAATTGTAATAAAATTTTATTTTTCCACATCATGAACACGTACAATATGATAAATGAGGCCTTCACGAGTTGTATATAATTTAGGATGATTGCATTTTGGATAAATGCAGCGATAAGGCTCTTGACCAACATGGGCTTCTGTCAAATGCTTAATTACATTTGTCTTTCTAGGGAAACTTTGGTTACAACTAGGACATTGTAATGGGGGATAAATGCTATTCAAGAAAATTTCTGCCTTCTTTGATAGAATAGCTTTTCTTGTTTGTGAATCTTTTTTGGGATGATACATTGAAAATGGTGATGGTGGTGGTGAAGGTGTCAAATTATCTATAAATGTCGGTTGTTTAGCAACAAATGTTGGTTGCCTAGCAACAAAATTTTTGGCTGTTATATTATTGGATGGGGATGAAGAAGTCGATGATGTTGAAGAAGAGGATGATGATAACATTTTAGAAGTTGTCGGCTCATTCTTAATTGTGATTATAGGCTCTGATAAAGGCAGAGAAGGAATAGAAGGGGGTGGTGGAGGAGGAGGAGCTAATTGAGGTGGAGGTGGAACTGGATGAAGTGGGGAAGAAGGAGTTGACATTGGCTCTAAACTCATTCTCGATAATGTAGGCGATGGTGTGGTTGTTGTTGCAGCTGAAAAAGGGTCTTCTTGTTGAAATGAATCAGGCAAAGGCTTTTCTGATTGAATCAGTAGATGAGCATGTGAAATATGAAGACGTAAAGCACCTCGCGTTAAAAATCTATAATCGCAATAAGGATGCATACAATTATATCTTGATTTGCAGTTTTTATGCTTTTCCCTAAAATGTTGATTCGATTCAATTTTTGATGAAAAAATCCCATCACATAAAGTGCATCGATTTGCTGGATAAATTGCCTCGACAAAAGATGTGAGAGACATGTATTTATTCTCAATATGGAATCCTTTCATAAAATTTGATGTTGCTGTTAATGCTTTAATCTCTTTCTTCTTTTTTCTTTTGAATTGTCGTAATTTATCCATATTGACTTTTGTTTCTTCTTGATTGTTCTTTTTATTTAGCATTTGGTTTTTTTATAGAGAAATTTTTTGTATCTGGAAAAAAAAAAAAAAAAAAAAAAAAAAAGGAAAAAGAATTCCTTCATCCTGTAGAAACATTTTTTTTTTTTTTTTTTTTTTTGCAGTAGCAAATACCCATTGAAATGTGCCTGAACATTTGGGACTGTGCAATTTAGCCTAAAAAGTGGTGTAATTGTGGCAAAATGATCCAAGGTGGCGCACAGATTGAGGAAAATGCAATCTTTAAAAGAGAGGAAAATAAAGAATTGCTTGTTCCTTTCTCTTTCTTTTGTATTTTTAACTTTTTTCATAGATATAATGATTTTCAATAGAATTCAAGTGCGCTGTGCTTCTGTTTTAGCATCTTTACCACCATCCCCACATACATCTACCCATTGCATTCATCAAACACAGCAGCATATTATAACGCCTGCTTCCTTGCCAATAACTGCTACATCAAATAATGCTTTTAATCCAAATTATATCCCGAAAAATACAAAAGAGCGTTTAGCATTAGGGGAATTATACAAAGTCTTGGATAATTCAAAATCAATGTATAAAATGATTCAAAATGAATACCTAAAAGATGAATTCCACATCGAGGGAGAAGATCAAGAGCTCAGCTTGGAGGAATTATTAGAAGAGCAATATAAATTAATTCAGTTATTAAAGAAGAAATAATCAAATTTGTATATATACTGGTTTATATATATAAAGAGGGGCTGTTTTTTATAATGTAGTTTTAATAAAGAAAATATTTAGACTATTTAGTTCATATTCCAAATTTATATTTAAAGGAGCACTTTTTATTCGTTTAATGCATATGGACGACTGATAACAAAGAACAACAACTGGATGGTGTTACAATAAAATTGTATATGACGTATGTGTGTAAACACACTCTATGCATAACAGTATATACCGTATGTGAAAAGATAGCCTTGATTTAGATGCTGATGATCAAGATAATGCTATACATTCTATTGAATGATATCACTGTCAGTCATTGCCTTGTGTGTGTACTTTATTGCTTTTACGTATTTAATGAGTTTTTAACCAATCTCACTAGACACATCTTGAATGAATGTTCTGAGTTTGCATGAAACCGGGATATTTTGGTAAACATGGATCGATTTTGAAAGAAGACTAGATTTCTTATTGGCATAGTATTTGCTGTATGATTTTTTAATTTTATAACAACGAGTAAACAACATTAATATTGTACGTATTAGTCAGTGTCTCGGATGATACCCATCATAATAATCATTGGTACTGTTCCTAATTTATGCACATTTGATCTAACAGAAGACATTAAATCCCTCTCAGCCTAATCATATTTTCAGCTTTAAGAAATTATTTTGAAACAAAAAAATGAGATATTTGTATAAAATCTTGTGGAAAATGTTAAAAAGCATGTGTCTATAGCTTTTATATTTTATATTTTACTTTAGCTGCATTCTAGCCACATCATTTGACAACTTATAGCCTAAAGGGCCCATACAAGCTGGATCTAAAGTGAAAATAAAAAAGCACATTGCCCTAAAATTTTAATTTAATTATTTCTAGAAACAAAAAACTATAATTCAAATGTTCTTTATGTTGTAAATACTAGTTTTATATACTTCTTACACATATATTTCGACGGAAAGTTTGATTCGAAGTGAAATCACAGCAGGTCAGAAGTATCAGCAATTAAACGTAGAGCCAATAGAATTATTGATGAAAAATACTACCGTACCTGATTTTTTTTTTTTTTTTTTTTTTTTTGATTGACATCTCTGTGAAAATATCACATTTGAAGAGTTATTTTGACCCCATAACATTATTAGTTGTTTTATTTCTTTATTTATATAATAATTTAACATGTATAATATAACCTGAGTTTTTTTATTTCAAGATTGATTAGAATAACCATCTCACGCTTACAATTCAAAGAAAATCATCTTTAACCAATTATTACATTTGTTTCATAGGTGTAACCATCAACCATCTACCAAAGAATGTATGAAGCCAAACCATACATAATAAGAGTCCGCAAATTGATAGGGGAAATCTTTCCAGTGCGGCAACAACTATATTTTCAATTGATAATTGTACGACACAATCAAAACAAATCATGGTTTGTTTTCAAACAAAATATGAACACCTACAATGTATACAGAAATCCCAAATTTAGGCTGCTCTTTTTCTCCCCCCCCCCCTCTTTTCATCCTTTCGGTTGTTAAGGAAACTAAAACTTGGAAAATTCGAATATTCATCTAGAACTTTTTTTGAACATTCGACTTTGATTGACCGAAACAGCTAAATGCATAGGGTTTGTCTTTTAAATTTTCGTGTTTTTATTAAATGATATCCCCAACTGAGATCATTTTGAATCTCCATTTTGCAAACAGACTCGATTAGTAAATCATGGAACTGATGAAGGATAAATAAATGTATACAATATGTAAGGAGATGCATAATAAACAAGGTATTCTAGGGCTTCATTCAGTCTTTCTCTTTCTCATTTACTACTTTTTTTTTTTTTTTTTTTTTTTTTTTATATATATATATATATATCTTATATGAAAGGAGAAGTATAACTCATGCTTCCTTGTGTAATATATACACTATTTCAGATAATCTTTTTCTTTTTTCTTCCTTGTAGACAAAATACTTCATCTAGCTCCAAACATATAGCTTTTTATAAATAGGAGAGGCAAATGTAGCCTTATGATTCAATATATTTCATTGTATGTTTCTTTATCAAATATAAAATGTACCTTAAAGGGAGAGGGGGAGGAGGCTTCTTGTTCAATGTTGTTAAATAAGGACAAGTTTTATTAGGAGTGTAACATGAATAAAAAACACGAGAAATTGAGGATCCTATGCTGTTTTCCATGTACAAAAATAACCAACAAAATGGAAAAAGAAAGGGATCTGAGTTGGTTAGATACACGATTGATACACAGCGTTACCAATAGAGACCAATAGTATCTATCTGCGTCACTTAGTTTCTGGTTAGGCTACGATACAATTCGTTCTTTTTATCCCTTCTTCTGCCAGTTTCTTTTTATTTTTCTCTTTTTCTTCTTCTTTCTCACTTTCTAAAGTTTATATTTCTCAAAATGGAGGACGAAGTTGCTGCTGTAAGTAGTTGGTTATCATATCAAATGTTAGTCAATGACATTCAAGTATTAATTTTTACGTGTTTAGCTTGTTATTGATAACGGTTCCGGTATGTGTAAGGCCGGTTTTGCTGGTGACGACGCACCTCGTGCTGTAAGTATCTTAAATTTCAGTTTTTTGTTTTCGTTTCAACGACGTGGGATCTCACATCATTTACTACTATTAGGTCTTCCCTTCTATTGTCGGTCGTCCTCGTCACCAAGGTGTCATGGTCGGTATGGGTCAAAAGGACTCTTATGTTGGTGATGAAGCCCAATCTAAGAGAGGTATCTTGACTCTTCGTTACCCTATTGAACACGGTATTGTCACCAACTGGGACGATATGGAGAAGATCTGGCATCACACTTTCTACAACGAACTTCGTGTTGCCCCCGAGGAACACCCTGTTCTTTTGACTGAAGCTCCTTTGAACCCCAAGTCTAACCGTGAGAAGATGACCCAAATTATGTTTGAGACTTTCAACGCCCCTGCCTTCTACGTTGCTATTCAAGCCGTTCTTTCCTTGTACGCCTCTGGTCGTACCACTGGTATCGTTCTCGATTCTGGTGATGGTGTTACCCACACTGTCCCTATTTACGAAGGTTATGCTCTTCCTCACGCTATCTTGCGTTTGGATATGGCTGGTCGTGATTTGACCGATTACTTGATGCGTATTCTCGCTGAACGTGGTCATTCTTTCACCACCACTGCTGAACGTGAAATCGTTCGTGATATCAAGGAAAAGCTCTGTTATGTTGCTCTTGATTTCGAACAAGAAATGCAAACTGCTGCTCAATCTTCCGCTCTCGAGAAGTCATATGAACTTCCTGATGGTCAAGTTATCACTGTTGGTAACGAACGGTATGACAGTTTTATTAATACTTTTTTACATTACATTATATACTTATTTGTTTGTTTGTTTCATTTAGTTTCCGTGCTCCTGAAGCTCTCTTCCAACCTGCTCTTTTGGGTCTTGAATCTGCTGGTATTCACGAGACTACTTATAACTCCATCATGAAGTGTGATGTTGATATTCGTAAGGACTTGTACTCTAACATTGTCATGGTAAGTTGAATTTAAATTATATTTTATTGAGGTTTGGTATACATTTGTTTACTTACATATATATATATATTTTTTTTTTTAGTCTGGTGGTACTACTATGTATCCTGGTATTGCCGACCGTATGCAAAAGGAAATCACTGCTCTTGCTCCTTCTTCCATGAAGATCAAGATTGTTGCTCCCCCAGAGAGAAAGTACTCTGTCTGGATTGGTGGTTCTATTTTGGCCTCTCTCTCTACTTTCCAACAAATGTGGATCTCAAAGCAAGAATACGACGAATCTGGTCCTTCTATTGTCCACAGAAAGTGTTTCTAAGTTTAGTAAAAAAAAAAAAAAAAAAAAAAAGAACTTTTTGTTTACTTTCTTTGTTTCAAACTATATATCTTTTAAAGTTTCGTTTATCTTTTCCTCACATAAATTTTTTTTAAACCCATTATTACTCCAACCTTCTTTCCCAAAAAAAAAGAAAAGGACCGTAAACAAATTGTTTTTTTTATTATATTAATTCTTTTTTTTTTTTTTTATACATCTCGTTTAATTAATAAAAATCAATAAAAAAAAATGCTTTTTAAGGGTTTAAACAAAAAAGTCTATAATTTGGTCAATAAACCCAGTGCAGCATCCATATCATCTTGTGTTTTTTCGTAACGACGTTGCTCTTCCTCTAATTTAGTTGTCTATAACAATTTTAATTTAAAGCACAAAAACCACAAAAAATTCATGCTTACATCTTCCATGTTATCATTTTTGATCTTGATCACTTTTTTCTTTGGTGCAAGATGTTGTGTAAGATCATCCATCAAACTATCCAAATTATCAGTAATGTCGGCGTTCTTTAATTTTTCAGATTTGGTCAACGGTTTCTTGTTTTTGACAATGGCTTTTTTGTCTTTTGATTGATTTTTGCTGTTACGGGTATAGGGTGTGTTCTTGATTGTTGGCTCTCTCTTCGCTTTTGCCATGTTTGTTTATGTATTCTATTGTTTATTGATAGACAAAAAAAGGTTTTTTCAATTTTTTTCTTTTAATATTTCAGAACATTTGCTAAATAATCACAGTCATATCACGGACATCAAATAGAAAGAAATGCCACTTTGCCAGTGATCCATTAGGAAAAAGGTTTACTATGGAGAAAACCAGTGTAAAATCCTCACAGTAATCAAATCGATGGTACTCTTATTTATAAGCTTTCAGGCTCTCTGGAACGGATTGATTGCTAAAATATTACAATGTAATAGAGCGAAAATATAATACTAAGAAATTAAATTATTTTTCCCTTTCTAAGCTTTAAAAAAATGTGTTGGTAAGTACTTACATACTTCATACTCTCATAAAAAAAAATAACTGTTTTCTGATGATGTTACAACAAGAGACGTAATGTACCGTTATTCACTTCTAATATAAGACCTTTTTGGAACTCCATTAATAATGCCAATTTGCTTTTCTGAAAAATTCCATACTTTCATTAATTGAAATTGAGAGTGTGCCGCCTTCTCTATAAACAGCCTTATACTAAACAACTTTTGGAATATACCTTGGACACTACAACATATATCCAAGTTGATTGCACTATGCTACCTGTTCCTGAATTTATTTTATGTCTCAAGAAAGACTCAAAAACACGTAAAATTCACCGCTTTTCCCATAAAAACTGGGCCTCACTTTTCAATCCTGCTCTACTCTTTTTTTTCACTAAATAACACCAAGAAAAAATTATATGCCAATGTATCTGAGATGTTTAGCTTTAATTCAAAAATAAGTATCCGGAAATATCCTATTTTTTGCAGTTGGTATTAATTTTTGAGTGCTAAGGTTTCAGATCTTTTACGCGTATTTTACTGCTAATGGATTGAAAACTTTGAGGCTTCATATCTCCAGAAAAAATAAGCTATACTAACACTTTCTAATAATAAAACTTACTTGTTTTGAAGCGCTCTATAACATATTTAAGAATAAAAAAATTATGAGCACTTTTATTTTTTTTTTCATTTTCTTTTTGGCATTTTTGTAGTAGATTACAAAATATTTATTAAATTGAGTAGCAATTTTTTTTACTCATGTCATCAAGCTTGTTGAGCTCTCTCGGATCCAGTTTAGTTTTTTTTAAAATATTGATTTTTCGTGGAGATATCCTCAAAAATGTATACAAAAATATACCTTCATTTCTAGCTTCCATTTTTCCCTAATATACCCTCACCCCAAATTCTGAATCTGAAAAAATCTGGACAAAAATCTCGTTTTCTCTACAAAAAATACGGCTAAAAGGTTAAATAATAGCTCAATCGATAGATAATGTTTTTGCACATCATTTCAATTACTTATATGTTAAATATGCTTATCAAAATTAATGTGTATCTTCAAAAAACCTTCAACATTTCAATTGCATTTTACGCAAAATTTAATGTGAAATGTTTGTCTGAATTTTATTTATATGGATGCAGAATCCAAAACTGTACAAAAACTATTTAATACGCTAGGGCGACTTACTTTGCAACTCATGAGCCATTAAACGATTTTGTTTTTTTGAATCATTTTTCATTCATTTCAACAAATAAATTTTGGAATCCCGTGATAATAGGTTTTAAGCTGTAATAAGAGCTATTATTTTGGTTATCTCGACAAAAAACCAATATTTTTTGCCCAAAAAAAAGAGCAGAATAACTTAGAGTTGGATCTATCTTATTTGAAGATTGTTACGTCCACAAATCTGTGAATACTACTCCTTGGTTACGATTATGATACAGTTTGATATAATAAGTTCTACATTGCTGTGGTGTATTATGTTATAAAGCTCAGTGATCTTGAGTGTTCCTGATATTCGCTATTAATGCTAGTGGTTAGTTAGGTATGACATTTAGTATGAGTTACTAAATGTCATTGTGGAATATTATGTACACATTTATCCACTATATTGATCTCCATTTCATCTGATTCTCAATTAAAGTACAGCTGACATGAATAGACATTACACTACTAAATGATATATGCTGATTTATACTAATATAAAATTTCTACCAAGCTTCTATCCTAACAACTTATAGTTAAAGACCAATCAACATAATGTGGATTTAATCACACCATTATGATCAAGGACCCATGAACTCTATGAATACACCGATTGGTTACTATCAAGATTTATACCTGACAAGGGGTATGATTGGCTATGTATGGACCTAGGAATGCTTACCTAATCTCTCTGATAAAAACTATATAAAGAGGACATTTATTTATTACAAAAGTCCTCAAGGAGAATTTAACTTGATAATAAAACCCTAATGTTATCTAGTCAAATTCCTATTGTTTTTTTTATACTTTTTTCCGTGAATAGCTCTATCTGTTCCACAGTCATGTTGGATTTTAATAATTGCTCCTGGATTTCTGCATCTGGGTAAACTTCTGATATATATATCTATAATAACAAAATTCTTTAGCTTTAGTATCTTATGCACTTTTATTTTATCACAGTTTTCCTTTATTTTTATTATATTTATTTTCTGTAACCTTGAATTAAGGGGTAATTTTTATATGTTTCAATCTTATTTATAATGATAGTGCAACTGCAGTGGAATTACATACTAAAAACGCTTGATAATAATAAAATAACCTAATTTCCAAGTGTTGTCGCTCATAAAATATGATGCCACTTGAAATATAAACGACATTAATAAACAAAAAAAGTTTCAATGGAACACAATAACAAACGCATGCTAAAAAGATGAAATACCTTTTTGAGCCATACATGTTGTGTATATGATAGCACCCTTGATCATGGTGCAATCAATTACTACACAAATGGCATATATATCAAAATAGGATTCTATCCAAATCAATAATAATAATAATAAACAAAGAAGATATCAATAATTTTGCTGTATTCCACCTAGTATCATACGTTATCACCTTTTACAGTATCAATACATCTTACAATCTATAGACTACGACATGTATTATTGAAGTGCAAGTCTTGATATCGGATATAGCGTACCAAATTTAATCCAGCAATTACCAAGAACGCTTGGACCTCAATTATGGCACCATATTATTTTATCCCAGCGGTTAATCAATCAAGTAGCTATCAAATCAACATCCAAGCACATTTAGCGCAGCAAGGCAGCATTGAAACAAGATAACTCACAAGCTCTGTAAGAACGGTCAAATTATGATTGACCCATTTCAATCAATAGATTACTATCAAACAGATCTAACGGTTGAATAGTGCCTTATTAAATTACATCTCATGATCTCAATATCAAATCAATATAAAAGGCCATACTTTTATATCTACATAAACGATATCTTGTCTTTAATTATACAGTTGAAGAACTGATTCATTACTCATTCTCTTTTAATTGTATTATTTTTTAAGTATTATACATCAAACCTGAAAATATATGACATTGATCTTAGAATGAGGGTAAATGAAAATATCAGAATCTAATATAGTAGACTGATATTTATATGAAAAATACTAGTCCTCCTCCCTTACATTAGCATACATATTCAGATTTCAGATAAAAGAAAAGTATACCAGCTTAATAGTCTGATATGTCTTATCAAACGGTGGATATATCCTTGGAATATGAAAGCAAAGAGAGAAACAATACACGTAGAAAAGAATTTTCAAGGCTTTACATTATTTAGTGCATTCAAAACCCTGCTAAATTACTCATTTTGGCCAATGTAAAAGCAGCATTACTGCGCATGAACCATAAGCTAAACCAAATAATAGGCAGTAACTGTTGTTATCATAGAAACATACATTTTTCTACCAGAAAAACCGTCTGCTATATCATAGATTCATTAAAAAATTACAAAAACGAGCCCGTAGAGCGACGCTGTAATTGAGCATAGCAAGGTTGAACGGCTAAGTCTCTTAAACTATGGTATATCTAAGTTTTAAATAAAAAAGAGTTTCTTTTTTTTTAGCTTTTCATATATTTAACCACGTACGGTCTGAAGATTCAGTTTTTGTAGCGGACATTTTCGGGACTCATTTTATCCTTACTAACACTCATGATTTTGATCAAAAAACAGAAAAATCAAATTTTGATACCAAAATCAACGTTTAAATATACTACATTGTGAGAGAAACTTATAGCCACAGCTAATACACAACTTATAAAAGCTTAATATTAAATGTCAAGTAATGAAACTTTGTACTTCTGGCCCAAAAACGGTTTTTTGGTTAAAGGATTTTCATGTAATATTTTGTAATAAAAATGTTTGTTATTTTTTATTGAGCAAATAGAGCGCTAAATTTGGTACATGTGTATATTTTTTGTTTTTATAATTGGTAGTATAATTAACTCTAGATTTGCAAAATCAGAAAAAAAAATTAAAAAATGTCAAAATTAATGATCTGGACAAAAATAATTTTCTAAATTAATATTCCGCTTATAAGCCTTGTAAGTCTTAAAAATAAGAGATTTTATAATACTGGAGAACTTTTTCAAGAATTAATGATGCTGTACCCACTTGATTCGAGCTTATTACTGTAAACATTCATACATGCTAGCATTGCGTAGTAGTTTATTTGATGATAATATAGTCTTACTTGATAATTAATGCACTAGAAGTGATTTACATTAAGTTTTAGTCTTACCCCTCCAACATCATAAACATAAACATAAACATGGCCATCACTGGGATCTATTGCCACCTTTTTACCCTCTTTATCCCCAGCTAATTTATTCTATGCTTTGCCAGAAGAACAAACTTACTTTTAACTTATAAAAATCGATTTATTAGTAAAATAAATTATTAATAACAAGCTAATAAGTAATAATTATGGTGTACCTTTGATAGTTGTTAGTGATATACAAGACAACAACATCCTGTTTTCCTCTTCTTAGCTGTTGGCCACTAAATAGACTAACATGAGTTTATTCATTGATTCAAATCAACAAGTCAATGATATACATACTTTTATAATCACCAGTTTTTCTCCAGGTAGATATCGACTTTGGACCAAAAAAGCATTGATTATAATATAGATAATGGAGCAAAATGATTAAGTCCTGAACGCTTTTTTTGTTTGAGAAAGTTATTATAACGCACCCTAACATTAACAGTTAATAATTTATTTCCAAATAAACAATAGGAAAAACATGTACTTGTACCTGCTACTTGATTTCAGTTTATAAAAAAATATTAATTAGTCTTTTTGTTGTACTTTTAAACGTGAATAAAAGAGCTGAGGACAGCGTAGGGAAGAAAAAAGAGTTTGTGTGTTACAAACAGAAATTGACAAAGGCATAAATACTTTTAGTGTTACCAAACAGGTTGTTGTCGTTGTTCCCATTTGGTCCTCGAAAGAAGAACATGGGCAGAAATCTTTCAAACCCCAAATTTCAAATTGATATATCTCGTCAATAAGGCAATTCTGTTGAATTCATCAGAGTATGTAGCTCACATCTGTTTTAAACCATTCAAATTATCTTCGTTATTAATTATATTATGATTGATATACTTTGATAGTTTGACTAAAAAACTTTGATCTCATTGCTCTGTTCATCTGGGCTGCCTGATCTGCACAAAATTTTTTATTCTGCCCATCATCTGTGCAGATCATTATGTCCATGACGAGCATAGTTCGGCCGTAGTGTACCCCTTAAAATATTAAATCAATAATAACAATGTACTCAAAACTAGAAGATTACTAATGTTGTATTCCACCTAGTATCATACGTTATCACCCTCTAGAGTATCAATGCATCTTACAATCTATTGATGACTACGACATTTATTGAAGTACAAGTCTTGATATCGGATATAAGGAACTCCTAGCGTACCAAGTTTATCCAGCAATTACCAAGAACGCTTGGACCTCAATTATGACACCATATTATGTTATCCCAGCGGTTAATCAATCAAGTAGCTATCAAATCAACATCCAAGCGCATTTAGCGCAGCATTGAAACAAGACAACTCACAAGCTCTGTAAGAACGGTCAAATTATGATTGACCCATTTCAATCAATAGATTACTATCAAACAGATCTAATGGTTCAATAGTGCCTTATTAAATTACATCTCAGGATCTCAATGTCAAATCAATATAAAAGGCCATACTTTTATATCTACATATTATGTTATATCAAAAGATACTAATATAGAAATACTCTGCTAAAAGATACATTTTATTAATTCATTGATGCTTCGTATTTATATGTTTTCTAAATGGTTATATGATTATCAATATTATTAATGAATTGCCGGGTATTGAGGTACTTGATATGATTTGGGAACAAATGATATACAATGGAATTTGTGGAATTGGGAATCTGTGATGGTATCATTTGAATAAGATGTAGGATTGCTTATGTTTCATTGCTACGAATTGTTCCTGAATGTTCCTGATAGTCGCTGTTAATGCTAGTGGTTATGTATGACATTTAGTATGAGTTACTAAATGTCATGCCATGTTGGATTTCAATAGTTGTTCCTGGATTTCTACATCTGGGTAAACTTATGATATATCAACATAAACGATATCTTGTCTTTAATTATACAGTTGAAGAACTGATTCATTACTCATTCTCTTTTAATTGTATTATTTTTTAAGTATTATATATCAATCCTGAAAATATACGACAAGGATAGTGGTTTTTTTCCCTTGTTTTCCGCAGTTGTAATATTAGTTTATTATTTTGTAAAACTTAAAACGCATTATCTAGGGCTTAATTTCTGTATTCACAAGATAGATCTAATTGATTGCTACTCTGCATTTTTTGTTTTAGCAAAAAACATTGATTTTTTATCGAGATAACCAAAATAATAGTTCTTATCACAGCTTAAAATCTATCACAACGGGATTCCAAAATTTATTTGTTGAAATGAATGAAAAATTATTCAAAAAAACAAAATCGTTTAATAGCTCATGAGCTGCAAAGTAAGTCTCCCTAGCGTATTAAATAGTTTTTGTGCAGTTTTGAATTCTGCATCCATCTAAATAAAATTGAAATAAATATTTCATATTAAATTTTGCGTAAAATGCAATAGAAATTCTGAAGGTTTTTTGAAGGTACACATCACTTTTTATAAGCATATTTAAAATATAACTAATGATAATGATGCGCAAAAAAATTATCTACTAATAGAGCTATTGTAGAATTTTCTAGCTGTTTTTTTTGTAGAGAAAACAAGATTTTTGTTCAATTTTTTTCAGATTCAGAATTTGGGATGAGGGTATACAAGGAGAAAATTGAGGTTAGAGATGAGAGTGTCTCTTTGTACACATTTTTGAGGATATATCCACGAAAAATCAATATTTTGAAAAATTCTAAATTGGGTCTGAGAGAGCTCAATGAGCTTAATGACATGAATGCAAAAAAAATATTGCTCAATTTAGCCAGTATTTTGAAACCTACTATAGAAATGCCAAAAAAATGAAAAAAAAATAAAAGTGTTTAGAATTTTTTTAAACTCAAATATGTTATAAAGCACTTCAAAACAAGTAAAGTTTATTATTAGAAAGTGTTAGCATAGCTTATTTTGTTGTAGAGATATGAAGCCTCAAAGTTGTCAATTGTTTAGCAGTGAAATACGCGTAAAAAATCTGAAACATTAGCACTGAAAAATTAATACCAGCTAAAAAAAATAGGATATTCCCGGATACTTGTTTTTGGATTAAAGCTGAACATCTCAGGTACATTGGCATATAATTTTTTCTTGGTGTTATTTAGTGAAAAAAAAAGTAGAGCAGGATTGAAAAGTGAGGCCCAGTTTTCAAAGAAAAAGCAGTGAATTTTACGCGTTTTTGAGTCTTTCGTGAAATATGACATAAGTTTAAGAATAGGTAGCATAATGCGACCAATTCATGTCTGTATGATTAACCACTGGGATGAAAGAATGTGGTGTTATAATTGAGGTTTAAGCGTTTTTGGTAATTGCTGGATAAACTTTAGTATGCTAGGAGTTTTTTATATCCAGTATTAAGATTTTATACTTCAATACATGTCGTATTCAATAGATTGTAAGATGTATTGATACTATAGAAGCTGATAAAGGATGGCACTTGGTGGCATATAACAAATTCTTTATAAACTGGAGTATATCATCTTTTGAAATGTCAAAACTGTCTTAAGAAATAATCTTGCCAAAATATTATACTTTTTATTAACAATACATCCAGAGGATGTATTTATATACTTTTCATTATAACTACTGTATTACACAACAGAATTACTATCTAAGGATATTACACCAATTAACTAAGACGCATTTTCAGATATTCTTTGAAAAATTTTATAAAATCAAATAATGGTTTAAAATTAAATTTTGTAGTTGCACTTAATGCGCAGTAGATGTACAAATAACGTGTCTTGATTTTATTAGCTAACAGCCATTTTTGAGGGACTTTTGGACAAGTTTCACAAGAAATTCTCTCTTTTTCTGCTTAAAATAAATAAAGCATCTGGAAAAATACTGGTAATCAATGAATATTGATTCCAATGGGCTGAAGGTTTCCAAATATATACTACAGTTGTTACAGTTTTCAATATCAAAACTTTTGGCATCTATCGATTTTCTGGTTATTAAATTGTAGGAATCAACCGCAACCTTTTCTGCTTGTTGAAAAGCTGCATGTAAAGCATCACTGTATGGAAAGTATGTGAGACTTAAAAACGCAGTTGAAATAACTTCGAAACGCGATTTAAAATTTTAAGCGATATTACTGGCTTTCATCATTTGAGTATTTTTGAAAATGGTATCATGGATGTAAAGAAATAATGTATCATTACTCCAACAAAAATGCAGCTAAATTCAAACAAAATAGTGCATCTGGAAGCTAGGAATCTTACGCATACAATAAGTACAGAAGTATGATATAAACAAAAGCTTAGTACTGCTTGGTTGGTCGATTAAAATAAGGTGACATTTAGCAATTTTTACATTTTTTGATACAAATAATGCCAGAAGTTTTGAAATTCTCTAAAAAATGAATGCAAATTTTATGATGTAAATTGTACCTTCAATTTGGTATGTATATATCACAATCTCAAGGACCTTCAAAATTAATAGAGATCATTGATTAAAAAAATCACAAGTTTTTGCGTTTTTTAACATTATGTGATATACAGAAACCTTTTTTGAGCAATCATGTTAAAGAATGGTAGTGTTCAAAGTTACTCACTAGTGACATTGAATTCATGAATTGTTTGCTATATGATAATATATGTGTACAAAATTGTATTTATTCGCGCTGAATTGAATATGTATCATTCAAAATACTCATTAGCTTTGATTCTATCCTTCTTCTCTTTTAAAAAAACTCAAGATATACATATAAATATTGCATTGTGTAAAGATTTCGAGATTTGGTAACTGAATTCGAACAAGGTGTGTAATGCTGAAATGAAAAGCAGTCAGTTTACGTTATATGTCTGCTTTGTATTCACCGAACCGAGTTCATTTCGTGTTTCCCACTTTTGACAACATCAATCATGAGTGAACTTGTATGGAACGAAACACATACTATCAATTCACTGCACAAGTACTGTTATTGTGAAAAAGACAGAAGTTTGCTTGACAAAATCGTCCAATGTCGAGGTATGCATGTCATATTCAAATAAAATTAATCATGTAATATAAATTTAACACAAACGCAATAGATTGTAAAAACTGGTTTCATACAAAATGCACTTCTATAAAAGACCCTCCAGCTACACTCTTTGTGACAAATTATCAATTTGAATGTCATAATTGTAACGAATTAAATGTAGAAATATTCGAAAGAACTGTCGCAGGTTGGAAAGATATTTGTTCTGCCAGTTTAGCAAATTTGGCGTTGGAAGCTATTTTGCTTGACATTGGATCAGATAGCAAGGAATTATTAGAAAGTAAAAACGAGTCTTTACTGGAGGAACGAAAACCAGAGCAATATTATTTCAACAAGAAGGATTTGATTCCATTTGTCGACAAGCATTGGGATAGTTTATGTACTGAAAGATCAAGAACCTCGACATGGTATATTATTTTTCATTGTATAATTTTATTGTGTACTCAAATAATTTCATAAATGTTTAGGTGGGCTACTTTGGGAAGCTGTTTATATTCATCAAAAGACGCATTTATTGCAAGAGATGAAAACGAAAGATCTGCAGCTTCAGATTTTCGATTAGTAGACTCAAATTTATGGCATATCCGACCTCAACCTGGAGGAGGAAAGCCATTGACACCTCGCATTTCCAATAAACGCAAAGAACTTTCACCAGAACCTAATAGATCAATGACACCTACCACTCCTTCACCTAGATCATCTTCTCCTGTGCCATTAACACCCAGTACAGTTCCTGTTGTATTTCCTCAAGGAGCATCAGCAAATACAGATCACCCATTTAATCGATTTGGGTTCAAATATAGCCCTTGCGAACCCTCAATTTTACCCTTAATAGCTTATCGACAAGCCGAAAATAGTTTAGGTGGATGTACCATCAGTATTCCAGACAAAAGTTCATATATATCTGTCACCAAAGATGGTTTAACTGTAACAACAGACAAAGGATTTCGTATGTGTAGAGCCAATGTAGGTGTGAAGGATGGAAATTGGTTTTGGGAAGCTAGAATTCAAAATGCAGCAGGACCTGCTAATGATGGAGCACATGTTCGTATTGGTTTTGCAAGAAGAGAAGGTAAATAACAACCTCATCAATTGAAGAGTGTATATATATATATATGTACTAACAATTTATATCATTAGCATGTCTTAATGCACCAGTTGGGTATGACGCTTATGGGTATGCCTATCGTGATAAAACTGGCGACAAAATGTTTTGCTCTCGACCTGAAAAATATGGCGAACCATTCCAATCAGGAGATGTTATTGGACTTTATATCTCGATCCCACCTAAAAACAAAGCAAAATTTCAAAGTGCTCTTAGAAGACGTATACCCATTGCTTATAAAGAACGTTTCTGGTTTGAAGAAAAAGATTATAGACCTAGTAAAGAAATGGAAGCATTAGCTGATCCTTACAGAAAAGAAAAAGAAGATGATTATGAACCCAAGAAATTGGAGGGATCTTTTATCACAGTGTATAAGAATGGTGTAAATCAAGGAGTCATGTTTACAGATTTGATTGATTTCGAAGATTTTGGTCGATTACCAGAAACTATTTTGGCAAAAAGAGCCAAAAAGAAGAGAAAGCAATCTAAAAAAGATCATAGTGGCAATGTACCCAAAGATGATTTCGATAGTGTAGCGCAACATTGGACCGACGACCCTCCTGTGGAAGATGATGGTACATTGGGCTATTATCCAGCTGTCAGTGTATTTAAAGGGGGCGTTGTGAACTGCAATTTTGGGCCGAATTTTCAATATCCACCAACAGATCAAAAAGATTGGAAGCCTCTTAGTGAAAGATATAATGATTACATGGTAGAAGAATGTGTTTGGGATTTGGTTGATGAAGTTTCTCGATCATTTAAACATAAAAAAAAATGATAAATAAACAAATACTGCGGCTATAAATGACTGATAGTTATAATTCCATTGTGAAATATAGATGGAAGTTACTGATAATCTCTCTTTCCATTCCAAAAAAAAAAGCTTGTTATTATAAAACTTGGAACCCAGTCATCAAATTTTTTTTTCTATATTGTTTTGCAAATTTTTTTTCTCTCTTCTTCTTCTTTCTCTTTACCTTGATTTGAAAAATGTCTGAACAAGTTGACCAAAAGAACCTTCAAAAGGACCCCGTTACTGGAGAAATGATCTCCAAGTCGTATGTATAAAAAGTCAAGAAAAATCATGGCATTTTTGACTGATCAAATGTTGGTCCTGTAAATATTTAGTGAATTCAAGAGACGTGAGAAGGTTCGTGCCAAGGAAGCTGCTAAGGCTGCTAAGGCTGCCGCTGCCCCTCCCAAGGAGGTCAAGGCCAAGAACGCTGAAGAAGGTGAGGAGGAATTGAACCCCAACGTAAGTATAAATTATAGCATTTGGATATTGCAAATGTTTGAATGAATGTTTTGACATTGACGTCTTTTTTTTTTTTTTTTTCTTTTTTTTTTGGGTATGACTAGCAATACTTTGAATTGCGTTCCAAGACTATCAACAAGCTTCGTGAAAACCCTAGCCCTAACCCTTACCCTCACAAGTTCCATGTTGATTTGAGTCTCCCTGAATTTATTGAAAAGTTCAGCAACCTCGAAGTTGATAAGCGTCTCGATGATCAAGTTATTTCTGTTGCTGGTCGTATTCACAACAAGCGTGCCTCTGGTGCCAAGTTGAGATTCTACGATTTGCACGGTGAGGGTATCAAGATCCAAGTTATGGCTTCTCTTCAAGATAACGAAGGTGAAGATTATGCTGAAATCCATGATCTTTTAAGACGTGGTGATATTGTTGGTGTTACTGGTGTTCCTGGTAAGACTAAGCGTGGTGAACTTTCCATCTTCCCCAAGAAGGTTACCCTCTTGTCCCCTTGTCTCCGTATGTTGCCTAAGGCCAACTATGGTTTCAAGGATATGGAACTTAGATTCCGTCAACGTTATCTCGATTTGATCATGAACAACTTTGTCCGTGACAAATTCACTATTCGTTCCAAGATTATCACTTATGTTCGTTCTTTCTTTGATCAACGTAATTTCCTCGAAGTCGAAACTCCCATGATGAACACAATTGCTGGTGGTGCCACTGCTAAGCCTTTCATTACTCACCACAACGATTTAAAGTTGGATATGTTTATGCGTGTCGCTCCCGAATTATACTTGAAGATGTTGGTTGTTGGTGGTCTTGATCGTGTTTACGAAATTGGACGTCAATTCCGTAACGAAGGTATTGATATGACCCATAACCCTGAATTCACCACCTGTGAGTTCTATATGGCTTATGCCGATATGTTTGATTTAATGGACATGACTGAAGAACTCGTTTCCGGTATGGTTATGAAGCTCTTTGGTAAGTACCAAATCCAATACCATCCTCAAGGCCCCGAAGGTCCTGCTATGGACATTGATTTCACTCCTCCCTTCAAGCGTATTGACATGATTGAAACTTTGGAAGAAAAGTTGGACTGTAAGTTCCCTCCTGGAGATCAACTTCACACTGCCGAGACCAACAAGTTCTTGTCTGACCTTCTCGCCAAGCACAGCATTGATTGCTCTGAACCTCGTACTAACTCTCGTATGTTGGATAAACTCGTTGGTGAATACCTTGAAGTCAGCTGTATTTCTCCTACTTTCATTACTGGTCATCCTCAAATGATGTCTCCTTTGGCCAAGAAGCATCGTAGCCGTCCTGGACTCTGTGAGCGTTTCGAAATGTTCGTTGCTACAAAGGAAGTTTGTAACGCTTACACTGAATTGAACGATCCCTTTGATCAACGTGATCGTTTCGCTGAGCAAGCCAACCAAAAGGCTGCTGGTGATGATGAAGCTCAATTGATTGATGAAAACTTCTGTCAATCTCTTGAATTTGGTCTTCCCCCTACTGGTGGTTGGGGTATGGGTATTGATCGTCTTGCCATGTTCTTGACCAACTCCAACAACATCAAGGAGGTTCTCTTGTTCCCTGCTATGAAGCCTGAGGAAAACAATTAGATTAATTTTCTCTCATTTCTTGTTTCAGTCATTTTTCCCAAATTCATTTTTTTTTTTTAAAAAAAATATTTTTCTCAATTAGAGTAAATAAAATTATATATAAATCATTTTAGTATCTATCAGATTACCATTACTTTAATCAAGTTCTCACATATCGTCTTAATTCTTATTTATACAATGAGAAAATGTTCTACAAAACATCGCTGTTTGTTATATTAAAAAGCTTCAAAGACTTCTTCAAGACATAAAAAAGCATAATTTACTATAATATATATTAGTACGAAATGATCACTACAAGCTACTCTCTCAAACTATGATTTTGTCGATGCTTTTTGTTATTTAAAAACTAGACTTTCTTCTGAAAAAATGAAAATTCATAATTTCGCCAGCAATAACCATAGTAAACAACAAATTTTTAACTTCATCTGATCACACTTATTCATATCTATCTATACCAACTTTCCTTTTGAAAAAAGCTCAATTTTTGATGGAGAAATTCGAGTTTTTAAAATATTCAATTGTACACCATTTTTCCCTTGTACTTGCTCGACCTGAATTTTCGGTTTCCAAAAAATTACGACAAAAAGTTGAATTTCTCCATGAAAAATATAGCCACTATTGCAAACAAATGCTTGATCTGTAGATAATAATTAGCTCTATTACATTATTATATTTTCAAGTTAAAAGCATTTCGAAAAACAAGAGTTTTAGTCTGAAAACCGCTATTCTAAACTTATCAATCTAGCAAAACATTTTATCATAATTTTTGCTTTGAAAGTTACATCAAAAGATGTAAAATTTGAAACTGAACATAAAATAATTAATACACAAACCATGTTTACTATGCATTCTGTTGTCTAAATTAGCAAAATATGTTTTTGCAAAAAAAAATGGAGCAGAATCGACGTTTATCATTCAAACCCCGCCACAAATTTGGCTGCTGTACATCTTAATCAAATGTTTGTATTTACACAACCACTTATTCTTTTTCTGCAAAACAAAAAATGTGAGTGTGCTCTTGACATGTCCTTCAACAAGTTTTCGGGTTTGAATTTTATCAAGATTACATTTTGAAGGTAAACCCCCCATTAAAAAATTCAAATTGCTTAGTTCAGCGGTAATTTTCGTCAGCAAACATCTATTTCAAACTGTTTCTTGCAATATTTGATGAGGAAAGATACCATAATTTGCCCTGAATTGTATAGATTACTGATGGCTCATTGTCAGGCACATAATTCTGCATTATTGAGCGTTACAAGTCTGAAAAGGCTTCTCGGAGTTGCAAAAGCCCATCTTTTCTGTGCTGTGTTTTTTTACATCCGGGGTGAAAAGTTTTGATAATCAAAACATCCCATCACACTTTTCTTCTTTTTGACATTTTATCCAAACATGTTTCTGCACAAATTCAAACCAACTTTAGTGAGACGATGCTTACTAAACAGACAGGCACTAACAACAAGAAAATGCAATTATTTATCGCCTTTACAGCAACAAATCACAACAACAGTGAGATTTCTTCATATACAATCTCATGTCACCATTCCCTATACCAAAGAAGCTGAAGCCATTGTACCCCTTTTACAACAAATCAAAACAGAAAAACCATCAGCTAATACTTATAATAGCGTTTTAAAAACATTAGCATTGGAGGGTAGATCAGAGCAAGCACAAAAATTATACGATATTGTTTTTCGACATCATGATGTCAAGGCTGATATTGAAACATACAGTCAACTCATGTTGGCTTATATGAATGATGGCAAATATGAGGAATCGATGGGAATTTATTATGAATTGCGTGATCATGACGAAGATCCCACAAAAAACTTACGATTAACGCCAGATACTTATGCAGCCATGTTAAAAGCTTTGACCGATCCTAGTAAAATTCAAGAAAATCATAGAAAGTTTGATAACAATGTAGAACCAATGTACGAATATTCCGTGGAGGATGTAGATTCTGCTATTTACCCTGATATTGACGGAGATTCACAACCTGCATTACTGACAGCATTGGCATTATTCAACGATATGAGACATTTAGAAATTCAACCTACACCTGATATGTATGCAAACTTACTAAAAGCTTGCGCAGATCAAAAAGATGGATATGTGCTAGAGAAATTACATAAATTGATACGAATGGACCTTTATTTTGATCCTGATGTTCATGTGTTCAATCAATTGATGAGAGCATATCATGTTGTTGGAGATCCAGCCTCGGTATTAGAGATTTATGAGGTAGCAGAGTCATCTAATGTAGTGGATCAAGAGTCATTGTCAACAGTGTTGGAGACATGTTTAGAAAATGGATTTCACAGTAGAGCAGAAGCTATTTGGAATTCATTAGAGTATAAAAATAACATTAAAATCGCAACAAATGATTTTAATATTTATTTGCAATGCGTCTTAAATAGCAACGATACTGATAAAGCAGAAAAGATGGTTCAAGAAGGTTTAACATCAGGGCAAGCTAATGAAACTAGTGTAAATATTTTGAAAAAGTATACAAATACTGCTGCCAATAAATAATGTTATTAACATCAAGCCATTTTTTGTATTCTAAATCGAGCAATTTCTTGAGAATGCTCCTTTTTTTTTTTCTTGCTTGTGCATAAAAATCAATGCTGTGTTTTTATGATAGATTTCATAGTTTTTATACATGCGATGCCATTAAATATGACACTCATTGATAGCCAATATTCAGTAATACACAAATATGTCATTTAAACAAGTTTCCATGCGTTTATCCATTTAAACAACATGAAGAAATCACAATATGCATCGTTGATTCTCAAGGCAACTCATCCCTAGTTTGTCTATTTTGGCCCCCTTATTTTGAATCGGTTTATCTCCTTTACTTTCAAGTCAGTTGTTTTCCTTGTCCTCACTTACCCTGTTGGTCTTTCTCCTAAAGAAACCTTTTTTTCTTCTTTTTTGTTGTTGTTGTTGATTGAAATCAATCTTCTTTTTTTTTTTTTTTTCCTCTTTTTTACATTTAATACGAAAAAAGTATAATAATTAATACACAAAATGGCGCACGTATGTAAATTTCAATATTTAAGAATTGCAATCAAATTAAATTATCGATTTATAGAGACTTGGAGGACGTAGAAAGAACGTAAAGAAAGGATTTCAATTCACATTGATGGTTGTTGGCAAGTTTTTTTTTTTTTTTTGAATGGTAGACTTTATAGTTTGCTGATATCAGAATTTATTAGGTGCATCTGGTACTGGTCGCACTACATTTGTGAATACGCTTTGCGATTCCAATGTTTTATCAAAAAAGATTTGTGATAATCCAGAAGAAGCACATAACGAAGAAGGAATTACCATTAAACCTGTATCTGTTGGTAAGAAGTAAATTTCATTTGAATTATATCTTATATTAACACCTAAGCTAGAATTGGATGAAGATGGCGTTAGGTAGAGTATTGGGAATTGGGCTGATATTTGTAAAATAAATCAAGGGGAATCCCTCTTTGCAGCATCTGCTTGGACTCCCTTGCTTTTTATTTTAGCAGACAATCTCTATTTTTTTTTTTATCTCTTTGCTAACTTTTTTTATTTTCATGATCCCTTGATTTTTTTTCCTTCTTTATTTGTTTATATATATTATAGAATCTCCTTAACAATTGTTGATACACCTGGATTTGGTGATAACATTGATAATGAAAAATGGTATGAATACCATTAACTATTTCCCCACATTTAAAACGTTCGCTAATTCAATATTTTATAGCTTTCAAGAGATTGTTGGCTATTTGGAGACACAATATGATGATATTTTGGCTGAAGAATCTAGAATTAAACGTAATCCTCGTTTCCGCGATAACCGTGTTCATGCTTTATTATATTTTATCTCGCCCACTGGTCATGCGTAAAGTATTATACTTTTGTTATATTTATATTTTTACTAATCAAATTCCTCAAAAAAAAAGTCTCCGCGAAATTGATATTGAGTTAATGCGTCGTTTGAGCCCTCGTGTCAATGTTATTCCTGTAGTTGGCCGTGCTGATTCACTTACTCCACAAGAATTGAAAGATTTCAAGAGAAGGGTAAGCTTTCTTTCTTTTTATTGAGATTATGTATCAATTAAGTGTATTCAAATGTTAGATCATGGAAGATATTGAACACTATAGTATTCGTATCTATAATTTCCCATATGACGTTGAAGAAGATGACGAAGATACCATTGAAGAGAATAGTGAATTAAGGGTAAGTTATATTCAAGATGTTTGTGTGTGTCTATGTGCGTTTTCATTCTATTTGTGTATGTATGTAACTCACATGTATATTCTACTTAGGCTCTTTTACCCTTCTCTATTATTGGCAGTGATGAAGAAATCACTGTGAACGGTCGCGCTGTCCGCGGAAGACAATATCCTTGGGGTGCTGTTGAAGGTAAAAAAAAAACTACAATCTCTGCATAATCTTAGACAAATCAATTAATCGCAATATGTAAACAGTGGACAACCCTCAACACTCTGATTTTGCACGTTTAAGATCTGCTCTTTTGAGGTAAATTAACCACGACATTTTCAAATGTATTTCTAATATGTTATATTAGCTCTCATTTACAAGATCTCAAGGAAATTACTCATGATATTTTATATGAAAATTATCGTACTGAGAAACTTAGTCGTACAGTTAATGGCGGAGATCAGGAGTAAGTTGCACATGGATACCCTTTCCCCACCCCCTTCTCCTTCCCCCTTTATTTTTGTATATATTCTAATATGTGTTGATTGTTTTTTCAGTGATGCCTCTATGAATGCAGATGATATGGCAGGTCAAAGTGTTCGTTTGAAGGAAGAACATTTGAGAAAAGAAGAAGAAAAGGTAGCGTTAAAATATTAAACATCTCATTGACCTGAATTAAAAAAAAAAATTAGCTCCGTGAAATTGAGTTGAAAGTTCAGCGTGAAATTCAAGAAAAGAGAGCTGAACTTATGAATAAAGAAGAAGCTTTACGTAGTTTGGAAGCAAGACTTTCACAAGCCCAGTTAACAGATGTTTAAATACATTTTCATTTTTTTTTATATTAAATAAATCGCTTTTATACACAACATTTAAACTTCACTTGGCGTTCCCTGAATTTTATGGCGTTGCCAGAAAAAAAAAAAAAAAAGTCGTACATAACCTTTTGTAAACATTTTTTTGAAAGTGTTCCCTAAACAGATGATTACTGTTTTAGTATTGAAATATATACTTTATTATGTCTAGTTTATAATTGCATTTTTATTTTGGAGAAATCCATAAATATTCAATACTAAAATGACATTTCTTTTGAGCTCCTTCAAAAAAGAAACGACTTATTTCAAGTGCGACAATTTCATGTGGTATGAATGATGCATAAGAACAAGATCTCCCTATATCTTTTGATGATGATACAGCCACTTTTTAATACAAACTCCACTATTTTTCTGTACTTTTTTCCTCTTCTTTGTTTGCCATTCTTTTACAAACGTTCTTTTTTTTTTCCCTTTCTTTTCTTGATATACTAAAAGTAAAGACTATAATAATGACGAGCCAAGAGTTCAGTAATCCTTTAAGAAAATTTAAACTTGTTTTTTTGGGTGAACAAAGTGGTAAAGTAGTAGTTTCGCTTAGTTATAAATGAATCCACTAAAATACTGATAATTTTTTAGTTGGTAAAACTTCACTCATCACTCGGTTTATGTATGATACATTTGACAATACATATCAAGTAAAGTAAATTTCTCGAAAAATAGCGAATCGCCTGTTTCTCACACATTTAAATAGGCAACTATCGGTATCGATTTTTTATCCAAGACCATGTATTTAGAAGATAGAACTGTTCGTCTGCAATTATGTAAGTCGATCTTTGTATACATGTGCTTGTTTGTTGTCATTGTATTAATGTATTTCAAATATTCCAGGGGACACTGCTGGACAGGTAAAGATGCTGAAAGATGCATATTATTAAATAAGAATATTTATATTTTAATTCATAGGAACGATTTCGAAGTTTGATTCCAAGTTATATACGAGATTCTTCAGTTGCAGTGGTTGTTTATGATATCACAAGTAAGTAGCATGGTTTATTGTCTAGTTGGTATGCTAAAAAAAAATAACAAAAAAACAAGGTCGAACCTCGTTTCAAAATACCTCAAAGTGGATCGAAGATGTTCGTGCAGAACGTGGATCAGAGGTTATTATTGTTCTTGTTGGTAATAAAACTGATTTGAATGATAAAAGGTAAAGAATTACTTTTTTTGATCTATTTAATTTAGAGGTTAAATTTTTCTTTCATTTTAGAGAGGTTACACTAGAGGAAGGCGAAAAAAGAGCAAGTGAATGTAATATAATGTTTATTGAGACCAGCGCAAAAGCTGGTCATAATGTCAAGGCACTGTTTAGAAGAATTGCACAAGCATTACCAGGAATGGATTCTGAATCAGGTGGCAAAGAGCAAAGTAAGCTATTATTTATTTACATGTTTGCTCGTTTATTCATTGGTTTGTTTAGTGCAAAAAGTAGATCTCAACACATCAGATAGTACGGAATCAAGCAGTTGTGCATGTTAAAAGTATAAACCTGGCTTTTAAATAATAAAGTGATATACGAGATTCTTTTCGATCAATTGTTTAGATATAATCCACATTTAGCTGCATTTTGCAAGCTGTGCAAGCTTCCAAAGTATTGCTGTAGGAGTGAAATTTTACCATTAGGATCTGATGACTAAAGGCGAAATACTTATTGGATGGAGAGAAAGGGAGTGAGGCTGATGTATGATTGATTTCAGATTTGCTGTTTACCAGAGGCTGCAAAAAAATAAGCCTGGTCGGGATATGAATTGTTAAAATGTAAGAGTAGTATTTTATTTTCAATTTGCCATTTTCGAGAAAAAAATGAACATTCAAAGGATTTTTGTAATCAAAACTTTATAGCAAAACTGCAAATATTTACTAATATAATCTATGTAATTTTAAATATTGTATATCATGGAATTTTAATTTTGCATTTTTTTGGAACAAAAGTCTGAGTTATCTTCAAAAAACTGCGATTTTAGTTTCTCAAAGAAATATCAAAAAATTCGGTTTATAGTTACAAAAAAAACATTACCAATGCAAAGATAGCGTTATTTTGGTCATATAATGTCGATTATTATCTTAGTAAAAAGTCTCATTTTTCGACTGAAAAATTGAATTTTTTGAAAATTGAGATTTTAGACGAGGTATAGTAAGGCAAAAATCGAGTTGAAAAAAATGTCTACAAAAAGACGTAGGAATACTGCAGAATGAATCTACTAAACGACAGCAATCGTTTGGTACCCTTCTGAGCCCTAGAAATGGCCGTAAACAATAGGATTGAAGCATTAAAGTACGGATATAGACCAATTTTACTACATTAGTGAAACAAGGTATGTGCTATGTCAATTTTATATATACTCGATGATCTAAATTTATGTATTTTTGACAATCTGCACCTTGCAACTGTAAAACAAGGTGGTGCTTTGTATTCAAAACTATCGTATTCAAGTTCAAATGCTTATCATTCATTGGGTTAGATCTCACGTTTTAAGTTCAATAACCTTCATTCCAGATAGTTCTATTGGTTGTTTAAAGGCAAAAACTATTGTTGTGTTAAAGCGATTAATAGATTTTGAGGAGACACATTATACAAATCCGGGAAGCAATTCACAGTAATGTGATTTTTTAGTTTCTTTTTCTTTTTTTTCTTTTTTTCCACAGGAAATGATTCAAATAGAACATATAACCGAGAAAACCATTACAAAAGAAAAGTTACAACAACTTTTGCATATTTTGAAACAACTTTCTAGTTCTGTTACAGAAGAGCTTGTGATGAAAGCGATATCTTCAAGTCAAAATCACGTTTTAGGGGCTTTTGATGATAAAGATGGTCATATTATAGGGACAGCAACCATGGCATTTTTGTATTGTGCCACTGGTATTCGGGTGCATATTGAAGACGTAGTTGTGGATTCGGATCACCGGGGTAAAGGTATAGCGCATGTATTAATAAATGAAGCTATTCAGCGTGCGAAAAAACTGCAAGCCAAAACGATAGATCTTACCAGTCGACCTGAAAGAGAAGCAGCCAATAGACTTTACAAGAAACTGGGATTTGTACAAAGAGACACCAACGTATATCGATTTGTTGCACCAATCACTGAATAAACTTTTTTCCCCACACTTTTTTTTCTTGATGATGATAAGGAATTTAACTCTTCTGTTTTTTCCATGCGGATATATGTAATCCTCTATAAAAGGGAGAGTCGTTCAAGTATCACTGTATTGTTTGACATCTTTTTTTTTCTTTTTCTTTACAAACTATCCCTTTTAAAAAATGACTATTCGCTTTACTGATGAACCTACTGATGGCGAGACCTTCCAGTATCAAAACCAATTGCCTAAATTGCCTATTCCCGAACTTGAGGATACTGCTAGAAGATACCTTGCTGCTATAAAGCCATTGCAGGTACGCATTAATCTCTGCATATATCTAATATATATATATATATATACTCATTATAAATATAACATAGTCTGTTGAAGAGCATCAAGCTACAATTCAATCAGTTCAAGATTTCATGAAGAATGAAGGTCCTCTATTACAAGAAAAGTTAAAAGCTTATGCTACCGATAAATCATCCTACATTGAAGAATTTTGGTATGATTCTTATCTCCATTATACCGATCCTGTTGTGCTTAATCTCAACCCTTTTTTCTTGTTGGAAGATGATCCAACACCCCTACGTAATGATCAAGTTATCCGTGCTTCTTCCCTCATTTACTCTACTTTAACATTTGTTCATGCTCTCAAAACTAGACATTTGGAGCCTGATGTTTTTCGTGGTATTCCTCTTTGTATGTCTCAATTCAGTCGTTTATTTGCAACTGCTCGGGTACCTACTGAAAAGGGCTGTTATATTGCTCCAAATAATGAGATCAGCGGTCGCCATATCGTAGTAATGTCTCATTCTCAATTCTATCATTTTGAAGTATTTGATGAATCTGGTGATTTCGTATTAACTGAAAAAGAAATCGCTGCTAATTTGAGGGCTATCTTGCGTGATTCTGCTCAAACACCTGTTGCTGATATTGCTAAAAATGCAGTTGGTATCCTAACTACCGAGAATCGTCGTAACTGGGCTAAATTGAGAACCCAACTCAAGAGTGACCCGGTCAATCGCGAGTCCTTGAAAGTAGTTGATGGAGCTTTATTTATCGTATGTCTTGATCACGTTAAACCTACATCATCTGAAGAATTGAGTAACAATATGCTGTGTGGTACTTATAATTTAGATCAAGGATTGCAAGTTGGCACCTGTACAAATCGATGGTATGATAAACTCCAGGTAAGAAAAATTTATCGAATGCTTTTTTTTTCCCCAGATTCTTGTGTTACAGTATCGCTTACGAAATCTATTCTCTATTAGATCATTGTTTGTCAAAATGGTAGTGCGGGTATAAATTTTGAACACACAGGTATAATATTCAAAAGATGTGGGGTAATCCAATCACCACTAATTGTGTTACATTATTAATATAATAGGTGTGGATGGCCATACTGTCTTGCGTTACGTTTCTGATATATACACTGATACCATCTTACGTTTCGCAAAGACTATTAATAGTCAAACTCAATCCATTTTCCACAATTATCGTCAAAGAAGAGAAAGTCATAGTACTAATGGTAATGCTGCACCTCGTGATAGAGCTGGTTCAACTGGAAGTGCCACTGGTTATTTTGACCATAATCCTCGTAAAATTGAATGGAATATGACAGAACAAGTTGAATTAGGTGTTCGTTTTGCTGAAACAAGATTAAGTGATCTTATCTTGCAAAATGAAGTTAAAGTACTCGAGTTTAACGACTACGGAAAAAACTTTATTACTGATATGAAAATGAGTCCCGATGCCTTTGTACAGGTATGTTGCACCCAACAGATTATACAATTTTGTTGAAATCATGTGCTAACTTATTATTTAAATTAATTATAGATGGCTATTCAAGCTGCTTACTATGGTCTTTATGGTAAATCCGAATCTACTTATGAACCAGCAATGACAAAAACTTTCTTGCATGGTCGCACTGAAGCTATTCGCTCTGTTACTTTGGAATCTACTAAGTTTGTGCAAAACTATTATTCTACCGGTGCTTCTTCTTATGAAAAGTTAAATTCTTTACGTCAAGCATTAAAGACTCATACCAATATTACTCGTGAATGTTCAAAGGGTCAAGGCCAAGATCGTCATCTTTATGCTTTGGAATGTCTCTGGGATAGACTTTACAAGAACGAAAAGAAGCCTCAAATCTTTACCGATGGTGGTTGGAAGACATTAAACAATACCGTTATTAGTACATCCAACTGTGGTAATCCGGCTCTTCGTTTATTCGGTTTTGGTCCTGTCGTATCTAATGGTTTCGGTATTGGTTATATTATTAAGGAAGATCGTATTTCGGTAAATACAATTAATACTGTTTACATTTTATTTGTACTAAACGTTTCATATATAGTTTGTTGCATCCTCCAAGCATCGTCAAACAGAACGTTTCTTGCAAACATTGAAAAAGTTTTTAAATGATATCAAGACCATGTTGTTGAAAGAAAAATTCCCCGGTGGTGTATCTCAACGTCAACGTATTCTTGCTCTCGAAGAACAAGAATACCAATCGCAAAGTGATGGTTATAGTTACTTTGATAATGGTTATGAGCCTGCTACAAGCGATCATACTTTGTCAGATGGTGCTGGTTCACCTACAACCACTCATGAAAGTGGAATGTCTCCCACAAAGTCTAGTCGCAAGATTGGAAAACGTTTAGTTCTTCGCGAAAGCGATGAGTAAGCAAACTGGTAGCAGCCTTGTATAAGAATTATTGTATTATTTTCTCCAGATTTATCATATTCGAATAAAGTATATATATATTCATGAATCCAATTATTACAGTATGCCAAATATCAGCTTTTACAAATTGTTTTTGGTTGTTTAAATCTGAAATTTGTCATTTTTCCCTATTTTGCTTGAAGTTTTCTGAACGATTCACAAAAATGAAATCTGCCCTCTTTTCTATAATTAACCTTATTCTAAACATTTTTAAAATATACCCTCCAAACACTGCTAAACAGATATAAATTGATCGCATTATGTTACCTGTTCCTAAGTTTATTCTATATCTCACGAAAGACCCAAAACCAGGTAAAATTCACTGCTTTTTCCTTGAAAACTGGGCCGCACTTTTCATTCCTGCTCAATTTTTTTTTACTAAATAACACCAAGAAAAAATTATATGTCAACGTACCTGAGATGTTCAGCTTTAATCCAAAAATGAGTATCCAAAAATATCCTACTTTCTGCAGGTGGTATTAATTTTTCAGTGCTAATGTTTCAGATTTTTTACGCGTCTTTCACTGCTAAAATTAAAAACTTTGAACCCTCATATCTCTGCCAAAAATTAAGCTGTACTAACAATTTTTAATAATAAAACTTACTTGTTTTGAAGCACTTTATAACATATTTCAGTATAAAATAATTCTGCGCATTTTTATTTTTCTTTAATTTTTTGATATTTTGTAGTATATAGATTTCAAAATATTCGTTGAATTGAGCAGCATTTTTTTATTATTCATACCATCAACCTCGTAGAGCTCTTTTGGACCTAATTTAGTTTTTTTCAAAATATTGATTTTTCGTGGAGATATCTTCAAAAATGTGTACAAATAGATATCTTTGCTTCTAGCTTCAATTTTTCCTCTGTATACACTCACTCCAAATTCTAAATAATTTGAAAAAAAATCAACGTAAATCTCGTTTTCTCTACGAGGAATGCAGCTAGAAGGTTCCGCAATAGCTAAATCGATAGATAATTTTACTGTACACTACCTTAATTATTTATATTTACAACTTGCTTATAAAAAGCGATGCGTATATTTAAAAACCTCTAAAAATTCAATCGCATTTTACGCAAAATTTAATGCAGAATATTTGCCTGAATTTTATTCAAAGGCACGTAGAATCCAAAACTGTATAAAAATCATTTAGTATACTAGCTTTTAAGCTGTAATGAGACTATTATTTTAATTATCTCGACAAAAAAGCCATATTTTTCGCTGAAACAAAAAATTCAGCGCAGCTTTCAATTAAATCTATCTGATGAATAATACAAAATACTTTATCCGAATATGTTTATGTTAAATAAAACTAGAAATTTAATCAAGTAAAGAGATATCGTTTATTGGAATAAAATTACTAGGGTTTATATACTATTTGATTTGGGGAATTAATAATGTGATAAGGTAGTTTATGCTACAAAAACGTAATTATAAAAAAGCGATGGGAAATACAATTATAACTCTTCTAAGTTTATTAAAGGTATAAAGTAAAGCAACGACTCATCTACTCGATGGATCGTTGTGGTATTTATATTAAATGTCTAATTCAAATTACTAATGCAGTAATTTGATCTTCTTGGTTTTAAAGCTGATGGGAAAAGGGATCAGCAATTACTAATTCAGGTTATACAATTATCTATAATTGTTGTTTGTGATTTTAAATTATAGTTAAGTTTCTATATTTCATGATCTTGGTTCTCACACCAGATTCATGTTATTCATTACTAATTCAATTTGATGTGTGAAAGACTGCCAGTAGTTTACATCAGTTTAGATGTTATTTAATAGTAATGTGTCATGTTGGTATATTATGTTGGAATATAGCACTGGAGCATCATGCTTTTGTACCATGCTTCTATACCATACTTTTAGGAGCATAGTTTAATTAATATTCAATTAAGTAACTTCCAGTTCCGAATCTTTTATTGTTTACTTTTTTGGATTCGACATGATCCGGTTTAAGAATGATATATCACAAAAAACCAATAATTCAATTTTGGAATTTATATTTTGCAATCAATATTGGACCAATTTTTGGTCAGTATTAAGTATTAAGGCAATGCATTTATATTCTGGTATCGACCTTTTCATTTTCGGATAAATATCAATGGTTGATAAAGGGAAGATACATATTTTTTGAATATTATTTGAAGAAATTCAACTCAATATTGGCAAGCAAATTCGAAAATCATCTAAAAACCATCTGAAACCTATTTCACAACAACAAAAGAACTATCACGGCAAAGCTTGATTCTAGTAGTTTCCAAATTTTATCATGCTTTTTTTTTGTGTAAATGAGGGTAACTATAACCGGATACTTTGCTCCTTGCATGTCGGCCAAATACTAGTAAATTAATAACCATTTTCTACGAGTACCTGCTATTTACACCTACTAACGACAATGAACAACATACCATTTCTCGATGAATATGGATCCAAATAAGCTTTCGTTGCACTAATAGGTACGCCTAGGGTTTATCCACAGAATTATAAAGTTTCAACCTCCATAAGTTGCTGTAAAAATGAGGAAATAAATACGCTCACTTTTTAAAGTATTTTGTATGGTGGATTGTTTCAGGTATTTTTTAAAAAATTTATAAAATCAAATAATAATTTGAAATCAAACTACTTTGAAGTTTCATTTGATGTGGAGTAAATATAAAAATACCATATCTTAATTTTATTAGGAAACAGGCGTTTTTGGAGAAGTTTTATACAAGTTTCAAAAGAAATTCTCTCTTCCTCTGTTTAAAAAAAATAAATCGACTGGAAAAATGTCCGTAATCAATGAATATTGATCCAAATGGGCTGAAAATTTTAAAATATATACTATTACGGCTGTAACAATATTCAAAAATGTAATTTTCAGCATCTATTAATTTTCTGATCAGATTGTAGGAATAAACGCGCCCTTTTTCGAGTAGGAGAGTTTCATAGCTCAGCAGACCATTTCTAATTAGAAATAGCGCAAAGTTTGCCAAAGCCAGCATATATGGCAATGATGACAACTACTAAAATTAATAAATAGATGTCCTCTTCATGTATAATCAAAGCTTTAGTGCAATGTACAATGTGTTCTACATTCATTTTCTTTAAAAAAAAAAAAACGTCAGTTTTTAAAGATTGATTCAAATAACTATGAGTCGCTAAATACTAGAAAAAAATACTGGAATATCATAAGCATTTATTTCTTGAGATGATTAGCGGTTGATAGTAAACAAATAATATACAGCGTAATCTACTGGATACTTTTTGAATTTTTGATATGCTAAAAACTAAAACACATCCCAATGACAAGGTTATCTATTTTACTGCATGTATATCTGCTGTAAACTTGTCAGAAATGCGATTTATTTCTTCTTGCGTATTTGATTACCAACAACCAAGTATTTATATCAAGACTTTACTATTGGTGGTTATCTAGCTATAAAATATGGGTCCACAGCCATCATGAACTATTGAAAAATTCTAAATGGATATATAATACTAAAAGCATTTTTACATCTACAGAGAACGATCTGAAAAAAATAATGTATGATAAACATCAAACATTGAAAATACTCTACTTCAATGACAATTCTCAAACTATTATGATGACAATAATTCTTTTGATTCAAAAACTTGAACCAAATAATAGTCAAGCTGTTTGTTTTCGAATGAAATACAATTGTGAATAGTTTCTTTTTTATTATTATTATTATTATCAAATGCCAAATGTATGCTCTATCGAATTTCAATGTTGATGATTTTGATATCATCATAAGGCTTGTTTGTTTTATCAACCTTTGCATTTTCTATACTATGTACTACATCCATACCAGCAGTAACTCTACCAAATACAGAGTGTTTATTATCCAACCATGTCTATATTCCAAAAAAAATAAAGGTTAGTTTATCATATTAAAAGGCAATGCTATTTCTTTTGAAAACTTACAGCAGGAGCAACGGTAATGAAAAATTGACTACCGTTAGTATTTGGGCCAGCATTAGCCATACTCACAGTGTATGGACGATCATGCTTAAATTCTCTTGAAAATTCATCTTCAAAATCATCTCCCCAAATAGATTCACCACCAGTACCATCACCAAATGGACAACCAGTTTGAATCATAAAACCTTTAATAATACGATGGAAAATGAGATTATCATAATATCCATTTTTAGCATGTGTCACGAAGTTTTCAACGGCTTTGGGTGCTGCATCAGGGAACAAACGCATATGAATGTCACCTGAGGTTGTACGCAAGATCGCAGAAGTTCCAAGGACTTGCTTACGTTCTTGAGTAGCTGCAACTGTTTGTTCTTCACGAGATGGTTTCTCATTGAATACATCACGTTCTCCCTTTTGAGCGTTACTACTAGAATGCAAATTAGTCTAATTCCTATACTTTTTCAAGAAATTAAACTTACTCGAATGGTTCTCTACGCGTCAACATATAAAATCTGTTCTTATTGAATGCTGTACAGAATAGTGTAGGATCAAGTTCCTGACTTTCTTTGAGGGCAGCATTATCAGAAGCAGCCATTGCCTAATAAACAAATCATTCAGCAAATCATTTTCAACATCTCGTAAAGAAAAAGAGATCTTACCAAAGTATAAACACCCTTCTTTTTAGGTGCTCCTTGATATAAGCCAACATTGACAAAACGATTAGACTCTGATTTGCCAATGACACGGGCTACCTTGTTAGTTTTGATATTGATGACTACATGTACAATACATATTTAGCACAGAATATAACTTATAGATCCAATTATGTATTTACCTTTAATACCGAGTAATGCACCATAGATAATAAAGTTCCCAGTTTCATCAAATACTGCATTTACAAATCTTGCTTGATTTGATTTTTCCAATTCCTTTTCTACAGCTAAACGTCTGCCAAACTCCATATCATCCAACTTGAAAATTGATGTACCAGCCTGTTGCATTTCACTAATAACATGCAGACTTTCGTCATATTCTCTATACATTTTGCCTGTCAAAAATTTGAACAACCTGACTTGACGATCAGGGAAACTCATAGTGACAAAACTTAATCCATCAGCAGAGAAATTTAAACAAGTAGGCACTGACTTTTTCTATAAAATGTGCACGCAAACGTATAAGTAAAGTGATGAAACTGACTATTTGTTCCTTGTTACCTTTCTAAATTCGTACAAATCTGTTTGTGATTTCATCTCAAAATCCAGGTTATCTGGCAAACCAAAAGGTTCTTCAGGCGACCAATACTCGACCATGCCTAGAGAATCCACAGATACAACTGTATCAAATCTTGCATTGAATTCTATTAAATGAACTGGCTTAGAGTGCATTTTGGATATTGTGTGAAGAGGTTTTCCATCTGATCGTCCATCGTAAATGTGAATATTTGAATTGTCGGCCTCGGATCTAATTTCAATATCAATACTACTGGCATCTTTCCATTATATATAGCACTTACACTGCAACTAGAGCTTGTGCTTGTCCTTTTTGATGAATCCAACACACAGCCTTAGGTTTATATTTCAACTTGATCATATTGATCATATCTAACAAACAAATATTCATCAGAATAAATCACAAGTAATTGTTAATTTTGATTCCTCATACCGAAATTGGTAATATCATACACCTTGAGCGACATATCATCAGAAATAGTGGCTAATAATTCATTATCTGCAGATAAACTGATATCGACAATGCTTGACAAATGTGATTTATAGTGCTTTACAAATTCGATGCCTGATGCTGTCTTTTTCCAGAATTTTAAATGGCCATCGACTGATGTTGTAACAATAAAATCATTTCTACGAAGCAAATAATATTTGCATTAAGTTTACATTGTAAAATTATATGAAAATGACATAACTCACTTTGTAATAGCTACTTGATTAAGTACGTCGCGATGCATATAACTCTTTTCATACATATCAGCATTAGGTAAATGCTCCAAATAAAGTTTTTCATAAGCGAGTGCTAAATTAAAGTCAATGATAACATTCAAAGCATAGTGATATTTTATAAATTTACTTCTCTTTTTCTTCTTGGGTGCTTCCTCAGCGGGAGGTGGGGGAAGAACGGGCCCAATATCATCATCTGAAAAGAAAGCAGAACACGAAAATTAGCTAATGCATCAACCGATTTTTACAATTAAATTTACCAGAATCCTCTTCTACAGCTGGGCTGTCATTATCAAGGGGACGCTTGTTATTCTCGTTGGTATTCAACTCGTCGGCCATAGTTTAAGTAACTGAACTTGTTCTCAATGAAAGGGAGAGAAAAAATAGTCAATTTGGATCATAGACGATGTAGGAGTACCGTCACAGAATTGCTGGCCTTCTTCTACTTCTGCTGCTGTTGATGGGAGAAGGAGGCGAGAGAAATACTACAGCAGAAAAACTTTTTTAGTGTCCGTCAATAATATTTTCAAAGATTTTTTTTTCAATTATTAAATAAGGTTTCTCCAAAAATCAACTTTTTAGCATATAATTTGCATGTACAGATACAGGATAGCAATTTTTTTAAAGCTTTATCATTATTTCATCACTAGCTATAATGCAAAGAATCCAACCAAGAAGCATGATTTTTCATGATGATGATGATGAAAAACTATTCAACCGCCGACTGATTTCTGGTCGCCATTTTTGCCAATTTTCCATCTTTTTTTTAAAAAAAAAAACTCTTTCGCGAATTTCTCCAGAATTTAGTAATAAACAATGCTAAGTGTATTAATATATTTCGATACAGGGTTTAATTCTACATCCAATGGTATTATTTTCTTATATTTTTTTCGCTAAAAATTTTCCACAATATGGAAGAATAAAAAAAAACTTTTTTTCGTAAAATCACAAAATTTTGCATAAATAACAATCAAATAGATAATTTTATATGAAAGCTGGCAAAATTCTGATAGTTTTTGACTTAGGAATGTTACATTAAAAATCTCAATTTTGAGGTTTAAATCAAGGTTTAGCGATTTTGAGCGATTTGGCCTTGTATATGTAAGGATTTGAGGGTTGATTTCATGAGATTTTTTTTCGACCCAAAAATCCGAGAAAAAAATACGATATGTAAAAGCAAGATATAAGAAATGGTTTCGGCTTAATTTTCGCTTCTCTAACGTTCTGGAAGTGTCTAAACAATTATTAAAAAATAGCATATTTCAAGCGATTTTGAATGAAAATACGAGTTTATCCACTCAATACACATAAAGTAAGCAAGTATTTTATGATTATTTGTGTCATCCAACGTTGTTAATTAAAAAAATAATCAGTAAAGCTTCCTCAATGTTCCTTAAACTCCAAAAAAATTCAAAATATTCGCAAAATTTCATCATAAAAATATGAAAAATGTCATAATTTTGTGCTAATAGCCATTTTATCAGGCTAGAACAATGATACTTGTTGTATTTAGGTTCTTTAGCATGTGATTAGTATGAATCAAGGCAGATTTACCAAGCAATTTGACTGTTATTATGTTGCCCTGAGTGATCGACATAATAATTAGCTAATTTAGCAGTAATAGTTTGTGTTAATTTTGCGCTCTTGTCTTTAAAAAGTCAAGGCATTCTTTGCCATTTCTAGATTGGCTAAAAAAGAACAATAATCACCGAATTCTCTTTTTAAACATCATCATTGGATCATGATCATTACACCATCCCTGCTTTAAGCAAACATATTCCTTGCGTATATGAATATAAAGTGATAATTTAATCATTTGAAAATAACTTGTAGTAAAATGTCAATTAGTTTTGCATAAGGCTTAATTATCTTACATGTCATGTAATATAAATAATATATATAAATGTGTCTCTTTTTTATTTCTTTTTTATATATTTCATGTAGGACTAAATGGATTTTCTTCTCCGAAGTTCAGGTAATGGTTGGTGTTGTTGTTGTTGTTGTTGTTGTTGCACAGTTGCTGGTATCCAAGTGCGCTTAACAGACGCTACTGTTGCTGTTGTTGTTCTCTTCTTTTCCGTTGTAGGTTTTTTGGTATTGTTTGTAAAAGAACCGGGTATGGACATGCGCCTTACTTTTTGTATCAAGGATTTTTTCGTAGGTGTCACAGAAACCTGATCCACCATTAAATTTGTAGCAGCAAATACACACGCCCAAAGTATCAAAGAAGATATAAATGAAGAAGTTGGTTTGCTTGTATTCATACTACTATTTGAAGAGCAAAAATCGAAAATCATGGTTATCAGAGAATGTGGTATATGTAACAATGGTACAAGTAAAAGAAGGATGATTTTGTTATTATCCTTTACTTTATGTGTAGCCAGGTCACGAGAGAGGGAATCTACCAATGCCATAGAGGTGTCTAGTCTTTTAAATGATTCAAGTATAGGGTCAGATACTGCAACAAGACTATTTCTCTTTGATCTTGGAGTCATTGAACGACGAGGAGGTATAACAGGGCATGACCTAGGTCGGAGTGCAGTATGTCTAAATAATTGCTTTTTAAAGTTTGCTAAAGTCGGTGAAGGAGATCGTGATAGAGTTGCACTTGTACTTGCTGCTGAGACTGGAGAGAATAAAGAATTTGATGAAGAAGCCGAAGAAGAAGCACTCGAATTCCTTTGATGAATAGATGAGCGAGACTTTTTTGGTCTAGGTATTTTTGAATCTGTATTAAGATTATTCTGATTTTGAGTTATAATAGTTGAAGATGTAAACACTCGAGGAGTTTTTGATGGTTTTTTATTTGCATTCGAAGATAAAAGTTGAACGCGCTCATTTTCAATACCATTAACAGCATCATTTGCTTCTTGTATTAAGCTATTTAGTATATTTGATATTCTATCAAATGTTTGTTGTTGCTCTTCATCATCACCATCGTCTTCCATGTCTGATAATAATGCCATTGCTGAGTCTGGTCTAGTAATAGTGTGTCTTCGATGCCTGTGATTTATCTCGGTTCTTAGATCGGATGTAGATTGAAGTGGTGTTGACACAGATGGCATAGGTTCGGGAAATGACTAGACAATATAATGAATATTATGTTTTTTTTTTTTAGTTTTATTCGTTACTTTACCATCGTTTATATGATATTTATGTTGATATTTGATAATATAGGGAGTATATATGTGTGTGTGTATCGGAGATTGCAATTTATTTGAGATAGTGTTTAGTAGTAAAAGAGAAAGAAAGAGAAAAGGAAATGTTATTTAACAAGAAATTAAAGATTTCTATAGTAAAGAGAAAGAGAAAAGAGAGAGAGAGAAAGAGTCCGCCTTTCCTATTTTAGTGTATGGGATGACGGTGCGCGTGTGTGTCTGTACGGCACAGTATCAAATATTTCGCCATATACTGTACACTGTACTTCTTTTTGGTGTGAATACCACATGATTCCCCTTTCATCTCCTCTTGTATAAAGTGTTCTATATAAAAATATAATATGAGGGGAACCCTTTCTCTTGATCAAATATATAATAATGAATATCGGCTTATAATGGATGAAATGTGTAGGACATTAGAAATAACCTTTTTTGTGATACAATGAATTGATGTTGTAAATACATGATTTTTGTTTACAATGAATTTTGCTTTAATGGTTTAGCAGATATCAATTGTGACTATAAATCATTCAGTTCAAGTGAGCTGTTCACCTTGTTTACTTTCCCCCTCCCCCTTTCATCCTTTTCCAATTTTCTATTTTCTTTCCCTTTTGATTGTTTTTGTTAACCCTATAAATAAATGTCAAATTCTGTCATTCGTAATCAAAAAGCCAAAGTATGATTATATACCAAAAAAAGCACGATTTTATATTAAAACATCTTGTAGTTGGCAGCAGATTATAATGACTTGTTAAAGGAACTTGCATCTCCCAAATTAAAATCAATTGGATGTTATACACTTGGAGAAACCATTGGAAAAGTAAATTATACATTTTTTTTTTGTAGAATAGTAATAGTAAACCTGGCAAAATTATGAATAGGGAAGCTACGGCAAAGTAAAATTAGGCATGCATCAACTAACCTGTCGACTTGTTGCAATAAAAAAGATCAGCAAAAAGCATGCACCGTTAATGGCTCGCGAGATTCATCATCATAGACAACTTCATCATTCAAACATCGTATCATTATACGAGATTTTATCTACTGAAACAAGTATATTTATTGTTTCCGAACATTGTCCTCATGGTGATCTATTTGATGCACTAGCAAAAAAAGGAAGATTTTCTGAGCTACATGCTAAAAAATGGTTTTTACAATTAATCGACGCTATTCAATATTGTCATTCATTAGGAATTATACATAGAGATTTAAAATTGGAAAATATCTTAATAGACGAAAATGATAATGTTAAAATTTGTGATTTTGGTTTTGCACGTCAAACAGATAAAAATCAACTTTTAAAGACTTTTTGTGGAAGTTTAGCCTATTCGGCACCTGGTAAAATTTCTAGATATTTAGAAAACTAATTATTTTAAACTAATCTGCATTAATCCACTTTTTAGAAGTGATCCAACGTCAAAATTATTCTGGCCCTGGTAGAGTTTAAACGTGTGTGTTGTAGTTTTTGCAGTTTATTAATGCCGTTCTTTTTCCCTTAATTGTGTAACCATAGCAACCGATATATGGTCTTTAGGTGTTATTTTATATACACTATTAGCAGGCGAATTGCCTTTTGATGATGATTCAGAATCAGAATTACAAAAAAAAGTAGTTAGAATAGATTATTTCATGCCAACTTATTTTTCGGCTGGTAAAAAATCAATGATACATCAACATCTAAATTACTTACAAACTAATAACTATTTTATAGATGTTGCAGATCTAATTCAAAAAATATTGAGACTAGATCCTTATGAACGTTTTACAATAACTCAAATCAAACATCACCCATGGTTGAATAGTTCCAATCATACCTCTGTTATTAACGAGCCATTACTTATTTCGTCAAATCAAAATCAAAAATTACATGAGCAACATACAGCTGATTCCCTATTAAATTCAGGTTTCAATAAGTCTGTTGTTAAACAAATGCGTCTAAATCATTTTGGTATGCTCGGAACCCTGTGGACAATGTTGTTATTAAATTCGAACCATTCCGTAAATGTTACTTCCGAAGAAGCATTGTTACCCAAAACGACTTGTACTACACAAACAGAAAGGGATCAAGAGGATGGTTGGATCGACTCTTTAAAATCGTGGTTTGTTTCCAAACCAACAAATATAAATAATAGAATTAAACCAAGACCTATGGCAAAATTAACCTTGAGTGATAAACACCTTCCTGGTGTAGTGCAGCAGCATAAATTCATGATGAAAACTATGGTAGCCCCTCCCATAATTACAACTATACCCGTCATAAGTGAAGATAATACAGTAATAGATATAAATTCATGCGAGACGAAACACCCTGCTTTGAAACCTACAGTATTGCCTCTCACTCCTATTCACCCTACTACGCCAACAAAGGAGGACGATGAATTGATAGTAAATACATCTTCAACATGTAGTTCTACCGCTGACGATGACTACGATGATGATCACACTTCTATAGCCTCTTCTCCTGCCACCTCTGTAGCAGAAGATGAAGAAGAGGATGAAGAAGAGGAGGAAAACGGCTATAAAAAAAATGCATGTAAAGCCGAGTTTACCGAATCAAATGCAAATTATAACATGACAGCCTTTCATCGTGTGTCTCCCATGGTAAAGTAGATGAATATAATACTTTTTCTCATTCCAATTCATTTAATTTATATTTTTTAATTAGCCCAGTAGAGCTGATATACTTGTGCCGCGTTCTAGATACAATATAGACGAACGCCAAAACAACTTGCGCAATAGACTAGAGCATAAAATAATTATAGAAGAAGAGGAGGAGGAAGAAGAATAGCGAATTCATAATATATCATATACCCGATTATTTATAGACACCAAACTAAATCCATTCATAACATTAAACATTCATTGATATAAGTATATATTATTTTCATGCTTTTTAATTTTGAAGGAGAAGACAATATATAATGATACAAATTTTTGATTGATTTGTATACAAACTAGAATATCCTGCATCTCGATCATCAGTGTATGGCATCTAAAATCTGCTGTTTCAGTACGGCTATATACTATATGTATTATCCTTGTCTGCGTTTATGCAAAAATATGTGTACTGGTATTGTAGTATGGCAATTACAATTTCTCGTTTAAATGTCATACGAAATCCAGACAAGGTGATAATGTGCTTTATAAAAAAGACAGATCTCTGCTAGGTAGAAAACTGTAAAATTATCTTGGGGAAAATATAGTGTATAGTGTATATTATAAAGGTACATGAAGTTCCAGAATAGGAAGTATCTGGTATTTAACTCTGCCTATTATTTGTTTTATCATTAATTGCTGACCATTTTTTAAAGCAACTCATTCAAGATACAAAGGTTTATGATTTTCTGATAATTATTTACTTACGATTATTTAAACTAATATTCAAAAAACAGAAGTTTTATTAGAAAAAAAATAGATATAGAATACATTGCACTACAACTTTGATTACGAATTAAAAAAGCTTTTGTTATTCATTTCGATAGCTGCCATTACCGTATATGCTTGTTCTGGATAATTTAGCGCTATTTCTCATTTTAATGGTCTGCTATGTCGCAAACTCACTCGAAAAATTGCGAGTTTGACCCCTAATGTTTAACCAGTAAATCTGATAGAATTCTATATATTTAATTTTGGATATATACTTCTACATCTGTAGTATATATTTTGAAACTTTCAGCCCATTTGAAACAACATTCATTGATTGCAAGCATTTTTCTAGTTGCTTTGATTTTTTAAGCAGAAGAGAGTTTTTTTTAAAAAAAAGTTGTACTATTCTCTTTCAAAAACAGTTGTTAGCTAATGAAATCAAGGTATGCTATTCGTACATTTACTGCGCATTAAGTACAACTTCAAATTCAATTTCAAACCGTTATTTGATTCTATAAACATTTTTAAAGGATATCTAAAACTAGTATTGGAGTCGAGTCTTTCGAGTCTTTCAAGTCGAGTTTCATTCGAGCCTACGAGCTAACTTGAGATTGCATAAACAAAGCTTGCGAGCCTCGAGTTTTCCTCGAGCTGTCGAGTTTTCCTCGAGCTGTCGAGTTTTCCTCGAGCTGTCGAGTTTTCCTCGAGCTGTCGAGTTTTCTTCGAGCTTTCGAGTTTGTAATTTATTTACACGCAGCTGTAAATATTAGTTTATTATTTTGTAAAACTTAAAACTCATTATCCAGGGCTTAATTTCTGTATTCACAAGATAGGTCTAATTGATTACTATTCTCTTTTTTTTGTTTTAGCGAAAAATATTGGTTTTTTGTCGAGAAAATCAAAATAATAGTTCTTATCACAGCTTAAAATCTATCACAACGGGGGTCCAAAATTTATTTTTAAAAACGGACGAAAAATGATTCAAAAAACAAAATCGCTTAAATGCTCATCAACTGCAAAGCAAATCGATCTAGCGTATTAAATAGCTTTTGTACAGTTTTAAATTCTGCATCCATCTAAACAAAAATCAAAAAGACATTTCACATTAAATTTTGCGTAAAATGCAACTGAAATTTTGGAGGTTTTTTGAAGATACACATCACATTTTATAAACATGTTTAAAATCTAACTAGTTGCGATAATGTATAAACATATTATCTATTGATCGAGCTATTGCTGAACCTTCTAGCTGCATTTTTCGTAGAGAAAACCAGATTTTTGTACAATTTTTTTCGGATTCAGAATTTGGGATGAGGGTATACAAGGGGAAAATGGAAGCTAGAGATGAAAGTAACTTTTTGTACACATTTTTAAGGATATCTCCACGAAAAATCAATATTTTGAAAAACTCTAAATTGGATCCGAGAGAGTTTAACGAGCTTGATGACAGGAATGTGAGAAAAGCGTTGCTCAATTTAGCCAACATTTTAAAACCTACTATCGAAATGTCAAAAAAATGAAAAAAAAAATAAAAGTGCTCAGAATTTTTTTATATTAAAATAAATTATAGAGCACTACAAAACAAGTAAGTTTTATTATTAAAAATTGTTAGTATAGCTTAATTTTTTCTGGAGATATAAAGCCACAAAGTTTTTAATTTTAGCAGTGAAATACGCGTAAAAAATCTGAAACATTAGCACTGAAAAATTAATACCACCTGCAAAAAGTAGGATATTTCTGGATACTTATTTTTGGATTAAAGCTGAACATCTCAGGTACATTTGCATATAATTTTTTCTTGGCGTTATTTAGTGAAAAAAAAAGTAGAACAGGAATGAAAGCTGAGATCCAGATTTCAAGGAGAAAGCAGTGAATTTTACGTGTTTTTATGTCTTTTGCGTGATACAAAATGAATTCAGGGATAGGCAGCATAATGCGACCAATTCATTTATATTTTGCAGCGTCCAAGGTATTTCCTAAAATATAGTATTTAGTATGAGATTAGTTATAATAGAGAGCATGCTCCGATCTTGAAGATTGAAAATTATAAAAATTGAATTTTTTGAAAATTCAGAATAGATTCGTATAAATGTATATATCAAAATCCATTTTAGCTTCTAGAGTGTAGCTTTTTCCAACAGTATCGACAAGCAATGAAATATTATGGGTTGTAACTGTTTGGCTTCAATAAACATGAAAAAAATAAAATAAACAATAAAAACATTTATAATTATGATAATTGATATAGTATATTTATTAGAAAAATGATTTCAACAAAACATGTTTCATCTGTGAACCTAATTGAATGCTACAGGTTGCTTCAAATAAATTGAAAGCGGCCGTATGAACTCAAGTGATATCAACTTTTAAGCATAAATGTATTAATCGCAAACAAAGAAATAGGATATTGGATATCGCTTTGTTTTTTTTGACTGCGCCTTTCCATATCATACATGTCCTTATTCTGGATGTAATTATGACTTCCTGTTTTACTTTATATATCAATTCAATAACTACTCGTATATTTAAAAAGTAAAACCTGTCGAGAAATATTCTAGAAATTCATGTAATCCAATAGTTGTATATGATTGACGTTTATATAATGATTCTATACATTTCTTTCAAGATCAGTGTCATGTTGGTGACCAATCAAACGCCTACAAAGTCAAATCCTGGGGCCATGAAATTCAAGGAACATTTTTTTTTCTATCCATTTACACCTCTTTTTCTTTTCAGTCTCTTTATCCTAGAACCGTACACTAATTAATTAGAAAATGGTGAGTAATTTAGCAATTCTTGTAAAACTACATTAATTCTAATTAAATCAAATATAGTCGACCGCTGTTATTATGGGTTTTGTTGTTGCCGGCGCAGCTACTGCTGGTCGTCTCGGTATTAAGGCATTCCAAGAATATCAAAAATTACCAAAGACACCTAGAATGTCCAAGTTTTATAAGGGAGGATTTGATGCCAAGATGAATAAAAGAGAAGCAGCTTTGATTCTTGGTGTTAGGTAAGGATTTAGTTTGATTAATTTGGGTTCAAATGTTTATGCAATTTCAAATATTTTGTAGAGAATCAGCAGCAACAAAGCAAAAGATTAAGGAAGCACATAGACGTATCATGTTACTTAACCATCCTGATCGTGGAGGTTCACCCTTTTTGGCATTAAAGATCAATGAAGCAAAGGAGTTTTTGGATACTAAAGTGAAAAAGTAAAATGTATGAAATACATTTCTCGATTGTTCATTACTATATACTATCTTTCAAAGAAAAACCCACATAAAATCTCGAATTACAAATCACTCTTTCATCTATCACTCTCTCTATTAGATCCCCTTTTTATACAATATAAATAAATCAAATTTGATACACACTATATTTAAGGAATTGTTCATGGTAGTTACATAGACATAGACATAGACAAACCAATCAACGGTGACTCGCTTTCCCTTATAAAAACAAGGCAGCAACTCCAAAATCAAAATTTTCCTTCCCTTTTTCAATTTAAAAACTTTTTGTTAAAATGTCTGACGCTAAGGCTACTAACCCTACCGAGACCAAGAAGGTCACTGAACCCGTTGTTCTCGATGTTTCTGACAGCAATGTCCAAACAAAGTATAAGGATGCCGGCAAGATCGCTGATGGTAAACTTCTACAACGCGCTTTTTTTTTTTTACATTTGACATTCTAACATTTATAATTTATAGCTGTTCTTGACAAAGTCATCAAGCTTTGTGTTGTTGATGCCAAGATTATTGATATTTGTATTGAAGGTGACAAGGCTATTACCGAGGCCACCAATGCCATTTACAACAAGAAGGGAAAGAACAAGATCACCAAGGGTAAATTTTAGTTGAGATTTTGTGGCTTTGTCATGTATTTTGTAGCTAAATTTTAAAATTTTTAGGTATTGGATTCCCCACTACTGTCTCTGTTAACAACTGTGTTGCTCACTTTACTCCTATTGCCTCTGATCCCGAGGCTGCTATCACCTTGAAGGAAGGTGATGTTGCCAAGATGTAAGTTTTTAATTTACAAATATTTCTCGCATGACATTTAACATTTAATTAGTCAATTGGGTGTTCAATTCGATGGTTACTGTTCCACCGTTGCCACTACCATTGTTGTTGGTGCCAAGGGTCCCGTTTCCGGTTCCAAGGCTGATGCTATCAAGGCTGCTGAAACTGCTTTGGAAGCTACTCTCCGTTTGATCCGCCCTGGTAACAAGGTTGGTAAATTTTGACAGCTATTGGTTACCGTGGTAACTAATTTTTTTTTTTTTTTTTTTTTTTTTGTGGATCTGCATTAGAACATGGATGTTACCAAGACTGTTGATAAGATTGCTGAAGCCTACGGTGTCAAGGCTGTTGAAGGTATGTTATCTCACAACCAACTCAAGGATAAGACTGATGGTGAGAAGCAAATCATCTTGAACCCCACCGATAACCATTTGCGTGATTTCAAGCGTATCGAGTTTGCCGAAAACGAAGTTTATGCTGTCGATATTCTCATCTCTACTGGTGAAGGTAAGGTTCGTCCCTTGAAGACCCGTACCACCATCTACAAGAAGACCGGTATCCGTTACCAATTGAAGATGGCTGCTTCTCGTGCTGTTTTGTCTGAAATCCAAACCAAGGCTGGTGCTTTCCCCTTCTCTCTCCGTGATTTAGAAGATGAACGTAAGGCCCGTATGGGTATTGTTGAGGCCGCTAAGCATCAAACCGTTTTGCCTTATGATGTCATGTACGAACGTGATGAAGCCGTTGTTGTTCAATACTTGGCCACTGTTATGGTCACCAAGAAGGGTAACACTTTGCTCACTCACCCTCGTTATGATGCCGTTGAGGTTCAAACTGATAAGTCTGTCAAGGATGAGGAGATTGTTAAGCTTCTTGCTACCACTTATGAAGCCCCCAAGAAGGAGAAGAAGGAGAAGAAATAAGTTCTTTCATGAAATGTCGTCAGTTCTTTATATAAATTATAAATAGTTTTTTTTTTTTTATTATTTCTTGTTACATTTTTCAATTATAAAAAAAAAAGTATATCATTGACTTTTCCCTGTATAAAACCTCAAATGTTTGGTATCCCATATTGTTAATAATTTTATGCAATTTATTAGTCTTATTTACGAGAAAAGCTCAACATGGACCTAATTCAAAATTAATGATAAACATTTAATATAAAAAGCATTTACAAATCTTACATTTTTGAGCCTTGGTTAAACTTTGATAAAAAGGCTTCTTCCAATGCTGATTGAGTTACGGAAGAATCTGATATATCACTAAATGAAGATCCAATTGAATTCATTGCGCTTTCATTACTTGAGCCTGGTGCAGTTGATATTTGAAAGTTATTTGTTGCTGGTGAATGTACAGGTGATTGAGGCTGTGTGCTTGATGTTTTAGTAGAATGTTGTGATGATGTAGCAGATGATGATTCAAGAGGAACTTCTTCACCATTCACTTTATCAGTATGTAATTTCTTGAGATTTTGTATAGACATGCTTAATGCCTGACGACTATTTTGAAGACCACTTGAGCTGCTATTGCTAGTGCTTTTCTTTGATTGTCGAGGTAAAAATGCAGGCTCTTCCACTTGCATTTTCATACGTTCAAAATGACTACTAAATTCTTCATCGTCTGTCTTTTCTTCATCATCATCATTGTGTTCTTCCTCTTGTGTCTGATTCATACTTTCTTCGCTACTACTCAAGCTATTATCGCCAATAGTATAAGGGGGAGCAGGATATGTTGCAGTTGATGTGCTTTTATAAGCGCTACTGCTTATTGATGATTTCATAGATACATTATCTTTTGATTTATCAGCGAGACGAGAAGATGTATTTGATCGCTGTATAGAACCGCTACTTTCTATTCTTTGTGATTCTTGTTGCTGTTGCTGTTGTAGTTGTTGTTGATATTGTAATGTATTCGAATATCGAATAGATGCTATCAGGTTAAAAAAAAAAGTTGAATAAAACATTTATACAATTTGTAATGAGATTCTTACTTGATCGTGGTTTTGTTGGTGTGGGACTCTTTGCATTAGTCCTGTTTATGCTCGAATTATTTGTATTTAATCGTAATTGCTGATGAATACCACGCAGTTGTGTCTCGTAAATAAAGGCTGCATGACGAACAACATAAGAAGTAGGTACACCTAATTGTTCTGCAATAACATTCCCTATAATGAAACATTAGAAATTTGAATCATGGCATTTATTTACTGTAGTTACAGTCCGTATTCTTTTGACTCATATATTGCCATAGTTTATGTTCCATTTCCTCTGTCCATACTATCTAATAAATAAGTGTTTACGTTAATAATAATTCAACTAATGAAAAAAGATAAAACAAATGAAATTTACTGATGGAGGTTCAACAAAGCCTTGTGGTCTTTTGAAGGGTAATCGAATAACTACATGAAAAGTATCTTTATCTTCAAATCCCATATCTCTACGTTTTTGTAAGCAGCAAAAATACAACAAAAAGATGAGAAAAAAGGAGTGTTATCTTGTATGGTGGGGTGTATTATAGTTTAAACAGGCGAAAGAAACCCGTGATGATATCGAAATCAATCTTCAGATCATGGCTAAAATGATGATCAGCTGTATAAAAAGTATCAGAATAGCCAGAAAGATATATAATTATAAAGATAATGGTATTGCATGTTGAATTAAATAAAATATGCTTATAGAGATCGTTATTAACAAGCTCATTTAAAATGTTCGGCCGAGACAGCCATGAGGTTTTTTAAAGTTCAAGGCACATTTGTCACCAAATAGCTATTATGTAAAACCCAAATACAAAATACAAAATATAGGTCCAACATCTCAACTATCATACTAAAATAATTTTACTAAAAAATCGTATTAATTGAGCCTAAAAAAATCCTTTAAAGTCAATATGTTTTCAGAATTTGAAACGGGATTTAATACATTGTATCTGTAGTTTCTATAGGAAAGACCATAGATAGTTGAAATAAGCCTACAAATCTGTATTTATTTTCAAGTTTAAGCATCATAGAATATTATCACTACCATTTGGAAGCTGTTTCTAAGTTTGGCATGTAGCCAGTCTTCAAGTAGTACAAACATATTCAACCAGAAACTCATCATTTACCAGATAAAATCACTCAAGTCATCTTTGATTATGTTAAATCATGGTAATTGTTACTTTTACATCTGAAAAAAAAAAGAATACACCCATTTTAATTTTGTTTTAGATATTTTATATATACATATTAGAACAGAAACCCCTCTCCTTCAGCATTAATTCAGTTGTTATCCATAATGCCTTTCAAAAATCTCTTTACAGCCCTATCAAACTAGGCTCCCTATAGTCACACTAAACAGGAATATCAGTCTATAAAATACAAATGCTCTTAAACTTTTTGATCAAGTTTCTTTCTTTTAAACACACATAACAAAAATAAATGGCTTCTATTCCCTCTATTGAACAATTAAACAAAGAAACGCCCGAGAACTTTGTACAAGCCGTCAACACTCTTTTCGAGACCGCACCTCCTCTCGCCAAGCGTTTATTAGACGCTCGTCCTTTCTCCTCTTATATCCAACTCATTGATTATGCTGAGAAGGTTTGTTTAGGAAATGATCTCACACAAGAAGAGAAATTGGAGGTAATGAATGCTCATCCTCGCATCGGTGCTTCCAAGGTTGGACTTTCTGCCAACTCACTTAAAGAGCAAGGTTATAATTCACATACTGGTCAAGTGTCTGCTCAAGATGAAGCAGTTAATGCCGAGTTGGCTAAACTTAATCAACAATATGAAGATCAATATGGATTCAAGTTTGTTGTTTTTGTAAATGGTCGTCCTCGTAATCAAATTATTCCCATTATTAAGGAACGTATGGCTGCAAATGATCGTGATAAGGAACTTTATGTGGGAATTACAGATATGATGTTGATTGCAAAGGACCGTTTAAAGAAAGCTACTGAAAGTAAAATCTAAAATAAAAAAAAGATAGTATAAAAAATATACCCCTCAAAAGTTATCTATAATGAGTTTTTTAATGTCAGGTTTTTGTATTATTGGATCAAAATCGTACCAAGTGTCACTTATGTATGGTTTCCCAGATACATTTGCTCTCATGTCGTATGCTGTGAACAATATGTACAGATACAGGAAACTTTAATATCTATTTTAAGAGTTATATTGGTCATTAAAAGAATAATGCTAGTACTACTAATTGAGCGTCAAATCAGAAATATTGTGTAAATGAAATATTTAAAGCTTTGAAATTGGTTTCCTTTTCGCCAAAATTAAACTATACATTAAAGAATATCGTGAATGTGTTTCTAAGTCATTCTTTTCTGAATAACCTTAGAAATATAGGTATAATTAAGCATATCTCAAGTAGTATGTAAGCTTTCAGATTTAAAAGTCCGCTTATTTCAGATTTGAGTTTTTTTAAATCAAATGCCAAAAAATATTACTTTTCTGCAGATTTCTAAAAATCCAGTATATAAAGCAGGTATTACTTAATAAGTGATTTTTGTACAGTTTTTGATGGCGGATTAAATGGTACTTTTTATATATAATTGTTTTACCAAAATTTTCGTGATAATTAACAATATCAAAATAACGGGGTTTCCTCAAAATATCAAAATTATGATTAGGCAATAGGCAAATTAATAGTTTTATATGATAGAGTGAGAAATTCTGGTCATTTTTGGCTTATAAACACCATTTGAAAATATCTCGATTTTGGGGTCAAAAATAGATTAAAGTGATTTGGGAGCGATTTGCCCCTGTAGCACCAAGAGCCGAGGCCATTGGAATTTTATGATTTTGGAAACGAGAAAAAAAATATAGGAAGAAGTTAGATAATGTGGGAAATGGTTTTGAACTGATTTAAGCTTCAAAAAATATCTGTATAACTCGGGAAAACTCTTTAAAGTATGTGGTTTTAAGATATATTTAGCTATTGACGTTGTAAACCAATGCATATATCTCCAGAGATGCCCCAAGAATGCTTCCGCCCGAAGCTTCATGATTCTGACTTCATTGTCGCTCATATAAAAAGGTTCAAATGCAGTCTATAGCGACCAAAAGATTGATTTTAGGGCACTTTTAGAGATTTCTCGGATAGTTTTAGCCAAATGCTCGATAAATGAAACTTTATGAATACAAATTGAAGCAGTGAAAACCTACTATTTTGTTTTTTTCCTGTTCTAAACCCTCATATTTGATGTACTAGAGCTCACTTAGGTAGGTGATCTTGTAGAAATAGATGTAGAGTGACGTTGTAGAGTAGCTGTTTCATTTACTAGAATGATTGAAACGCACTCAATTTGCATTAAATCTTGCTAATAATAATAAATCAAGAGCGAATAAGTTGCCCTATACACTGAAGATATTATCTGAATGAACTTTTTATCAATAATGCATCATTTTCTGATCTGAAGAGCATGGCTGGAAGCACTTATTTCAAAGGAGTGTGGTCACATTCATGGTCACGACGAAGCCGAAACTTTGACATTTCAGTGGGGGTGGGGGGAATCCAATAAAGAAACCCTTGTTAGATTAATCTTTTTGTCCCTGTCTCCAACTCACTATATCAAATAAAATATGTCTCAAGCTGTTGGAAATGTAAGGTTATACATGAATCATTTAAACATATAACTAATGTCTATTTTTTTTTGAATTCAGACTGCTCTTGCTTATGCTCGTGTATGGCATGTTGTTGATGCCAAACAAAGAGTTATGGGTCGTTTAGCAACCAACATTGCAACTACTTTGATGGGAAAGCACAAGCCCATTTATGATCCTGCTGGTAATTTGTTGAACGATATCTTTACAGCTTTTTTCAGGGTTTACTGACATTTTTTTTATAGCTGATTGTGGAGATTATGTTGTTGTTTTGAATGCAAAGGATATTTTAGTTTCTGGAAAGAAGGCTGAACAAAAGTTATATCGTCACCATACCATGCATCCCGGTGGATTAAAAGAAATTACATTCGAAAATTTACAAGCAAAGGATGCAACAGAGGTAAAAGAAGATGAAATGATTTTGATGATTCGTTATTGACATTTGGAGAAATTTTTTTTATAGCCTCTTCGTAAAGCAATTTCAGGCATGTTACCAAAGAATAAGCTGCGTCAAGTGCGTATGGATCGTTTAAAGATTTTTGAAGGAAGTGAACATCCTTATGAAGCCAACATTATCAAACAACATGGTGTTACTAAAGAATAGACATTTTTCAACTCAAAAAAATCGAATAACACAACTAAACAACAACACATTTGTACAGTAAAATTATACAACAATAAAAAAAAAAGTATATAATAATATAGTATCTATTTATTTTCCAATTGCTTGGCTATCATTCATTTCTTCATCTTCTGGTTTAATGTAAGGTGATGATTCTTTTTGATGAGATGAAACATCTGTCATTTCTTCATCCTCGTTATTATTATGATGTGTTACAAAAGATGGTTTGGGTGATTTAGGTTCTTCTTTTGTAGCTGTATTAATGAGCATTGGATTCATGTGAGCATTGGGAGAAGGTGGTGATAAAGAGGGTCTACGGCCATTAATATCAGGGATATGTAATTGCTTGGGTAGTTCATTTGATCTTGTATCATTTTCAGATAAACCTGGTAATTCTCTACCAGGTTCAGCAATATCACGATGATCAGCTTGCTTTTGTTGAGCTTGTCTTGGTCCCTAATCATGATAAATATTAATAGTGGTTCAGCTCATAATTTATGAATAATTTTACCTGTCCGTAAGGAAGCATACTGCTACTTCCAGCTGCATGTTGAACATATTGACTAGGATTAATGACATCTTGAGGCACCGGTGCAGCACTTCCACTCACAGGCTTTCTTAACAAGTCAATACGCTGTTGAATATGAGCATTATTTGGGTCTAATTCAGCAGCACGTTGATATGCATCCAAAGCATCTTGCATTTGATTATTACATGACTCATATAATGTTCCCAAATCATACCAAACCTCACTAATATAAGGATTTAAACGAATGGCTCTACTATAAGCATCCAAAGCATCTCTGTATTGATTGATTTGGTAATACAAAACACCAATTGAGCACCAAAACGTTGGGTTACGAGCATCTCGATACACTGCTTGTTGATAAGATTCATAAGCTTTGGTAAAGTTTTGTTCTGCCATATAACAACGGCCTACAAGATACCATGATTGAGCATCTGCACTATCTGCACTGATTGATTTTGTCAAGAATTCAGTTGCCAATTTCTGATTAGTAAAAGAAGTATCAGGTTGATGATACAGCCATCCAAGTTGCTGTAAAACTTTTGCGTGATCCGGATTTTCGGATAACACATGTTCATATGCCTCTTTTGCAGCATCATACTTTAAGAAGTTAGCATCTCATATGATCTTAAACTACTAGGGCTTACCTCCTTCTTCTGTTCATGGACATGACCTATTTGAAACCAGATATCTGATTCAGTCAAAGGACTGGGTGGATGTTGCAACACATATTGAAAATACTACTCATGTGAAATTATCAGAAATACGAAAATATGCATCTCCAATAAAACTTACTTGTAATGATGGATCAAATTTACGTTGTTGTTTATATATAATACCTAGTCTGAAATAAACTTCGCTTGATTTTTCAAATTGAGGGTCCATTTTCATTACAGCCGAAAATGCTTCTTCAGCATGTTCTAATGAACCATAGCGATCGTATAAAATACCAATTCCATACCACAATTTTGCATCTTTTGGGTTTTGCAAATGGTATAATGCTTGTTGATAAGCTTGGTATGCTTCTTGCAAATTGTCTGACATCAAGTAACAATGACCTAATGCTGCCCAAGTATCGCCATGACTTTCTTGAATTGCTAAAACTCTTTTGAAATACTCTACTGCCTATAATAGATTAACATAGTTTTTAATACCTTATAATTTAATATATATGTATATGTGCTAATACTTTGTTGAATTGTTCTTTTGCACGATAAATTGATGCGATTTGAGACAAAGCAAGAATTGAGTAAGGATTATGTCTTAAAGCTGATTCATAACTATTAATGGCTTTATCATGATCACCCATCATTTCGGCCAAGTTTCCTTAAATAAATTCTAATATTAGCACCAACCTACATTTTGCTTGTGAATTTCTATTTACCAAATGTTATCCAAGTTTGTTCATTCGCAGAAGCTAGCTTTTGTACGGTATTTGGTTGGGAATGCTGCATGCCGCTATTACCGAGAGTTGTACTCATTATTATTGAATGATTGAATAGCTAATCGTATTTTTGCTACGCTATAACTGATTGATAAAAAAGAGGCCTTTACTTAATATGTATATTTAGTTTTCTATTGTCTAAACGAAATAATAGAAACGAAAAATAAAAGGAAAATTGCCTCAACAAGGAAGGGAAAGAAAGAAGAATCCAGGTTATATTTTTAAGTTTAATTAAAACTCCCAAACCGTTGGCGGCGATCAGAAACAATTAAGTTTGGTTCAAGGGAAAACTTGGGGATCGAATTGGAGCGATCTAATCACTATAGTAAAAGAGCGACTTTTTTTAATCATTAGGACTGATGTGATCTCAAACTGACAATCATAATGGATTTAGTCTTATTTACTTTCAGTAAATCTTTTGATACATGATTCAAAATCAGAGCTAGCGTTGCTTTAATCTTACGAAACAATGGTTATCAGAATGTATCACTATGAAGGCACTAGTTGAAATTTAGTATCATTTAGCCCATTTTATGCATTCTGTATTTATAATCCGGAGTAAATTTAAAGATGATGGTTTTAATGGTCATCAATTGATTTGTTTATGATGCCTGGATTTTCAGATAAATGAAGTATGCCATCTTGTTGCAACAACATTAATTTTCAGGAGAAATATTTATGCCCACATGAATATGGATTTTAAAGAATCCATCTTATTAATTCAAGGCTGCCGATCTTTTAAAAGTCTCATAAATAAATTGTTAGATAGATGCATCAATTACACTGAAATTTTTTCATTTTCCAAAGTATAAATGCTTCAAGTACTATTTAAAATCTAATCAGGTTACCAGGTATTTACATTTCCCAAATTAGGATCTCATTTCTCGAGGTGAAGTGAGAGTTTGGCCAATCTAATGCTACTTTACTTGAAAAGCGCTTTTCAAGCAAATAAAATATCTTGAAATCTGCTATTTCTGTTTAAATCTATCCAATGAGATTTGTTATCTATACCTTGGAATTCAATTGAGCCAAGATGTCTAAGCTGCTTGCAAAATGCATAACACATTGCGTTATGTATCTGTTCTTGAAAGTATTTTATATCTCACCAAAGACTTAAAAACAAGCGAAATTTACTGTTTACTCCTTAAAACCGGGTCTCACTTTTCATTCCTGCTCTACTTTTTTTTTCACTAAATAACACCAAGAAAAAATTATATGCCAATGTATCTGAGATATTCAATTTTAATCCAAAAATGAGTGTCCGGAAATATCCTATTTTTTACAGTTGGTATTAATTTTTCAGTGCTAATGTTTCAGATTTTTTACGCGTATTTCACTGCTAAAGGATTGAAAACTTTGAGGCTTCATATCTCCAGAAAACATTAAGCTATACTAACAATTTTTAATAATAAAACTTACTTGTATTAAAGCGCTCTATAACATGTTTTAATATAAAGAGTTTCTGAGCACTTTTATTTTTTTTCATTTTTTTGACTTTTCTATAGTAGGTTTCAAAATATTGGTTAAATTGAGCAACATTTTTTTTGCATTCATGTCATTTAGCTCGTTGAGCACTCTCGGACACAATTTAGAGTTTTCTAAAATATTAATTTTTCATGGAGATATCCTCAAAAATGTGTACAAAAAGGTACTTCCATTTCTAGTTTCCATTTTTCCCTTATATACCCTCATCCCAAATTCTGAATCTGAAAAAAATTTGGACAAAAATATTGTTTTCTCTACTAAAAATGTAGCTAAAAGGTTTTTCAATAGCTCGATCGATAGATAATTTTTTTGCGTATCACTTTAGTTAATTATATTTTAAGTATGTTTATAAAAAGTGATGTATATCTTTAAAAAACCTCCAAAATTTCAATTGCATTTTACGTACAATTTAATGTGGAATGTTTGTCTAAATTTTATTTAGGTGGATCTAGAATCAAAAACTGTACAAAAACTATTTAACATACTAGGTCGACTTACTTTGCAGTTCATGAGCCATTAAACGATTTTGTTTTTTTGATCATTTTCTGATCGATTTCACAAATCAGTTTTGGAACTCAGCCATTGTTTAAATATACACAATGAATAACTAGAAAATAAAGTTAAAACTAGATATATTTATTGAGTATATTGTAGGTAAAAAGATAACGAATCCATCTCGAACGACATCAGGATTCAGGGTATTTATATGTTTTGGAAGCGTGGATATAGAGTCTACAATACAGAGTGTATGAAAGTATGATTTCATCTTCTTGAAGAACTAGTTGATTACAACATGATGATATAATAGGTTGGCCATAGCAAGTTTAGTAGGATACGACCAAGTTAAGTATATAGGATCTTCATGCTTGATTTACTTTAGACTGTGAATGTTGATACAAATGGAATAGTTGAATTCCATTTCCAGGAACGAGTTCATGATTGGCTCACTTCAGGATCTCAGGCTACACCATTTCATCATAGACTAAATGTAACATAACTAAATGAAATAAAATTGGCATACATCATTATCACCTCATACTCATCCTTCTAACGTGCCACCAACTTTAAACCTGCACAAATTTTAACTTTTTTCAAGAGCTATCAACTCACCCAAAACTAACGATACAATAAAAAAAATCCATAACAATCATTATTTAAACCTTTGTAAACAATTGTTATGGCTCGAATACTTAATTTTACTATAAAATCATTCTGTTGATAGCCTTTGAAAATAGACGGTATTTCAAAATCTAAGCTGTGTGCTCTTAGGTGAGGGTAACTTTTGAAACAAGGATACTTTGTGATACATAACCTCCTTACCTTAAACCCAGCTTACGTAAGCAATACCTGAAATCACCATTTTCGCTATCAACTTACTCAAAAATACTAAGACACTAAATCGGATACATAACAATTGTTGTTTAGAGTTTTGATAACAGCTTTAATAACTGCAGTGATGAATTTTACTATGGCAATAATTTATGGATGGCCTTTGAAAATATTATGTGGTTTCGCAGACTTTAAGCTGGGGTATCGACGTAGCACCAGCTTACAAAAAAAAATCTTCAAGACCTATCAACTTTCCGAAAAATAAAGATATAATAAATCAGAGCCATAACAATCATTATTTAAACCTTTGTGAACAATTGTTATGGCTTTAATAGTTATTTTTACTATAAAATCATTTTACTGATAGCTGTTGAAAATAGGCGGTACTGCAAATATTTTTGGGTAGGAAATAAGGCTTGGCTACAAAGAATTAAAGTTATACTCCGTTATTTAAATTATTCAGGGAGGATCAAAGTTTTACATCATCTATACACTCAATTTTTATTACTATGCCTCCACTCACAGCTAGAAAAAAAGCTTATCAAAATAGAGTAAAAAGCGATACAAGCCAGTTTATACGTGTTGATAATGAAGATTGGGAGATGATTGATTCCGACATCGCCGAATTAAACAGTGCAGCCCAGATGTGCAATTCAAATCCTGAAATCCGTAGACCAGTGAATGAAATTTTAGTCGACACGACTAGAAAAAGCAACAGGCCTTTTTGGTATTCGAAAAATTCAAGGACGACACTCTGGAGACGTGAAAAGGAGAATGAAGCTGTCGATGAGAGACATAAACTGGAGAGATTTGGTTTTGTTCCGCTGGTCCCAGCAATTCCTGTAGAAGAGCGACAAGCATTAAGTCTTAAGGACAAAGAAATTATGCAAATAAAAGAAACATTTCCAAAACTTCAAGAATTTGTGAAGCCGGTGATGAACTCGAAGCATGAAGGAAGCAAAACTGAGACTTATAATTTTGTGCGATACTCTTCGATCAATTATTACTTTATCAAAAGACTTGAAGGTGATAAAACACTTTCAGCTTCGCGTAAAGCAGCTAGAATCTACTGGCCTAAAAACAACGTAACTTATCGTGCTATGACAATTGTTAAATGGGCCAAGGAGTTCATTTGTGAGGGTGTGTTGTCAAACCATAACCAAGGCTGCCATTCAAAAAGAAAATGTTTTCTGAATGATTCTGATGTAAAACAAATTGTTCTTGAAGAAATCCGCAAAACAAAGCCTGCAGAGCGGTCTTTGGTCGTTATCAAGGAGTATATTGACAAAGTGGTTGTCCCTTCAATCTTAGGTGTTACTGATAGATGTGTAAGTCAGACTACTATCAGCAAGTATCTCCATGAATGGGGTTACGCCTATAGAAAAAACCAAAAGACTATCTATTTTGATGGCCATGAACGGGAAGATGTGGTCGCATATAGAGATTTTTGGTCACAAAGGATGCTTCAGTATATGGAAAAGATGGATTTTTACACAGGAGAGAACGAAGAAGATGTGTTGGAACCTGTTGGATTAGAATATTATGAAAAAAAGTATGTGTTCGTTACCCATGATGAAAGCACCTTCTACGCTAATGACGGTAAAAATGACTTGTGGTTGGCTGATGGTGAGAACTATATTCGTAAGAAGGGTCCAGGTTCCTCGATAATGGTAAGCGAATTCCAATGTCCCTGTCATGGAACTATGAAAATCAGAAGTTGGTCATCTAGGACGTTGTTTAAAGCAGGTGATTCCAGAGAAGGTTGGTGGACTTCAAAACACATGGTTGAACAGCTGAAAGAAAATGCAATTGGGCTTTTTGAAGCACTCCATCCAAACTGTCAAGCTATTTTTCTTTTCGATAACAGCTCCAACCATGGCGCTTTCGCTGATGATGCTCTGGTGGTTACTCGCATGACCTTAAACGAGAAGCCGTGGTCCTTAAATGAGAAGTTCCAGTTCCGTGATACTTGGTATATCTGCAAAGCCACTGGTTTGCGGAAACCACAGACTTTCTTTTACAATAAAGAGATTATCACGAATAAAAAGGGATGCGTCAAGACGAAGAAGGTCCGTTACTTCAAAGGAATCAAGTCGATCTTAGAAGAAAGAGGACGATGGGTTGGCCATGATGTTGAAGGCCAAAAATGGAAACTGCATTGTGGTGCTCCCGAACGTGTCAATCCCATTTGTTGTGCTCGTCATTTTTTGGAAAACTGCCCTGATTTTGTTCAACAGAAATCTGCTTTGCAGGAAATAATTGAAGAATCTGGACACATCTTCGAATTATACCCGAAGTACCATTGCGAATGCAATTGGATTGAAATGTACTGGGGTGCTGCCAAGAGGGAAGCTCGTTTGCGATGTGACTATACGTTCAAGTCTCTGGAGAAAAATATCCATTCTTTTCTGGATACCTCTGGTAACCTGACTCAAATCAGACGTTATTTCAGAAGGTCGATGGACTACATCGAAGCTTATAGCAAATGTAGAGACGGTAGAGAAGTTGTCCAAGAAGTTAAGAAATTTGTGGAAAAAAAATATTTATCCCATAGAAAAGTTAGAATTCCTAACGATTTGTTATAAAAATAAAATGTTTGTTTAAACTTATTATACTTCTCAATCTCTCAAATAACAAATGAGCTACATCACCTGCCATGAGATGCCTCCAAAAAAAAAAGCATACTGAAATAGCGGTGTTTAAAAGTAAATAAAAATTGAAACAAAATTAAGGTTTACACAGATTTAAAGCTGGTGGCACGTTATGCTAAGAATAATGTCTACATAATCCTTTGAGCACTTCTACTAGTAATACATGTACCCAGTATAGTCTATGTCCTAAACAGCCATCATAGTTTTAAGCTGTGATGAAAACTATTATTTTAATTATCTCGGCGAAAAATATTAATTTTTCGCTGAAACAAAAAATGCTGAGTAGTTTTGAATTGGATCTGTGCTGAACTAGGTAGTATTTCTCCACATAATAAATTAAAAACCATCTCATTTGAAACCATGCCATGCAATTCAAATAAGAGATTATGAATATAAACCATAAATAATCAAGGATATTCTAATGTATCAAAGATACCAAGGGTATTCATAATGTGCTGTATTGTAAATAAAAAAACCGAAAATTTCATGCGAATCAAATAGAACAAGTAAGGGCTGTTCTGAACATATGATTGACAGCTGAGGTTGCCAAAAACCAATTTAATAGCCGCCCTTGATCAAGTAAATCAAGGACTCAACAATCCAACAATATATTCAAAATTACGGAATAACTGAAAGTCGACAGAACAACTGCCAGACAAATATCAATAGCCAAATAATATAAATAGAGAAGTGGAAATAGCATTTTATTGTAGATTATCGATAATCAAATAAAGAAGGATTTAAACAGTATCTCTTTTAAAGCTTTTTTTCATAAAATTTTACTCCTTTTTACTGCAAGATCTATCTTATTTGAATATTGTTGCGTCCACAAATCTGTGAATACTCCTTGGTTACAATTATGATACAGTTTGATATGATAAGTTCTACATTGCTGTAGTGTATTATGTTATAAAGCTCTGTGCTCCTGAGTGTTACTGATATTCGCTGTTAATGCTAGTTAGCGCAATTAAAACCCTACTAAATTGCTCATTTTTCAGCCAATGCAAAAGCAGCATTACAGCGCATGAACCATAAACTAAACCAAATAATAGGCAGTAACTGTTGTTATCATAGAAACATACATTTTTCTACCAGAAAAACCGTCTATCATATCATACATTCATTAAAAAATTGCAAAAGCGAGCGCGTAGAACGACGCTCTAATTGAGCATAGCAAGATTGAATTGTTAAGTCTCTTATACTATGGTATATCTAAGTTTTAAATAAAAAAGCGTTTCTTTTTTTTTACTATTCTTATATTTAACCACGTATGGTCTGAAAATTCAGTTTTTGTAGCGGACATTTTCGGGGCTCATTTTATCCTTACCAACACTCATGATTTTGATAAAAAAAAAGAAAAATCAAATTTTCATACCAAAATCAACGTTTAAATATACTAAAATATGAGAGACAATTGTAGCTATAGCGAATACACATCCTATAAAAACCTAATATTAAATGTTAATTATTGAAACTTTGTACTTTTGTCCCAAAAATGGTTTTTTGATTAAAGGATTTTCATGTAATATTTTACAATAAAAATGTTTGTTATTTTTTATTGAGCAAATAGAGCGCTAAATGTTGTATATGTGTATATTTTTGGTTTTATAATTGGTAGTATAATTAACTCTAGATTTGCAAAATCAGAAAAAAAAAATTTAAAAAATGTCAAAATTGAGGATCTGGACAAAAATAATTTTTTAAATTAATATTCCGCTTATAGGCCTTGCAAGACTTAAAAATAAGAGATTTTATAATACTTGAGAACTTTTTCAAGAATTTACGATGCTGTACCCACTTGATTCAAGCTTATTACTGTAGATCTTTATACATTTTAATATTGTGTGGTACCGAAATTAATAAGTGCATGCCTTCTCTATGAATAATCAAAGCTGTAGTGAAACATGAAATGTGATCTACGTCTATTTTTCAAAAAAAAAAAGTCATCTTAAATACTAATTAAATAACTGTAAGCAAATAAATACCAAAACATCCTAAGCCTTTGTTTGTTAAATGAGTTGATTCATAAGATATTCAGCATTTGATGGTAAAGCAAATAATAATGGACAGCATTATATACTGGATATATCTTAATTTCTCTAAAATGTAGAGGTTTGATGGAATAGCTGATAAAACAAATACATTTAATTGGCAAATACTGGCTTCAAAATATCCAGATCATGATTTGATAGTTTCTACAAATGTGCCTTTAAATGATTTGAATGCCATTTGAGAAAAAAAAATCTATTCGGAACCTCCCCCCCCCCTCCTTCGGTATGAGATGTGGAATGTCAGCATCTTATATTAACAAAAAATCGAAGAAATACGATAGAAAGAAAGTATGGAGAGTTCAATTATGCGTTTCTGCAACCGCCAAAAATCAGTAGAAACAAGGTTTCAAAGTTTTCCATCTTTAATAATTTTACGGCAAAATGGGAAATGACAATAGTGTATTACATAATAATTTATTTCGAGATTACTGTATATCGATATTTAGAGTATCCAGAATAGAGAGTGATATCCAATTTCGTTCAAAATTTGGATTTCAAGCGGCATTAATTTGAGTCCGTACTACTTGAAATCTAAGCTCTTTGCTTACAAGAAATACTTTTACAGCAAAGCTTTAGCAACAAGTACTAAAACAGAATACAGTATGCTGAAAATTATAGCAAAAAATGTATAATTGAATTAAAAGCGGTTTTGATGCAAACAAAAGCATTGAAATTCTTTAAAGGCGTTACACATAGTTTTATAGAAAATGATTTCTCAGAATCTACCAGAAGTAGAATAGGATAACAACGTCTTTTTTTATTACTATAAATATACGCATTTGTTTGAAAGAGTATCGAAAAATTAGCATACAACCATTAGATAACTTTAATCATGAATTTTCCACTGGTTCCCCAGAGTTTTTGAGCTTATATTTATTATTGAGCAAAGGGATAATATCTACATTTTCATATGATATGCAACTTGTAAATATCCGCTTAAAATGGACAATAAATGATCATTTGAGTGAACGCAAACTGCCCTGAGTGATCGTCGTACTCTCACATCGTAACACATCCTTCTCTTGTAATTTTAAATACGTTATGTTATGAGAATAGCATGCACCCAGTAACATATATCTATCTTCCCATGAACATGGGTAGCAAACCTATAGATCCATTTTGCTGATATAATATCCAAATATCAGTAAATTTAATACTATTGATATATACAGAGATCAAGATCTGCACGATAACTAGAGCAACCAAGAATAGCAACATTTCTGACAGTTTCCGGATCTCAATCAGGTTTTAACCTATTTGATTAGCTTGCTACATTGTTGTATATGATTGGACCGATATATTATAATGTGCATCGTTGGGTCTCAATTAATAGCAGAAGAAAACGAAGCATTTAGAGAATGTCGGATACCCGAATAAGAAGGTTTTAATTTTTAATTGCTTTCTAATTTTGCCCCTATTTTATCTTTTTTTTCTTCTTCTTCTTCTTCTCTTCCCTCCTTTTTCTTCCATCCTAAATCCTTGATATATTTTTGAAAGGAAAAAGGGTCCTTAAATTAGATCATGGTACACTTTTTTAGCTTAACGGTAGTAGCTTTGTTTGTTACTTTTACACAAACACAAGCTCAAAGATATATGGGAAAAAGAGACCTTAATCGAGATTATTATACATTAAATATACCCAACACCGAAGATGGTATGGAATCAGCAAAACATATTGCTCAACAGCTTCAAGTGAGGTTTGAAGGTAGTGTGGGTGAATTAGACTCCTGGTTCATGGTGAGCTCTCCTCAAAGTCTAAAAAGAGATGATCCTGTATTGGCCAACTTCGACAAACTCAAGTATCTTTCACTATTAAAAAGAGACGCCACTTCTCAACACTGGCAAAATGTAAAGCTTATAGAAAAACAAGCTTTGAAACGACGTACAAAACGTGGGCCAATACCCGCAGATAAACAATTAATTGATGCACAAAAGACCTTAGGTATTAAAGATCCTTGGTTTCCCCAGCAATGGCATTTGGTAAATATCTTGTTTTTTTTTAAAAAAAAAGAAATGAGCCTCTTTTAACTTTAATCCACAATTTATAGATCAATACAGAAAATCCAGGCAACGATATCAATGTAACCGGAGTCTGGAAGCAAGGTTAGTTTGATACCATGTATTATAGCTCTTGTTGACTAATTTTGTCTTGGCGTTGTAGGTATTGCTGGTAAAGGTGTTAATGTTGTGATTCTGGATGATGGTTTAGATTATAAAAGTAGAGACCTTGCAGACAATTTTGTATGTATATTTTTATAAATATTTTATATAATACATTTTCATTGATTTCGCTTATGTTTAGTTTGCAGAAGGGTCCTATGATTTTAATGATCATGAATCTTTACCTACGCCAAAATTATGGGATGATAGTCATGGAACTCGATGTGCTGGACAAATAGCAGCTGTAAAGAATGATGTATGTGGTATGGGCATTGCATACGAAGCAAAGGTAGCTGGTGTTCGTATTTTATCAGGCGATTTAACTGATGCAGATGAAGCAATTGCGCTCAATTATGAATATCAAAAGAACATGATCTTTAGTTGCAGTTGGGGACCTCCAGATAATGGGCAAACAATGGAAGCGCCTAATGGTATTTTAGCAGATGCTTTTATAAATGGTATCAAAAAGGGCCGAGATGGAAAAGGATCAATTTATGTATTTGCCACAGGTAATGGTGCTATATCTGGCGATAATTGTAATTTTGATGGATATACCAATAGTATTTATACTATCACTGTGGGAGCTATTGATCATACAAATGAACATCCTCCTTATTCTGAAAGCTGTTCAGCTCAATTAGTAGTAACGTATTCAAGTGGTGGTGGTCAATTTATCGTAAGTTTGTTGTATATTTCAATGTGAATTTTGGACTAAATTTTTTTGTGATGATATAAAACAAATATACAGCACACTACAGATGTTGGTGAAAACAGCTGCTCTGATCGACATGGTGGCACATCGGCTGCTGCACCTAATGCAGCTGGTATTTTTGCATTAGTATTATCTGTTCGACCTGACCTGACTTGGAGAGATTTACAACATCTTTGTGTACAAACAGCATTGCCTATCAATACCAAGGATAGTGATTGGAAAAAATTACCGTCTGGAAGATTATATAATCATAAATTTGGATATGGTAAATTAGATGCTTATGCATTGGTCGAAGCAGCCAAAACATTTGAATTGGTAAATCAACAAACTTGGCTTGAGTTGCCTAGTCCAGTAAAAAAGAGAGCTATTCCTGACTCTTCAGGTCTTAAAACTCGAAAGGCTTTGAAAAATATTGTTTTGGTCACTGATGAAATGATCAAAGCAGCCGGTCTGCTTCGATTGGAACATATTACAGCTACTGTAAACATTCAGCATGAAAGACGTGGTAACATTGTCATTGATTTGGAGAGCCCTACCAACGTCAAATCAGAGTTGGCTACTAGACGTAATTTGGATACAGATGATGGCGGCATTCACAATTGGAAGTTTATGACAGTAAAGCATTGGTAAATTAAGGTTTTTGAGTTTTGAAAAATGTAAGTTTATTGACAATAAACAATAGGGAAGAGGATCCTGTCGGTAATTGGACACTCAATGTATATGATGTTGATAATCCAGAATCAAAAGGTTTCATGTTGAACTGGACCTTGACATTATTTGGAGAGCAAGATCCTGCATTTGTTGGAACACCTATTCATACATCTACTGGTATTCATGATGATAAAGAACATGAAGTTTCTATCGCACCCTCTACCTCCACTGTTAAACCAATCGCTACATCATTGGATAATACTCCATCGAGACCAACTCGTATTAAATCTGCGGATAATAATAGTAAAGTCTCAAAGTCAAAGTCATCTACTGGTTCAGCAACTGCCTCTTCAGCTAGTAGCCAAACCCCTGTAACCGAAGACGATCAAGCAGAGACAGAAACAGCAACGTTGTCAAGGGATGACGGTTATTTGACAATATTATATGCTGCTTTAGGGTCGTTTGCTATTCTTGGAGTAGCTACAGGACTCTACTTTTACAAGCGTCAAGGATGGAAATCACCTGTTGCCATGGCAACTCAAGATAGACAATCAGGACCTGGAGGATACGAATTTGACGTTCTTCAGCCATTGACAGAATTAGATGAAGATGAATTATCAGAATCCGATTCTGATGACAATAATGAAGTTGATAGACTTGTTCGAAATAATCATTAAATATCGTCTTTTATGTCAATAAACCCCGATGATGTCTTGATAATCCCATTAGTTGCCTTTCCTTTCTTCACTTGCTCCATCTTTTTAAATCCAAGAGTTAAATAACTTTAGCTCCCCTGTTTCTAAGCTTCTTTCTCCGATATTTTTTCTCTTTCTTCTTCTTTTACATATTTCATATAATTTTCTTATGATGGCTTCAACTTTAAATTTAGGAAGAGTCGCATTTTTTACTATATCAAAAGCTTTGAAATCAAAGCAACACTTTGTCAACAAACCATTGACAAAACGTTTCATTAGCACAATTAGAAGAGGTATAAAGCGCAGTTCAAGTGTTTTTTATGGGCATTATTTTATTTACAAATATTCAATTTCTGGGGAATTCATTTAGATGGCCATGTCATTTTAGGTGGTAGTGTCAATCACGCGTATCAAAAGGTAATGAGAAAATAATTATAAAATGTGAAAACAAAAATTAATCATGTATTTTAGAGATGTATTCACGCAACAGGTAACACAATAAACGTACAATACCAGGGGGGTTTTATGTGAATTAATCCTTTATATGTTTAGCACCTACATCAGCATCAAAGAAAGATCCTTATGATGTATTGGGAGTAAAGAAGAGTTCAACTGCAAGTGAAATCAAAAAGGCTTATTACGGTGTAAGTATTTTGACGTTTATATCAATGCATAAATTATTCTAACATGTCATTTTTATTGAATAGTTGGCAAAGAAATATCATCCAGACACAAATAAAGATAAGGATGCTCGTGAGAAATTTGTACAAATTCAAGAAGCATACGAAATTTTATCTGATGAACAAAAACGTCAACAATATGATCAATTCGGTCATGGATATGAAGGTGGCGCACCAGGAGGAGGCGGTCCATATGGTGGTTTTGGAGGTGGAAGTGGATTCCCCGGTGGATTTGACCCCAATGACATTTTTAGTCAATTCTTTGGTGGTGGATTTGGTGGTAGAGCTGGTGCCGGCGGTGCAGATCCTTTCCATAATAGACCTTCTCCCGGAGAAGATTTGCAAGTACCTTTGACATTAACATTTATGGAAGCAGTAAAGGGTGCTACTAAATTTGTTCAAGTCAATAAAGTATCAAACTGTGATACATGTCATGGTAGTGGCTTAGGGGAAGGTAAAAAGAAGGAAACATGTCAAACATGTCATGGCTCAGGTGTACAAACAATTATGATGGGTGGTTTCCATATGCAAACCGCCTGTCAAACATGTGGTGGTGCTGGTTCTTCCATTCCTCAAGGCTGTGGCTGTTCATCTTGCAACGGTATGGGTAAAGTAAGAGAAAGAAAGACAGTTCAAGTCAAGGTACCAGCAGGTGTAGATCAAAACTCCAGAATTCGAGTTACTGGTGAAGGTGATTCACCATTGAAGGGAGAAGGCCCAAATGGTGATTTATTTGTTACATTAAATATTCAAGCATCCAAAGTATTCCGTAGACAAGATTCAGACATCTTTGTTGATGCAAAGATTCCTTTCTATAAAGCCATGTTAGGTGGTCGTATTCGTATTCCTACTGTCGATGGCGACGTTGATGTAAAAGTTCCATCAGGAGCACAACCTGGTGATAACATTGCTTTAAGAGGTCGTGGTATTCAAAGGCTCCGTAGTTCCGCTCGAGGTGATCAAATCGTTACACTCAAGGTAGAATTCCCTAGATCTTTAAAGGGAAAACAAAAGGAAATTATTCAAGAATATGCAGCATTAGTCGATGAAGAATATCGACCAAAAGAAGAGCCTCCAATTCAAGTTGCACCTGATACACCTCCATCATCACCATCAACTGAAAATGTCCCTGATGATGATAATAAAAAGGAAGGAGGCTTCTTTAAAAATGCATTAGGCAAAATCAAAGGAAAGATTTGTCATGATGAAGAAGAGAACAACAAGAAACAAGATCAAGATAAAGAAAATGAAAAGAAATAGATATATGTTATAATAGATGTTATTTAGATTTTTGTTTTTATTACCAAATAAAAAATATATATATACAAAATTGTTGAAAGATAGATTTAAAAGATGCGAGTTTTTTTTTGGGGGGGTATTCTTTCTTCAAAACATTTCTTCAGTGAAACGCTTCAGTTTCTTTTTATATCCTTCTTCTGCTGAACAATCATCACAATACCATTTTCCAACAGGTGGTTCAGCTAATCCTACACAAGCATAATGAAACCATTCTTTTTCGCACTATAAAAATGATATGAGTTATGTTATTATGGTAAGAATCATGGATACAAAACATACGTTATCTCCATCGCAAGCAACCATATCACCAAATGATACCTGGTTACAGTAGCAGTATTTTGGTTCATTTGGATCAATTTCTATTTCTGGTAGGGCTCCATTTTGTTCTATTGCTGGATTTGGTCTAGATGAATGGAGTGTTCTACTGTAATAATCATAAAAAAAGTACATCAATATCCAGGTTGAGGAAAAATAAACTATAAATTGATTTACCTCTTTCTTACAGAAATTGCTCCTTGGGGAGAAGGTCTCTTACGATCAAATCTCCAGCTTGTATCTTCTGTTAAATTCTTTCTAGCGGCTCCTCCCATCCATTCCATATCACTGATATCGCTCTTTGCCATTTGAGAATCGATACGTTCAATATGTCGAGTAACTAAATCATACATTCTCTTGGTTAAATCAATCTTCTGGTCTTGCTTTTGTACAGCCAATTTATAATCTTTTTCCAGTTGAAGACGAGCAGAATCTAAACTCGTAGAAGGCGTAGGAGTCGTTGGACTAGCTGTTGTAGAGGAAGCATTAGAATTATTGTTGTTAGATACTCTGCAGAGTTTAGAATAAGAACGTCGATGCTTGGTATAAATCTCTCTAAAACCTATTGAAACAATAATGTCAATTTTAAAATAACTCAATCATCTCATTTACACATGTACACAATACGTTGAAATTCTTCGTCCATACTACGTAACTCGTGCATATTCTGATCAATTTCTGAAGGTAAATTTTGTAAACCTATTTTATTTCTTTAGTTATAATGAATTTGATTATCAAAATTAGCCTTACTTTCTACATAATCTTCAAAGATATCAGCTACAGACGTCATTGTAATAGAAAAGGAAGAGGGGGGTGGGTTTTTTACAAGAGAAAAATAAACAAAAATAGAAAATAAAAGAAACGCTGGTGTTAAATAGCAATTTTTATGAGGTAAATTGCATTGAGAAGTTCCGGTCCGGATGTAACATAGCATTTGCGTTTTTGTGAAGCATATTCAAACAAGTTACTGCAAGAGTTTTTACACCGTACATGATTTCATCGTTAATTGTTTCAATATGCCCTCCTTTTATTCGTTAATCAATTTAACACTACTTTATACCTAATGAAAACAACGAACACTTTGGAGTTTTGAATAAGAATATGATAAAAAATAAACCGCTTAAATGCCACCCCTGATATTTTGCTTCTTGCTGCAGCCAACTTTCTGTCATTATACAGTAGGTTTAGCTGTGGAATAAATGCATTGTTTTTGTGCAAGTAAAAATCGAATCTGTTAATTTGCTCATCATTTTCTGTCAAAAAAACATTATCTAATATATGCCTATTAATTTATTAGACAACTGTTTGTATCTTATCGAAATATCGGACATAGTAGGTGAGATTCACTGCTTTTTCCTTAAAAACTGTGTCTCATTTTCATTCCTGCTCTACTTTTTTTTTCACTAAATAATACCAAGAAAAAATTATATGATAATGTACCTGAGATGTTTAACTTTTATCCAAAAATAAGTATCCGGAAATATCCTATCCTTTGCAGTTGGTATTAATTTTTTAGTACTAATGTTTCAGATTTTTACACGTATTTCACTGGTAAAAATTGAAAACTTTGAGCCTTCATATCTCTTCAAAAAATTAAGCTACATTATAACTATTTAATAATAAAACTTACTTGTTTTGAAGTGCTCTACAATATCTTGAAATATAAAAAAAATTCTGAGCACTTTTATTTTTTTTTCTTTTTTTTGGGCATTTCTATAGTAGGTTTCAAAATATTGATTAAATTGAGCAACATTTTTTTTGCATTGATGTCATTTAGCTTGTTAAGCTCTCTCAAACCCAGTTTAGGGTTTTTCAAAATATTGATTTTTCGTGGAGATATCCTCAAAAATGTGTATAAAAAAGTACCTCCATTTCTAGCTTCCATTTTCCCCTTGTATACCCTCATCCCAAATTCTGAATCTGAAAAATATTTGAACAAAAATTTTGTTTTCTCTACGAAAAATACAGCTAGAAGGTTTTACAATAGCTCGATCCATAGATGATTCTTTTGCGCATCATTACCATTAATTATATTTTAAATATGCTTATAAAAAGTGATGTGTATCCTCAAAAAACCTCCAAAATTTCAATTGCATTTTACGCAAAATTTAATGTGAAACATTTATTTTAATTTTATTTAGATAGATGCAGAATCCAAAACTGCACAAAAACTATTTAATACGCTAGGTCGGCTTACTTTGCAGTTAATGAGCATTTAAACAATTTTGTTTTTTGAATCATTTTTCATTCATTTCAACAAATAAATTTTGGAACCCCGTGATGATAGGCTTTAAGCTGTGATAAGAACTATTATTTTGTGTCGAAGTCCTCGGAAGTCCCGGAAGTCCCCTACACTATTAGAACCCAGTATGCTAATAAGCTCACTTATTTGAGAAACAACCGTAAATAAGTGCACTTATTTACGGATCAAGTCCTCAGGGAAAAAATAATAAATTTATGTCAATACAATCATGGCAAGATCGACTTCATTTTGTAAAATGTTATGCTTAGACTTCAATATGATATTATGATACTTGTTGTATTTACAGTAAATTAAATGATGTTTATTTATTGAATATATATGTATATATATAGAAATAATAATAAAATATAAAGAAATGCAAAGAAAGAACAGAAAAAGCTATTACAATGAGCCATCATTGACTCCAAAGATTTCAATTTTGTTATTCGCCAACCAATGCAACGAGTATCCTTTCTGTGATCTTCTTCGTTCTGCAATATTTACTGCAGTTTCTAAACTAATGTTCCTTTTCATGGCGTAATCCTCGATTGTCTTGATGATAAGTTTTCTTCTATTGAAGAACTTCTTTTCCTTCTCTGCTCGTCTCCATCTTGTTCCAAACTTTTCTTCCAAATCTTGTACCGCATATCCACCGCACAAACCATGTTTCCATTCTCTCCACAAGTCTTTGATGGACACAATTCCTCGACTCATTTGGTAATGTGGTACCTTTTCTGTAACTTCAAGAGAATTTGATGATGATGAGGATAATGTTGGTGGTGGTGGATTGGAATTTGACATCAAGTTTTGTTGTGGTTTTGTGGTTGCTGAAATGTGAGATTGGCCATTTTGTAAATCTGGTAAGTTCACGCTGAGGTTTATACTTGCTTGACCTGTAATTAGACGGGTTATATAATCATTAGTTGTTTCTTGAGTAGTGAGATGATCATTCAATTTTGAAGAAAGGTCATTATGCATTATGCGTATCTTTTCCTCTAAAATTGGAACACAACGTTGGAGCAAAATGTTTGCAGGGTCATTGTTATCTTTCATGATCACTGTCATGCGTCTTTGAAGAAGATTTATTAGTTTATACTATATAAAACACAAACAAGTGCTTACTCTTTATATTCTAAAAACATAGGATTAGAAAACAATTCATTTTGCCATAATGGATGATTGGGGAATTTCTCCATCATCACAATTGAATCTTGAATAATAATTTTTCTCAACATAAAAAACAGTTGAAAGCAAGCTTTTGCAGCCACGGTAACTTCCATAGGGTCACCATTATTCTTACCAACATTCTTAGCTAGTAATCGATCGTTCCATTCATCCAGTAGGGGAAAAATCAACTTGGTCAAATCTTCAGGAGGATCCAGTGAGGCCCTGGGAATGTAAAATTGTCCTTGCTGAATAGTAAAACCCGCCATTGCACGCATTGCTTCCCTGGGCAAACCAGTAAGGTAAGCACCATTCATTGTTGTATTATTCCAACGACCGAGACGACGAATTTGGTCTTCGTGAACACCAGCAAGATCAGCCATCCTCGCAGAAGAGCCACGGTTTATATGTGTTTTTGTTTTAGAGAAAATTTTTGCTCCATCTAATCCTCTTATAACGGCATCACGATGGCTGTTGTAGCTCCAGATTTTCTTTAAATCCTGGTTATCAGATTTAAAAAGCTTTATAAAATACCAATTATGAGAAGTAGTGAAGTCGGGAAACGGCTCATTCTCAACATGAAAACGCCAAAACAAATATAGGCCAAGAGACATTATAGGGCAAATTTCAACGCGAGTGTTACGGATGCAGCCACCAAGTTCCAAGCGGTTATTTTTGTTTGTTTTTCCCTGTCGCAACACCATCACCAGAGCAGGACATTCTATGTCAGGCCTGATACTCTCATTATCTAAATTAACTGTTTGAAAATCTGTCAATTCAGCATGCCTGATAGATTGTCCTCGTAGTAGAAAATAATGGGAGAAAAGAAATGCGGCAGCATCTCTCAAGTTTTCTCCATGATTTCTTTGGCTATTCAAATAGAACTGTATGACATTTGCTACTTTATCTAATGAAGTATAACCATCGGCAAGTGTTCCTTCTCCACGATCTTCGCAATTAGATCTCTTGGTCTGGAATTCTCGTTCTTTAGCACTTTTCAATACGCTTGCAATTACTTTTCTTGGATTTTTATTACAATTTATTTTCTTTATAACTTGTGTCTTGTATAGATCTGTAATTGCTGCTATGTATTGTTCGACAGTTGAAAATTTGATTCTTTGAGCTGCTTTTGTTTTCGTCTTTCTGCGAGAGAAACGATTTAAAACCTGGGATAATAAGGGCGTACAAGACAGTTAGTATCAAAAGCTAAATTCATTAGCAATATTCTTTGCTTTCACCTCCTTGTGTAGAAAATAATTTAATTTTTCCCCAGAAACAATTCCTCTTTGCAATTTATCTTCATGTACAAAGGTTTTCTCTGCCCATGTAAGAAACTCTTTGGCTTTCGCTGAATATGCTTTTTTAGTGTTCATGGGTCTATTATCTTGAGCTTGTTCAGCAGTAATTTCAAGACTCCTTGCCATGTCATATATTACATTGGAACCATCATTTTGGTTGTTGTCAACCATATCAGTATTGACCGTATCAATATCATTAGTGACAATCATATTGATCATATCAATATCATTATCAATCAAGGTAGAAGATGAAGCGGACATTCTACTATTAATAGATGCAGTTGCAGTTTTCTTAGTCATTGTATAAGTGGATTATTCTTTTTCAAATGGTTTGTTTATTATTTATTTGTTAAAATTAAGAATATTCTCTTCGATGACAGCTCTCAGTAATATTTATTTGTGAAACATTTCATGCAGAAAGCTGATCATAAGACATTTATTGATTTGAAGTCCCTCATTAGGGTGGGACTTGAGTCCGGGACTCAGTATGCGAACTTGAAGATAAGTCCCTATTATTTTGGTTATCTCGATGAAAAATTAATGTTTTTTGCTAAAACAAAAAATGTAGAGTAGCAATCAATTAGACCTATCTTGTGAATACAAAAATTAAGCCCTGAATAATGAGTTTTAAGTTTTAGAAAATAATAAACCAATATCTACAATTGCAGAAGAAAACAAAGAAAAAAAAAACCCATCCTTGTGAATATTAATCCAATTAATCTTCAATTATACATGATGGTAGATTCAAATAAATCCTGCGTAAAAATTTATATTTTTACTTTCACAAATCACTGTGAATTGAGAAAACCATCAGCAAAACATGATATTTCCACTACGGCCAAATTTTTTAGCCCATGTGCTTGATTTGAAACCCTTTTGTACGCATATAGTAATGCCTATTGGCTTATTTAGCTTTTTTTTCTTAAAAACAGCTTAAATGTATTGCAGATACAATTCTTCAAACCATAATTTATTTTATTATTTAGTTGTATTTGGTATTCAATTGATAGTTGAATAAATTTACCATGCCGAGACAAATCAAATGCAAATTTATCTAAATTATAAAAATGGTGGTGCATTAGTTAGTAGTATAAATTAACTAAACTTACTGGCACATTTATGTTGTGATCTTACATATCAATATTCTTAACATCTAACCTTGCAACCATCTACTGTATGTATTGAAAAAAAAAACAGCTATTAGGCAGCATGTGAACAGAGCACACCTTTTTTTATGAAATTTTACCTTTTTCACAAACACATTATGTCCAAATTATGATAATGATGAGCCAATTTGATTCTATGAAATTAAGCCTGATGATGTTTGTGACTTACAGACTGTAAACTAAGTATAATAAAAAATGTATTCACTGTAAAGACAATTGTATTTTGCAATGATCAAAGTTTACACTATTGGTTGCTTTTGGTATATTCCTGTAACTTTCATAAGTAGTTTGGTTAGCTTATCTCTAAATAAAGTAAAGATAAGCACTGTTATTATTGTATATAAGCATGGTTGATGAAAGGAATTGTATTATGCATTATACTTTGCCTGTCGTAAATTAGGAATTCTTGGATTTCATACTATTATTATAGTGAATTATCGTACTTTTATGCACATAAAATAAAAGAAACAGTATAATATACACTAAAAAAAGCCAGTTACATGTTTATGACCAGAACAGATATTTAAATGTTATTTTTCATGTTGGTGGATGATGTATATTGATAATGTGATGGTATGTATTTATTTAAAAGATTGATTTACCATCAACTATTATTATTTTAATCTGGTTTTAGCTTCTTATTAAATTTATAAATTGCTTTGTATTTATCTGTTTGTTTTTTTTATAGGCTGTTATATGTATCTGTAATTAATAGTTGATAAAAGCTGAAAAATTCCTTTGAAATACAAAAAAGCTCAAAAAACCTGATGCGCTCATTTGGTTTCTTTATGAAGCTCATGAGCTGAATTCATTTTATTTTATAAATTGAAACTGTTGTATCTCAATGATGAAGCGGCCGATTTAAATGAAAGCAACTATTATGCACTTTAATTTATCACAAATATCTCTAGTATTACTTTTAATGCTGTTGTAATACTTTTTATAATTGGTAAAAAAATGCCGATCTAAAACTTCAGCACATTTGGGCTACTTCATAAGCACAGTTGTTACGCCAGGAGATTATATCAATCTCAAAGCTAAAATATGTACTAAATCATTTAATAAAAATAAAGGAAAACTGTTATAAAATGAAAGAGCACACTAAAACTAAAGGACTTTATTATAAGATCGAACCATCTTCTTTTATATTCACATTCTCTAATTATATGACCTGTTTAAAGGAGTCTATTTATATATATTCATATATCCAATCAAATCTAGGTGACACACACTAGTTCCATATTCCTGCATACACGGAGCTTCATAACATAATACACAGCAATGTAGAACTTAACATATCAAACTGTGTCGTAATCTTAACCAAGGAATGCACCCAGATCTGTGGATGCAACAACAGTGTCTGATTTTTAGCCCATCAAGAAGGCATCGTCAATAGTTAAATTGTCGGCCTTGTAACCGGCCTCAGAAGCAGCCTTATTAAATCTTGTTGTATAATTGTCAGTAGTTTCATCAATCTTCATAGCCGCATTAAAGACTTGTCGTCTTGATTGTAACTTCAAAACAGCATTGTTACCAAACTTCTTATTAAATAACACACTAGCCTGAGTCCAGGTTTCACATAATAGGAGCTCATTGTTAAGCCAGGTATCAAGATCAAAATGTAGGGTAAGTGGAATGTACCGTTTCCAAGTGTTTCAATTTCTTCTCCACTAGAAGAAATTACTTTTTCAAATGACCTTAGAAAATGGTTTACCGATTCATATGCATCTTCCTTTGGGAAGTATTTGTTGTTGCTAGACTTGAGCTGAAACTTTGGTAAGTCTTAGCGATTTAGACGAATACCTGAAGCAGGATCAGTAACCTTGGCACCCGAGTTGAGAACTGCAGCAGAGATCTTGTCGTTGGACAACCTAATTGATGTCTTCATGACATTTATGTCCTTATTCATTTTTTCAATTTTCTCTCTAACTTCGCTTAATTGTTTTACAGCCTTTGGTTCATTGGAGTCAGTAGTAATCATATCAGCCATTAAACTAAGATAAAGGTCTCGATGATAGATTATTTTCTTGAGTATGTCAACCGGATTATTTTTAGTAGTAGCATTAGGGATAGAAACGGGAGCATTGGTGGTTTCTTGAGATTAGTGATCGCAATCGAGCAGTGCGAGCATTAGCAAGCGAGCGAGCCTTATGCTTGGGCTCGCTTGAATTGCGCTTTTTTCAAGGCATTACTTGCTTTGGCTTGCTTGATTAATTTTCTTTTAGCAATTTCCTGCTTGGCGCTCGACGAAAACGTTGAAAGCTTGCTTATATCTTTCTCGAATTGCTTCAAATTGAAATAGACTTGCTTGCTTGTCTGCTTTCAAATCAAGTAAGCAAGCATGTAACGCAGGGAAAATTTATTCAATTTACGTAATTTTAACTTTAAAAATGTCAAAATTCATTACATTTTGAACCAATATCAGGCTGAAAATATATAGCATCATGCTTGCGCTTGCACTCGGATTTGCTCGCTTGTTTATATGCTCGCTTGCTTATATGCGTGCTCGCGCTTGCTTGCTTGCTTTCAAAACTGAGAATGCTCGATATGCAGCTGCTGGACGAGCCGTTGTTGCTTAGGCTCGGGCATGCTTGAGTAACTTTTAAATATTTTAGGCTCGGCAAATGCTTGCAGAAATTGCTTGCGCTCCCTTGGGCTCGGCCATTTTGCGAACGCTAATATCGTCTATTTAGATATAAAAGTATGGCCTTTTATATTGATTTGACATTGAGATCCTGAGATACAATTTAAGGCACTATTGAACCATTAGATCTGTTTGATACTGTAGTTATCTATGGATTGAAATGGATCAATTATAATTTAACCGTTCTTGCAGAGCTTGTGAGTTGTCTTGTTTTAATGCTGCGCTAAATGTGCTTGGATGTTGATTTGATAGCTACTTAATTGGTTAACCACTGGGATGAAATAATATGGTGTTATAATTGAGGTCCAAGCATTCTTGGTAATTACTGGATTAAACTTGGTACGCTAGGAGTTTCTTATATCCGATATCAAGACTTGAACTTCAATGCATGTCGTAGTCAATAGATTGTAAGATGTATTGATACTGTAGAAGGTGATAACGTAATATGATACTAGGTGGAATACAACACTGCCTGATCTATCAGAATTACAACATTCGATATATAGAAGATCTCCGACAAATCTAGCAGATCTTATCTATCCAGTAACTGGTTCCTGTCACCCAGGAACTAACAATGAAACATAACTTATAGCAATATTACCACTGAAACATAACATGTTATATCCATACACATTAATAATAATATCTATTGTCACATCTAATGGATCCCTGTCCATTAGATCTTATCACACAATTCCAATAACTATATAAACCCATATTTAATTCATTCTAATAAACGGTACTTTTTACGTTGATTTTAATTTATAAAGTCTCGATAAATCACTGCCAAATTTACTAGAATAAGCTGGGTTCGACAACATCCCTAATTACTAGAAAAACTGATGGTAAAAGAAAGAACTAAGAGCTTCTAGGTCTTAGTTTAAAAGACTATTTATTGGAATTACATTTCAATATAATGAGTCAGAAATAGAATTGGCTCCAAAAATGGCTGTTTAATATCCTCGAAAACTAACGCAGTGATTCGAAATTGATTTTTGTAAATACCCTGAATGCATAAAAAATTGAAGAATAATCCGTTCTAATTTTATTAGCAAATAGCTGTTTTTGAATGAATATATCTAATATTTAATAATATTTAATTATACATCTAAAGCCTATCCTTGTCGCGTCCAAAAAACTGTAAACTACTGGTTTCGATGAATTTTGATCCAAATGGGCCGAAATTAAAATTACAGACAGCTAAAATTGAATTGTATCAACAATTTAAATTTTAGCTTTCATGAGTTGTTATTTGCTGCATAAATCAAAAATGCCCACCTTTTATAATGTTGGAAAGCTGTGTATCACGCTTTACAAAATGGAGCGTGTGATTAAATCACGAAAATCGGTAATTCTGAAATATTTTCGTGGATATAATGAATTGATACTACAACATCAAAAATGCAAATAAAAGCTAGATAGTTTACCTACACTATGATGCCATATAAAGATATGAAATAAATAATGCTTAGTGCGGTTTGTGTGATTGATTAGGAGACCTGTCGATTAGAATTTTTTACATTTCTAAATACGTACAGCGTTAAAAGCCTTCAAACGCCTTTATCATTATTGGAGATTTGATGCCATAAGTTGCGTCTTTAGTCTTTAATCTGGTATATCATGATTTCAAAAATCTTGAAAATAAATGAAGATGCCAATGATTGAAAATCAGAATTTTGTATCATTTTTAAACATTATGTGATGTGAACAAAGATAATTTCCGAGTAAAAGTTTTGACTAGTGGTATATAACGATGAATTGACGGAAGAGATGGAGTGTAACATGAAATCCTTTTTTCCTTGTTTCAATACCAAAAATAAATCATACTCGCAAAGGAGAATGTTGATAATCAAGAGCAGATGAATGGTATTTTACTGAGATAGTAACAAAAATTTCAAAAGGTCAAATATAAATAAACAAGGGATTGTGAACGATAACACGTATAGCATTGGAGAGGCAAGGTAGGAAAAGAAATTATATACACTGTATGTTATGCGTAAGTTTGATAGTTTTTAAAAATGTTGGCTCTTGACGTTTAGCTTCTTGATTTCTTTGACATATTTTACTGATTTGGAATTGTGTAAGTTTTCATTTCAAGTATAAATTGTATTTTAATTACCATTATACAGCAACAACTTGAGAAGAACTAGCAATATCATCGTCATCAACTATGATAAGCTCATCTTCGTCCTCTACCTCTTTCTCCTCATCTTCATCTTTTTGTGTCATGGCAATACGAATTGAGTTTTCTTCAGTATCGCTTTCACAAAAGCCTTCAATATCTTCCAAGTTTAATTCACCTTCGGCTTCACACTTTGCAAGCAAATCGTCAAACCAGGACTCCAAACATTGTTCACTTTCGTGCTTGACTCTTTTTGCATCTGCATTGGATTCATCAGCTGATAGCCCATCAATTTCCAACATCAAAACTTTAAACGTTTCCATCACCTCTGCTGAAATTTCACCAGAAGAAGGCGTTGATTTGATTGTGTCAAGAACTTGCGTTAGTTCAGTCAACAGATTGTCATTGTTATTGACTTCATTTCGAGCACGCTTTGGTGACTCTATTGTATCTTTGATGTCTTCAGAAGAAAGAGACCGACTGCGTTTACTCGACATCTGTGCGTAATAAATCTATAGATAAAATCGAAGAGAAAAGAAAGAAAAAATATCAAGTTGAACTCAACTTTTGTAAAGATTTTACTGGATTAGGAAAGATGCAAAAGTTTTCAATCTAGCATTTTGTCTCAGTACATTTGACATATTGTGTTGATTTTACACGGAAAAAATTACAGAAATTTTATGAAAAAGAATAGAATATATTTAAAGAAAAAGGTAAAAGAAAAAATTAAACTAAAATCATTTTATATGACAAACAAAAGGGGCGGATTTCTACTCTTCATCTTCATCCATGGAGTCATCCTCCTCTTCACTACTCTCGCCCTCAGCGACATCCAAGTCCATATCTAACTCTTGATCACAGCCATTATAACTGTCAGACATTAAATATACCTTCATAGTATGTTGACCAGCCTTAGGAGCCACGAAATCAAGTTTCACATTCAATTTACGTTGTAATGTAACTCTCTTAATAGCTAACAATGTCTTTGTTTCAGGATCGCCAATAACAATCCACCAGCCTTCGTCCTTCTTCTTGGGGAAGAATGGTGCAATGACAGGACCAATATCTTGTTCTTCTTCATCTTCATCTTCACGCTCAAGTTGAACTCTGACATTTACAATACTACCAGCAGAAACAGATTCCTTATCAGTAACATCAAAACCAACCTCAACACTAGGGTATCTATTGACGAAACGAATAACTTCACGCAATTTACGTTGATCCATACGGAGACAATCATTACGCTTATCTTCTTCTAATTCCATAATATCAAATACTGATTCAACTTCATTAGCCTCGAATCTCTTGATAACATCATTAGTGAAATAAGGAATTTGCTTGAGAGGAGAATCACGATCCCACATGGCTTGAACAGACATTTGTGATAATTCCATAGCAGCTAAAGCAGGTGACAACCAACCATTTGAAGAAATGACATCAACACAGGCTTGTAAAAGAGGAATGACCTTTTCAACAATTACAGTTTGATCAGATTGAAGATCTGGTGGTAATTGTACACGAGAGAAATGTGCTTGTAATAAGATATTGGTCTTGATTCTAGGAGTATTGAATTTGGGTGTTGCTAATTTGACAGGCACACGATCATAGATACGCTTGAGTACAGCTTCTTCGTGATGACGAATAGGAATGTTATCAAATTCTGTTGCAGAAGACACAATTTCCAAAAGACCTCTGAGCTTGGTAGTGTTCTTCAGACTGACACTGAACATATCCACTGTTGTGTAATTGATATTATAGTAAGCAGCAATCATACCCAAATTGAGAGGGCTAATGTCCATTTCATCTTCAATTGTAATACACTTGGTTTCTTCCAAATCAGTGAGAGTAGTTTCAACAAGTTCTGAAAGATGATCAGACAAATGACGATGTGAAGTACCTTGCAAACCATAGTAATTAGGATTATGTGCCATACGTCTGTACAAGAAAGTCCAAGTAAGATAATCAACAGCATCTTGCTTATTTTCAATAGTCTTGGTAACAATTTCAGCATTGAAATGATCATGTAAGAGTTGATCCAAATGAGATTCAACAGGCAAAGCTTCGTACAAGAACTTTTTGTAAAACTCCTTCTTATTGCCTTGACACATCAAGACACATTTACCAGTTTCATCAACATTAGGACGACAAGCACGACCCATCATTTGTAAGACATCAGTAATAGGATAATCAGCATAACGATGTTCTTTACCCTCAAAGTATTGTGTACCCATAATGACAACCATGTGAGAATGAAGAGTAAGACCCCAACAAGTATCACGAGAAGCAATGACAACTTGAATAGCACCAGTCTCATAAAGTTGTTCAACAATCTTCTTATCTTGCTTAGAAAGTGCTTCATGATAGAAACCAATACCGTGATAAAGAGTTTCGACCAAAGACTTGTCTTGAACACGATCCAACAAGGATTGAATTTCCTCCAATTTGCAACGCAAGAATTGATGGGGCTTATCATCAGCAACACAATAAGTGATAAGATCGACAGCTGTCAATTTACATTGCTTTCTAGAAGGAACAAACACAATAGAAGGCTTATTATTAGCATGTGCAGTAATAGCAAGGTAGGTAGGTTTAGCCATAGCAATCATGAGGGAAGCAAAATGAGGAACATTGTAACTTTGAATATGGATCTCTAAAGGAACAGGACGCACAGAAGGGTGGAAATTGAACACAGTTTGAGATGTAGCACCAATCCATTCACCTAAATCACGAGCATTAGCAAGAGAAGTACCCATTGCAACAATACGAATAGTCTTTTGAGTTTGAGAAGCAATATATCTCATTCTGGAAACAATAACTTCATAGGTTGGACCAAGATCACCACCAATCATATGAACTTCATCAGCAATGAACAAATCGACATTTTGGACGTTCTTTCTTTGCTTCCAACGACGAGAAATGACATCCCATTGAGTAGGAGTACAACAAATGATATCACCACGCTCTAACAATCTCAAATCTGCACTAGTTTCACCAGTTAATGCAACAACTTCCTTGTTGAGTTTGCCAAACTTCTCAGACCATTCAGCAACACGCTCATCAACAAGTTCTTGATAGGGAGCAATGTAGACAGCACGAGAATCACTATTTTGATTCCATAAATGAAGCAGAGCAAATTCAGCACAGACAGTTTTACCAGAGCCAGTTGGGGCACCAATAAATGTATTTTCATTAGTAGTATACAAAGCATTAAATACTTGAGTTTGCACAGGATTGAAATGACTAATCCAAGCAGAGTAAAGCTTCTCGTATTCAGGATTATTCAAACCAGAAATAGGCAAAGGTTGAAGGTCATGAAGTTCAGTATGAGGAGCATACTTTTCAGGAAGAATCAAATGCTTGAAAGAGACGGGTAACTTGGTTTCACAATGCAACCAGCGATCAGCAACAATAGTAACATAGTAATTGGGAGGCAAAGGTTCAAAGAGAGGAACAGTGAAGGATACCAAATGTTCTTCTTCGGCATATCTTTGTTTCAAGACGAAATAATCATGATGCAAGATATGTTCACCATCAACATCCTCAACCAAAATCCAGAATGCTTCAGCAAGACCATGTACCTTTTCATCCCATTGGAAATCAGGAGTAATAGTCAATTCAACCTTGAGCAAAGAACGAGTTACAGGTTGTACATGAGCTTGAAGATCCAACTTGGGGAATTGATGAACAAATTTGTGAAGAGTACGACCAGCCTTAGGCTGACCGATCAATTCACCAAGTTCTTGAGGATTCAAATCAAAATATCTCTCCCAAGGGAACTCCTTACGTTCCAAGCGACGAACAATGTCTTGAGGCATGGCCTTGAATTGACGCAAGGGAGACATAGGCAACCACATACGCTTCTCAACCATCTTACACAAGTTCAAAGCCTTCTTAGTTAATTGAGCCCAACCACGTTTCAAACAAATCTCAAACATGGCACGGATAATACGACCAGCACTTTGAGTAACGTAAACCATATCAGATGTCAAAGCAAAACCATCCAATTTAAGTTGAGAAATATAAGCTTGCAATAAGACGTTGATCTTGGCAGTAGGTTCTTCTAAACTTTCCTTTACAGGAACAGGTACACGCTCAAGTAATTTTTGCAATTCCATCTTTTCTTCTTCACGGACAGGGATATATTTGAATTCATCAGAGAGTGCAAAGACACGGAAAAGTTCAATTTCACTCATCATAGGACGTAAATGTTGGTTGTAAGTAGACATAGAATGATGAGTAACATAATAATGAGAGGCAATACGACCCAATTCAGTTACTTGGAAACGGCCAGACTTCTTATCATATTTGATGAGATTACATTTATCTAAAACTGTGGCTGCAGAATGGATCAAATCAACACGCTTTTGTTCTAAATGAGGATCATCTTCAAGGTCATCTTGTGATACGTTATAGAGTGAAGGATTGCGAAGCATACGAACGTAAAGATATGTATAACCCAACCATTGAACAGCTTCATCACGATTTCTGATAGAACCTAAAACAATTTCGGCATTGAGATTGTCTGCCAAACGAGATACAAACTGAGATTCGATAGGCAGTTGTGTATTAAGCAATGATAAATAATATTGCAATTCTGAATGGGCAGTAATGATAATACCCTCACCATATGTATCGAACTGTGGACGACCAGCACGACCCAACATTTGAAGAACATCTTGAGGAGAAAGTTCGACCCAGCGACCTTTTTCTGGTGAATAGATTTGAGTACCCTTGATAATAACAGCATGAGCAGGTAAATTAACACCCCAAGCAAGAGTGGCAGTAGAGCAAAGAACCTTAATGTGGCCATCAGCAAACAATTCTTCTACAAGAGTACGATCAGCACGAGTCATACCAGCATGATGAATAGCGAAACCATAAGGCAAAAGATCTTGAAGATTAGTATCTTTAACAGTAGCAGCTTCAGATTGTAAAATTTCACGACTAGCAGAATCTTGCTTCAAGAAACGAGTAATGGTATCTTTATCTAAAGCCATATCACGAAGAGTCTTTGCAGTCTTGGCAGTTTCCTTACGAGAATGAGCAAATACAAGAACTTGATTCTCTTCTCTTTGATCAATTTGTTCAATAACCTTTTCGTAGCAAACCTCGTTCATAGTTTGGAAACGCTTAATAGCCTTCTTTTCAGTAACACCAATGAATTGTTGCTTTAATGGACAAGGACGGAAAGAGCTATCAAAATGGAACAAACCTGTCTTATTATCAACACGCAAGAAAGCTGCGACGTCAACATAATTAGGTAAAGTAGCTGACAAACCAACAAGACGTACAAGTTCTTGAGTTTGTTCCATATTACGAATGGTACGAGAAATGATACTTTCCAATACTGGACCACGATCATCATGCAACAAATGAATTTCATCAATGATAATAAGACGAACTAAAGATGTATAACTACGATCAGTAGCTTTACGGGTAATAACATCCCATTTTTCAGGTGTTGTAACAATGATTTGTGTTTCAGAGATTTGTTGTTTAGTAAGTTGACGATCACCAGTTAATTCAGCAACATTAATACCATAAGGCTTGAGACGTTGACTAAAGTTACCAACCATTTCAGCAACTAAGGCTTTCATAGGAGCAATATATACAATCTTAAAAGCATCCAAATCAATCAAACCAGTTTCAGGATCACGATTTTTACCAAGTTCATGTAAAATGGTAAGCATAGCTACATTAGTTTTACCAGCACCAGTGGGAGCACACAATAAAACATTCTCATCACTACTAAAAGCGGTGGGGTAAAGTCTACTCTGGATACGGTTAAGGGTTGTGGGACCTACAAATGCTTCCTGAGCCCATTCAGGCATTGATTTAATAGGTACAAGCTTTTCACCAGTAGCAAATTGTTCAGGCTTGGGAGCAGGTACATGAATTTCCTCATAACCCTTCTTGGAACGTTTGAAAGAACCATCAGGGAGTTTAACCTTCTTATTTGACATGAGATGAGAACCTTGCTCAAATGCAAGATCTTCTAAATCAATCATTTGACGAGGAGCAACAGTAGTACCTGGAGTAATGGTAACTGTGGTAGGCAATTGTCCACGGCTGCGCCCAGTAGTGGCTCCTTCGTTATCAATCTCCATAGCTGTATCAACGACACCTTTTCTTTCAAGTGCTTCACCACGGCGTTGACGATCACCGCTAAGACTACGCAAGATCCAACCCAGATTTCTATCCTCAATCTCTTTTTCAACAGCAATTTTATCATCACCATCTACACGAGCAAGACGAGTACACCAATAGATGAGATCACGGTTCTTTGTAAGGATTCTAACAAGATCAAATTTATCATAGTCGAATAAACCCATCAATTCGTTTTCGCAATCACGGATATCAATTGTTTCAGATCCAAGGATTTCGAATGCTTGAACAGTCTTTTCTTGGGCAGTATGAGCATCAGGATATTGAGCGGCAATTTGACGTTGAAGCCAGAATGCATCGATATCATGAGGGAAAATGGAATCATCATCTTGAGAAGCATCAGTTTTCTTATGTGCCTTCTTCTTTCCTTTTTCTTGTCCAGGAAGAACTGTCTTAAAGCCATCCTCTTCATCTGTAGATTCAGCTTCTTCCTCGTCATTGACAATTGGAGCTGCAGTTTCTTCATCTACGTCTTCCTCATCATCGTCTTTCATTTCATATTGATCATCTTCTTCTTCCTCATCGTCATCATCATCAAAGACAACAGCAACACCGAGTTCATCATCAATCTCGCCAACTTTGTCGCCATTTTCATCAACATCCATAGCTTCACCTTCTGCAGAATAATCGGTGATCTTTTTTGACAAATTGACTAATTGAGCGAAATGTTCAGATTCAATATGACCAATAACTGATTCAATTTCTTTCTTTTTGTCGAAATCTTTAAGAGTATCTGTCTTTAATGTTTCTAAAACGTCGTCTGCAGCACTTCTAATAACATCACGAGCTTGATCGCCCAAATGCTCGTAAACAAAAGATAGAATATGTTCATAAGCTTCGCGTGTTTCTTTAGTACGGGGTCTATAATTGAGGCCTTCCCAATCTTCAGTAGCTGAAAGAACTGAAGAATAACCGTATGCTTTGCTGATAGCTTTTTCTTCCTTCTTTTTGCGTCTCTTTTCATTGGAATCATCAGAACGTTTAGCAGCTGCTTTTTTCTTTTTTTGTTCAATATCTTTAGGTGCCTCTCTTTCTACACGTGAACCAAATCCTTTGGGATCAATTTTTCCCCATAAAGAATCAGGCTCTCCAGTAGGTTCTTGATCTCTACGAGGTAATCCTTTACGATTAGCTTGTAAAACCAAACTGGAAGTTGCGGCATATTGATACTGGTTTGCTTTAGCAAAGTTTTCAGCCATTTTTTATATGATGTTATATACAAAAAAAAATTACAGGAAAGCTTTGATAAATAATTGCAAGCTCTATAAACATGACATTTAAGTCGAATCAGTACGCATTTTCTCATGTATTTTTAATTGTACTATACCAAGAAATTATAAAATAAAAGTGAGTTGCAGTTATAAGTTTAGTTTCAAGAGAAAGACAATCGTTTGAAGGCTACAATATTGCTTTGCAGACATACAAAATTATCAAGTAGCCGTTGCGTCATAAATGTAGTGGCTTGCGATGCCTTTATTGAAGACCCGGATAAAGTACATTGAACAAACTGCGGCGCCTACAAATGCCATTGTGAGTTGATTTGTTCAAGTTTGACAGATAATACATAATAAAGTTAAATAGGAAAGAGTAGTATAGGGTATTAGGACAACTTAGAATACCAGACAATTGTTCACATTGAGTTGTATTGCCAGATTTCTCATCATTTCTGTTTAGTAGCCCATCACATTTTGAAAATCCAGCACCTTTTCTTTAACTTTAAAGGATTTTTATACATGATTAAAGCGAGATAATTGATGGATAAACTGAAAATAATATTTAATAATGTGCAAAGAATATTATTTTTTATTTTTTTACTTGTTTCGCTAGAGTTTTAAACAGCAGGATGAAATTTTGAAGTGACATCCCATTCTCATATATCATCCAAAAAGAGTATTTTATAAATATGAGCGAATGCTTTTTTCTTAATAAAAAAATTATAGGTATATATTTCAGATGTTATATTGCGTGATAAAACTAGCTATGGCCGTATAAACTTTTTAAGAGACGTGAAACAATCCTTTAAAAAATGTATCATCAATGAACTTTTTTTTTTTTTTTTTTTTTTTTTTGTAACAGTCGGTGCTTCAACAATACGGGAAACAAAAATAGAAGGGTGGCATTATGATCGCTGTACAAATGTAACTAGAGAACAATAAAATGATCTGCTACTTTTTTCGATGAGTATTTACTTCTTATTTAGAATAAAAAAGCATGAGATTAGAGCTTAATTGTGAGATTAGAGAAATTAGAGGGTTTGGAACAACATCAAGTGACGCATGTATTTTTGATAATCAATACTTGATATGTTTATGAAGACTAATGCATATTTTTATGAGAATGATATTATGTAGACTATTAGGCTTGGAAGCCATTTCTGCTAACTTTAATAATAGAGCTTATGTATCATTCAAAAGCTCTCGTTTACTTATCTTAACTTAAGCATATGTTAAAGATGATCCACCAAGTTTGTGTGGGCTTGAAAAGATATGATACACTCTTTCACTGTGCCATGTCTCACATACATACTATATTTACTCGCATTCATTATGTAGATCTTTATTGTTAATATTTAACATACCAAAATATGCAATAGTATTAATAAAATTGCTTTCCTATATATTCTATTGAGAGACGTTTCTCTGATGTATGTATAATGTGGTAGATGTATTCATGATAATTTGGCATTTGGTATGCTCTTTATATTAAAATAACATCAATTTTAATGATACAATATATACTTATTAGTCTCATTTAGTGAATTAATGCAATATTTTATAAACATCAAAGTATGATTGAAATTCAAGTAAGGTCATCTGTTGGTGCAATGCATGACAGAAAAGTTCAAGTCAGGTACACACAAATGTACCCTCACACACCAGTTCTTGTCACACCAAAATAAATAACGTTAGTAAACCATCAACAATACAGCAATGAAACATATATAAAGCCTTTTCAGAACTTTTATATCTCTTTTTCTCTCTTTTCCTTCTTTTATACCATTTTATCATAACTTAACATGACTTCAGCTGATTTCGGAAGCCCTTTAAGAAAGTATAAATTAGTCTTTCTTGGTGAACAAAGTGGTATATATAATAAAGCTATTGTTTACTATTTTTATATATTTTAATATAACTATATAGTTGGAAAAACTTCCCTTATCACTCGATTTATGTATGATACCTTTGACAGCACCTATCAGGTCAGAAAATCATAATATTTTGTATTCAATAGTTTCTAATCCTTTATTATCAGGCTACTATTGGTATTGATTTTTTATCAAAAACAATGTATTTAGAAGATAAAACTGTCCGCTTACAGTTATGTAAGTGTAGTGTACACATATATTTCTTTGTTCAGTATTACTCACTATCTAGGAAAAAATTATTCAGGGGATACAGCAGGACAAGTAAGTATCATGCATGTACAACAACGCACAAACAATCATTTTAAATCCGCGTTTTTGATTCAATAAGGAACGTTTCCGAAGTTTGATTCCGAGTTATATCAGAGACTCTTCAGTTGCTGTCATAGTCTATGACATGTCAAGTAGGTAAATCTCTCATATTCAACATTCAAACACTTAAAATTACATGTATATAATAGATAAGGAGTCGTTTTTGAATACAACAAAATGGATTGATGATGTACGAGCTGAGAGAGGAAACGAAGCCATTGTAGTACTAGTGGGAAACAAGACTGATCTTAGCGAAAAAAGGTTAATTTAAACAAATACTACTATATATAATATTAACATTAATTTATACAGAGAGGTAACGACTGAAGAAGGAGAGAAAAGAGCTAAAGATTTGGGTGTCATGTTTGTTGAAACTAGCGCAAAAGCTGGACATAATGTAAATAAAAGAATTTTTCTGATAAACATTTGTATCTAATTCTATACTAGGTAAAAACACTTTTTAGAAAGATTGCACAAGCCTTGCCAGGAATTAATGGAAACAGCTCGAATGATGAGAAAAATCAAAGTAAGCATATGATTTATTATTCAAACCCGTACACATATGTTAACAATATATTACAGTGCAAAAAATTAACCTCAGCAACTCTGGTTCAGAAGCAAGTGGATGCGCTTGTTAAATTGTTTATATATGATAAAAATAAAGTGATACTTGCCACACTGAACAAAATATATGTTTCGTTTGACAGTATCTTGAATAACCACTTTTAAATTCAAAAGACACCTTTTCAAAAATAATACTAAGTATGAATGTTTTATTTTTACAGATATTTTTTTTTTTTGTTACTGATGTTTGCTTGGGCCAATAATCTAGCATGAGATTTTGTTGTATCGTTAACTCCATCAAACACTTAAATTTATATCCAAAAAGTGCTCAGTAGATAGCACTATTGCTTACTATTTGTTTTATTATTAATTGCTGACCAAATGAAGCAACTCATATAAGGAACAAAGGTTTACGATTTTCTGGTATGCTTCCAGCGATGGCCATGTTTATGTTTATAATATTGGAGAGGTAAGAATAAAACTCAATGTACTGTATATCAACTCTAACGCAATAATTATAACGTAAGACTATATTATCATCAAATAAACTACCACACAATATTAACATGTATAAAGATTTACAGCAATAAGCTTAAATCAAGTGGGTACCGCATTGTGAATTCTTAAAAAAGTTCTCAAGTATTATAGAATCTCTCATTTTTAAGACTTACAAGGCTTATAAGCGGAATATTAATTTAAAAAATTATTTTTGTCCAGATCATCAATTTTGACATTTTCTAATTTTTTTTTTCTGATTTTGCAAATCTAGAGTTAATTATAATACCAATTATAAGAACAAAAAATATACGCATATATAGAATTTAGTGCTCTATTTGCTCAATAAAAAACAGCAAACGTTTTTATTGCAAAATATTACATGAAAATCCTTTAGCCAAAAATCCGTTTTTGGGCCAAAAATACAAAGTTTCATTACTTAACATTTAATATTAAGCTTTTATAAAGTGTGTATTAGTTATGACTACAATTTTCTCTCACAATGTAATATATTTAAACGTTGATTTTGGTATCAAAATTTGATTTTTCTGTTTTTTGATAAAAATCATGAGTGTTGGTAAGGATAAAATGAGGCCCGAAAATGTCCGCTACAAAAACTGAATTTTCAGACCGCACATGGTTAAATATAAGAAAAGTTTAGAAAAAAAAGCATTTTTATTTAAAAATTAGATATATACTGTACCATAATAATAGTCTAAGGTCTAAGAGACTTAGCCGTTCGATCTTCCTATAATGCTCAATTACGACGTTGCTCTACAGGCTCGCTTGTGCAATTTTTTAATGAATGCATGATGTAACAGACGGGTTTTTTGGTAGAAAAATGCATGTTTATATGATAACAGATATTGCCTATTTTGTTTTTTAGCTTATGGTTTATGTGCTGTAATACTGCTTTCACATTGGCTGAAATGCGCAATTTAGCAGGGGTTTAACTGCGTTAAATAATGTAAAGCCTTGAAAATCCTTTTCTACGTGCATTGTTGGTTCTCTCTTTTTGTTTCATATTCCAAGGATATATTCACCGTTTGATAAGGCATATCAGACTATTAAGCTGGTATTATTTTCTTTTGTCTGAATACGCATGCTAACATAAGGGAGCATTATTTTTAATATAGGTGGTAGCAGTCTACATTAGAGACTGATATTTTCATTTAACTGTATTCTAAGATCAGATATCATTATTTACTACTGTATTGTTGGACGTATTTCTTGATTACCAGATCAAATTGAAGGCAATGATATTTATATCTATTCGATGAAAAACTAGAACTGGTTACAAACCCACGAAATGTTCCGGGAAAGTAATAAAATTTCAAACAATATAGAAACACAAAAAAAGAACAATCTAATGTCTTGCCTAATTACCATAATAGCTTTGATTGTATATATACTGTACTTGAAAACAAATCTTTTTACAGCTGACAATCGTAAACTAAAATAGTAAGGTTAAAGAAGGTTAATTTGTTAATTTTATGTTTTATGGGTGATAAAGTAGCATTTTTAATCTTAGATTTGTCTTGCGGTATAAATTTAAGCAGTAGTAAGTGCTATTTAAGTTTATGCCCGAGCAAAAACCATTGTTGCTTCAAATATTACAGCTACAATCATATTTACAAATGATGGTAATCGTAAATATATTGGCTGTTGAATGTATTGCTCTACTACATCAACAACCTATTGAATTGTATTGTCTATAATCTGTATTAATAAAAGCAAATGTAATTTAAAAACACATTCCAATAAAAAATGCGATGGAATTTTGAGAACGGCATGATGCTCATGTACAAACCAATTTGTGCCTATACAAACAGCTCATTATGTTCATGGTCAGATTTTATTATTATGCACAAATGGGGATAATGATATACGTATGGGCAATTCTACTACTGTATTATGCACACATGGGATTAATGTCATGCATATGGATATAATCTATAATTCTGCACATACAGGATTGGCGTTGTGCTCGTGCGCAGTTTCTTTTGTTGAGCCCATGTGCATATTGTTATCTTTTAATCATATTCAGTGGGCACAACAGCTCAGGCTATAGTATGCAGCCCACCTGGGCACAGCGAAATCATCTTGTGCAGCACATGTTGGCCGTAGTGTTAATATGGAATTATGAATTGATAATAAGATATTTGACAATTCACAACTTGAAGTATTTTTAAATCCTGTTTTCGAGTTTTTAGCTGACAAAAAAAACACGAATACCCTTAACCGAGTTTGCATAAAAAACGACCCGTTAAAGCAGCCAAGCTCGGTCAACCGTAATACGATGTGTTGTTTGTGAAATCCTGGGAGAGAAGCACCAACCCCAACATATCGTGCAGACGACAAAATGGGGCAAAGGCAGCGTGATGATTTGGAGATGTTTTTGAGCTGGTGGTTTCAGGCCATTGGCCATCATTGACGGTAATGTTGATTAAGACACTTATGTCAATATTTTCTCACAGACGTTTCTTCCTTGGTTTGTGGAATTGAGTGACAAGTATTACAAGGACTTCGTCTTTGACGAAGATGGCACTACCTGCCACACAGGCGGCTATACTACATGGTAAAAGAGCTCACATTATTCGATCAGGCGCTTTGATTACTGACCCTCTCAAAAAAGCTCTGATCTGAACCCCATTGAGAACATCTGGAGCTGCCTTGATAAGCTTATTAATGACAAAAGGGCTAGGATCAATAATAATATTGAAGGACTTACTGTAAGTCAGCTTTAGAAAAAGCTCGGGAAAGAATAACTGTCAAACTTGCTGGTAGGTTGGTCTCTAGCATGAAAGACTGTTTTCAAGCGGTTATTGATACCAAAGGCGGCCAAACAAAGTATTGAAAATAGTTTTTTTATTTTAATAAAATGTATATGTTGAGCTATCTTTCTGTTTACTTTGGAGTTATACGCATCTGCTCTGAGCATCATGCTGCAGTCTGTCGTCATGTAAGATACATGATGTTTTTTAGTACTTCAAAAAATAAAAAATCGTATCAAAATCAATGGTTTGTGATTGTAGTTGTTATTGTTTTTGTCTTTTTTGTTGCTTTTTTTGTAGTTGTTGCTTTTATTGTGTTTGTTTTTATTGTTGCTTTTGTCGTTGTGATTGTTGTTTTGGAATTTACAATTATGTATGATAACATCGAGAACCATTGCTTGAGCTAATGATCACAATCGAGCAGTGCGAGCATAGCAAGCGACGAGCGAGCTATGCAGTCGGGCTCGTTTGAATTATGTTTTTCAGGATATTAATTGCTTTGTTGGCTTGCTAGAGTAAATTTTTTTTACCAATTTCTTGCTTGGCTCTCGGAAAAAAACATCAAAAGCTTGCTGGCATATTTGCTCGAAATGTTCAAAATTGAAATAGGTTTACTTGCATGTAAATCTTGCTTGATTTGAAAGGGAACAACATAATATCATGGAAATAATGCAATTTTTGATTTTTAACATTGTTAGCTAGGAAAACCATGATAACATTAAAATAATGTAGATGAATAATATTATTGAAAAATGTTACCTGACCATTCACCAAAAGTTGAACTAAAATTGGTTGTAAAAAAATTAAGCACCCCAATCGAGGTGTTAATGCTTTATTTGTATTTAAAAGATAGATGTTTAAATATACACAATGAATAACTAGAAAATAAAGTTAAAACTAGATATATTTATTGAGTATATTGTAGGTAAAAAGATAACGAATCCATCTCGAACGACATCAGGATTCAGGGTATTTATATGTTTTGGAAGCGTGGATATAGAGTCTACAATACAGAGTGTATGAAAGTATGATTTCATCTTCTTGAAGAACTAGTTGATTACAACATGATGATATAATAGGTTGGCCATAGCAAGTTTAGTAGGATACGACCAAGTTAAGTATATAGGATCTTCATGCTTGATTTACTTTAGATTGTGAATGTTGATACAAATGGAATAGTTGAATTCCATTTCCAGGAACGAGTTCATGATTGGCTCACTTCAGGATCTCAGGCTACACCATTTCATCATAGACTAAATGTAACATAACTAAATGAAATAAAATTGGCATACATCATTATCACCTCATACTCATCCTTCTATGCTAAGAATAATGTCTACATAATCCTTTGAGCACTTCTACTAGTAATACATGTACCCAGTATAGTCTATGTCCTAAACAATAGATACAGTCAAAAGCTATGATGTTGTTTTTATTTCAGCAAAAAGTATCGATTTCGCATTGAGATAATCAAAAAATAGTATATATCTGAGTTCCAAAATCAATTTGTGAAATCGACCCGAAAATGATCAAAAAAACAAAATTGGTTAATAGCTCGTGAAATGGAAAACAAGTTGAATTAGCGTACTAAATGCTTTTTATACAGTTTTGAATTCTACATTCATTTCAATAAATTTCAAATAAAAACTTCACATTAAATTTTGCGTAAAATAAAATTGAAATTTTGGAGGTTTTTTTGAAGATACACATCACTTTTCATAAACAAATTTTAAATATAAATAACGGAGATAATGCGCAGCAAAATTATCTATTGATTTAGCTATTATTCAACCTTTTAACTGCATTTTTCGTAGAGAAAACAAGATTTTTGCCATTTTTTTTTCAAATTCAGAATTTGGAATGAGGGTATACAAGGGGAAATTTGACGCTAGAAACGAAGATATCTCTTTATACACATTTTTGAGGATATCTCCACGAAAAATCAATATTTTGAAAAAACGAAATTGAGTCCGAGAGAGCTCAATGAGGTTGATGACATGAATGTAAAAAAAATACCACTCAATTTAATGAATATTTGAAATCTACTACAAAAATGTCAAAAAAATAAAAAAAAATAAAAGTGTTTAAATTTTTTTTATACTTACACATGTTATGAAGCTCGTTAAAACAAGTAATTATTACTAAAAAAAAAGTGTTAGTATAGCTTAATTTTTCGTAGAGATATGGTGTCTCAAAGTTTTTAATATTTCGTGTAAAAATCTGAAACTTTAGCATTAAAAATGTTATATCAACTGCAAAAAATAAGATATTTCTGAATACATGTTTTTAAATTAAAGCTGAACATCTCAGGTATATTGACATATAAGTTTTTCTTGGTGTTATTTAGTGAAAAAAAAAGTTGTATAGGAATGAAAAGTTAGACCCAGTTTTTAGGGGAAAAGCAGTGAATTTTGCTGTTTTTGAGTCTTTTGTAAGGTATAAATTAAATTTAAAAATAGATGGCATAATGCAACCAAATTATATATATATAGCAATATCTAAGGTATATTTTAAAAGGCGTTTGGGATAATGTTAGCTATAGAAAAGATGGCACGCTCCGATTTTGAAGACTGATTTGTTTCGTTATCACATCTTGTTTTTTTTTCTAGTAAGTCCTGTAATTGACGAACTATTGACTTGTTGTTGTAATGCCCCACTTTGATCATTTCACATAAAAAGCTATATTCCATATGTTAAGACAGATTTTGATGATTATTCATAGATATCCACTTTAAGGGAAATTGAATTTTCAAAAATCAAATTTAAAGGTTTTGAATGTTAAATTTCTTTTATTGATTCAAAACTCAAAGTTCAAAATTTCATAATACTTATTTAGACAGAAAGGGTTGTAGGCTACGGACCTACGACTCTATTTTTATTTCATAAATTTGGATAAACCAAACTTTCTACACCGGTGAATGCCAAAATATTTTTTCAAATAGTTATACGGCTTTTTTGAATGAAACTAGTTGCTATACATTTATGAGCACCTCATGCGCACCCTCAAAGTTTACAAAATGTGATTTTATAAACATTGCTTCAAATTCAAAGCAGTTTTTCAAGGCAAAAATCATTGGTATAGTGAAAATCAAGCTTTCCGAGTATGGAATAATCAACCTTCTGTCATTTATTTGTTTACGGCTGTTTGAATCAATATTAAATATCCAAATATGTTTAAAATATTGATATAAAACACATTTTACTACAATTTTGATTATTCTTAAAGAGGACAGTGCTTTATCTATTTCGATAGTAGTTGTCATTGTCATATATGTCTGTTCTGGCTGATTTAATGCTATTTCTAATTTGAAATGGTTATTATTAATCTACAAACCCTACTAAAAAAAAGAGCACAATTCATTCTTATGGATTAGCCAGCAAATTAATGAATGCTAAAGAAGTTAATTCTGAATATTTTATAGCGACAACACTATATTTTAAAACTTTCAGCTCATTTGGATCAATATTCTTTGATCAAGAGCGTTTTCCAGTTGTATTACTCTTTTTAAGTAGAGGAAGAGAGGTTTTTGTTTAAAACATGCATCAAACTCCTTTAAAAACAGTTCTTAGCTAATGAAATCAAGTTATATTATTTGTAGAAGCACTGCGCACTAAGATGAACCTTAAAAATTAATTTCAAACCATTATTTGATTTTATAACAATTTTTAAAGAATATCTGAAACAACTCATCATACAAAATAGTTTAAAAAGTACACATTTTCATTGTTTCTCCAGTTCCACAGCAATTCATGGATGCTGGAACTTCTTCAATTCTGCGGATTAACACTAAACGTACCTACCAATGCAGCGGGAGATCATTTGGATCCATATTCAGCGAGATATCTAGCGTGTTTAATGACCTTGGCGTCATCATTGATCAGAAACTAATCTAAAATACGATTGCGAAAATTAAGTGCTAATTGAGGTAATAATTTTGTGTTCACAAGATAGATCCAGCTGAAAGATACTTTACATTTTTTGTTTCAGCAAAAAACATTGAATTTTCGTCGAGATAATCAAAATAATAGTTCACTGTACAGCTTACGATCTACAATCCTATGATAACTGGGTTTCAAAATAGATTTGACAAATCGACCAGAAAATAATTCAGAAGACAAAATCGTTTGATAGCTTATGAACTGCAAAATAAATGTACTTAGCATATTAAATGGTTTTTGTACAGTTTTAAATTCTGCATTCACTTAAATAAAATTCAAAAAAATGTTGCACATTAAATTTTGCGCAAAATGTGATTGAAATTTTGGAGGTTTTTTGAAGATATGGATCGCTTTTTATAAGCATATTCTAAATAAAAATAATAGAAATGATGCGTAGTCAAATTATCTATTGATGGAGCTATTGTTGAATTTTCTAGCTGCATTTTTTATAGAGAAAATGAGATTTTCATCAATGTTTTTTTTCAAATTCAGAAATTGGGATGAGGATATACAGAGGAAAAACTGAAGCTCGAAGCGAAGGTGTTCCTTGATACACATTTTTGAAGATATTTCTATGAAAAATTAATGTTTTGAAGAAAACTAAATTGGGTTTGATAGAGCTTTTTAATGGGCTTCATAAAATAGTTGTAAAGCAAATGCTGCTCAATTTAACAAATTTTTTGAAATCAACTACAAAAATGAAAAAAAATAAAAGTGTTCAGAATTATTTTATACTGAAATACGTTATAGAGCGCTTCAAAAAGAGTAAGTTTTATTATTTAAAATTGTTAGTATAGCTTAATTTTTCGTAGAGATATGAAGGCTCAAAGTTTTTAATTATTAGCAGTGAAATACGTGTAAAAATCTGAAACATTAGCATTGAAAAATTAATACCAACTGCAAAAAAATAGGATATTTCCGGATACTCATTTTTGGATCAAAGTTGAACATCTCAGGTACATTAGCATATGATTTTTTCTTACTGTTATTTAGTGAAATAGAAAGTTAAGTAGGGATGAAAAATTAGACCTGTTTTTAAGAAAAAAATGATAAATTTCACCTGTTTTCAAGTCTTTTATATAGCGAGTTAAGGATTAATTTTAGTAACAGGAGGTAACATGATTCTACCAAGAGTTGTAAGCTCTTGCAGTAAAGCAAATGTGTACTCATTTTTGTTTTCAATGTGAAGTCGTACAATTATGCGAGTGCTGTCTATCCTTCTCAGCTATTTCAAGTAACTTCATGATACATTTGAGACTCGATTTATTAGGTACCGTGGGAAGGAACGACGTGGTTATGCCTTAATTTTGTCAGCGCTATATGGTAATATATCAATATTCAGTACCTTTATTGGAGAAAAACAACAACGAAGATTGATATATTATTAACAGTAATGAATAAGCTATAAATGTAAATGCTGTATAGTTTGATTTTATTTACAAAAATTCATCATCATCAATGACAATTTCAGATTCAATTTCTTCTGTTTTTATACGCTTTGTGGGCTGTAAATTATTATCAATAAAAGTTGCATTCACTTGAATAGCATTACTACCTGTACCTGGTACAAATTCAGTAGCATTATAATTGAGAAGAGGTTGCTGTTGATGCTCCTCGACTCTTTGACGACAATTGGCATTAATTTTATTATCAATGTCAATTTCTTTACAAAACTGAGCAGTTTGAGGATTTAAAAATGGTCGCTCTGCAGGTAAACCACATTAGTTCTTTTAATTTCTTTTCAATAAATTATCAATCAACTTACGGTTTTCTATAGTACGTTGGCGATCATTTGGCATATTTGGGTTATAAGCAGGTGCTGTAGGTTCAAAGTTATGAGGTATCTTTAAATCAAGAGCTCTTGATTCTGCTTTCTTTTCTAAATATTTGCGTTCTCTTTCAATTTTAATCTTCAATTCATCATCAGATGGTAGTGTTGCTTGTTGGTGTACAGTACTTAAATAAGGGTGCATTGCTCTTGTGATAGAGAGCCATTCCATATCGTAATAAAAATCATAATCATTTGTTGAATCGCTAGGTGAAGGAATATCTATGATTTGTAAAAATTGATGTCTAGGCAGGCATTTATCCAAACTCAAAAATTTAGTAGTTTTAGGAGGCTCCTGTTTATCTTCAACGGGTTTCGATGCTGCTTCAACTACTTCGTTTTCTTCTTCATCGCTTAAAGATACTTCGATTTCATCTGGATTCGTATGTTGTTGAGCTGGCATTTGTCTAGATCCATCAAGGATTTCTTGTGTTTTCGCAGGATATATACCTTTTTTCCACATGTCATGATCCACAATAGCAGGATAATGTACATGCAAATGTGCTGAAAACCAGTAGGAAGGCTGTAACTTTGTTAGTAGCAACTCATTTGGATGGCTTCCAAGGCTATTTGTCATAATTTCTTGAACAAAATATTTTTTAATGTTCATTAAATGCCCCAAATCACCATATCTCTCTATGCCTCGAGGCCAATCATGCGATAAGAATATATCTAATGGCTGTTGAACTTGAAGAAGTTTATTGACATCGTACTCTCTAACATGATAAGCACTGCGCACGTCTGAACGATTATAAGGTGATGTTTCGTAATGCCCCTTTTTATAATGATTCTCTTTTGCAATACCGGATATTCCACCAATTCTCAAACCACCAAAATTAATCACACCAGCATGGCCAAGATAATAAATGTTATCACAAACCCATCCACCATGATAGAGCTCCCATAAATAATTACTAGCTTCATGATTTCCTCCAATAAATATAGTGGGATAAGGTGCCTGTACTCTGCCTGAATAGTATTTCCAAAATGTTCCTAATTCTTTATACTTGTCAGGTACAGCCATGCATTCAGCATCTGCCTCATTACGAAGCGACTACAATAGAAGTATTAATACACAATGCCTGCACACAACTATATTAATGGTTTACTTGGAAATCACCACATATCAACACGAGATCGACTTTACAGTTTTCTCTTTGTTCAACTAGTCGAATTGAGCCATAGATATCATCAAGTTGACCATGACAGCATCCCTCTATAGCAATCTAGACAATTTTAAGCTTCATTTATATCTGCTTGTATGATATTTTATTTACCTTCATATAAAAAAAAACAAAACTTGGTTTTCGACAAGTTTATTGCTATATAAAACTTTTCCAGGCTTCTCCAGTTAAAGCAAAAGATTTTCCAAAACACAATTAATATAATTGGCTGTTCAGATTTATGTATTTTGCAGTGATAGCTTTGCTTGGTTACCCTATTTTCTTTTGTTATATATATGGTATAACAAGTATAATAAGCTTATATTTGTATTTACTTAATAAAAAGTATAGGGCCAGGAACAATCCAAAACATTGGGAATAAAGAAAACCCCCACTCTTACGCCAAGTACATCTACATCTACAAGTAGACGTTCCTTGATTAGTATAGCTCACCAACAACAAAACGACAGCAACGAGATTGAAGGTATTTTATACAACTACTGATATCACATAAGCTAATGTGGTTATAGTTAGTTCAGTCATAGAAGAAAGGAATGAGGAATCAGAATCAGAATCAGAATCAGAATCAGAACAAGTATATAATTTGTTTAATGGAAATAAGGTCAATCGTTCTAAAATACGCATGATTCTTTTTTTTTTTTGTTATAATAAAGGGTATTATCCAAGTTGTTAAGGGGCCCGAAGATGTTGAAGAAGAGGAAGAATTGCGATTGTTATATGCCATCAAAAAATTTGAACCCTTCATTAAAGAGCAAGAGAAAGGATTTAGTATTGAAAGTTTACTTGGCCTAAAATCAAATATATCAAAATCAAAAGATTCAAACAAGGATAATCAAGGTATGATTGATTTCATCACAAATTGATATTGATATTAACGCATCAAATAAGCTGTATCAGACCCGTTTCTTGATATTTTTTTTGGGTTACAGGCACATTTAAAGGAGCAAATGTCGCACATTAATTTGGAACAGAAAATTCTGCTGAAACGGATTGCTTATGTTGATGAACTAAGCACAACATCATCTCAGACGATGTCAACAGCATTTCATCAAGCCAAATTAGCAGCAGACAAAGTATCTGAAGGTAATTAATACACAATAGATGTAAATATTATTCACTAATAAACCAAAAAAAGCCATCATCATCAAGGAACAAGCAACAAAAGCTAAAAATTACACTATAGACATATTCAAAGCATTGACAAAATTAGAACAATACCTTGATCCAGAAGATAGAATATTAGCAATCAATGATATCGATTCAAAATGGCCAGTTTTAAATCAATTGCGTTTGAAAGTATCTAAATCAACAGATACACCTTTATTAGAGCGATATATCAGTAGTACAAGTGATATGACGACTGTAGGAACAACATCCACATCTCCTCTTATAGAAAAAATCGTTGTAGCAGGAGAACCAGTTAATACTGATGAGCAAATGGACAATGATGATCCATTAAAGACAGGATCAGCATCAACATCTTCTTTAGCTTTAAGTAAATTACGAGGATTATCTTCAAAATCTCTCACAAAACCCTCATCGTCTAATAACGATATCCCAACACTCGCTGATATCAATTTATAAAATGAAATGCACTCCTCTTTTTTTTTCTATCTGAATTTCCCACATTAAATTAGCGTTAATTTTTTATTAAATAATATATATTATATATGTTTGTTCTAAATTACATGGCAGCAAGATCATCAAGAGATTTTCCCTCTACACGATGAATGATCCATTGAGATTGAGGTTGAGCGCCCAAAGCTTCATAAAATTCTCTAGAAGGTTTATTCCAATCCAAGCAAACCCATTCATAACGAGCACAACTTCTTTCTTTGGCAATGACAGCTAATTGTGTCAATAATTTCTTACCAATACCACAACCTCTGAATTCAGGATTGACAAATAAATCTTCTAAATAAAGTCCAGGGCGACCCAAAAAGGTAGAGAAATTGTGGAAAAATAAAGCCATACCTGCTGGCTCTTCAGGGGAATCTTGTGTCTTTTTACCGTAGGCAATGATCACTTCGGCATAGCGACGCTCACCAAATAAACTTTCACGGAGAATATCTTCGGTAGCAACAACTTCGTGCAAGAGCTTTTCATATTCGGCCAGCTTTTTAATGAAACCTAAAATAGTGGGTATATCTTCAACGGTAGCGGGTCTAATATCAACAAAAGTGCTCATTTTTTTAGGGGGGGGGGTTTATAATTATGGTTTTGATTGAAGAAAAGAAAAAAGAGGGGCAAGAATATCTATATAAATGGGCAAGGAAAGCAAATGCGCTTTTCTTATAGTTATTATAGACAAACTCCGCGACAAAATGACTCATTGCAATTGATTTTCTAGAACATTTCAAAGTAGCTTTGTAGATTGAGATAATCAGTTTTATTCTCTTTCGAAGCATTTGAGGTTAATAAGCTGACAGTTTGTCAGGGAAATAGCCAAAAATTACTTTTGGTACTTTTATATTGTACCTACTGCGTATTGTACATAACCAATCGACAGTTAGATATAGTTATTGATATTACCAAAATGCATAATTTGTTTGCAAACAAAAAGAAGCGCCGTGCTTTTATATATTGATACATGATATCGAGAAAAAAAAACAGGATTGGAAAAATCTCAAAAATGAAGTTTTAAAGGATTGTTTTGGATTTGCATCAGTATGCATAAACGTCGTATCTTGTATTTATATTTTAGAACACCTTTTAATTAGTTTACAATTTTTTTTTTTAATTAATACATTACTGATCATGGCTTCAATTTTATGATTTTAGAGAGGCATACACATTTCTTTTCTACGCCAAATAGTTTCGACTACCGCCAATTTCAATCTGTTTTTGCTTATCCATAATTTTGGTGCCATGCCATGAAATAACATCTAATTCATCGAAAATTGTCGATATATAAGCTATTGACTCTTACTGATACTTGAGATCAGTTACAATAGAGATTTCAATACTAAACAATCAGTAGAACTGCGAAAAGCAGAGATTTTTGGGGTTCAAATGTGAGCTCTTCTGGTCCAATCATTAATGGACTTAAGCTTCAATACAATAGATTTTGCCAAGTTACACCACTTTTTTTTGAAGTTGCTAGATGTAGAATGTCAAAAATACATAAATCAAATGATTAAATAGATATTGAGATGTCATGGAACCTATTAAATACCAATAATTTAACGAAATCAGTCTAAAATACGAATATTCAAATGCTTCATTTCGATAGTTTGCGGCCTTTCCTAGCCCTCAAAAACATACCAAACGAATGCTACTGTTTAGTAGATTCATTTTGAAGCAGTTTTACAATTTTTCCTATCCTTTGATTTCATCTCGATTTTTGCCTTACCATACCTCGTCCAAAATCTCAAAATTCACAAAATTCAATTTTTCAGTCGAAAGATGAGAATTTTTACTAAGGTAATAATAGAGAAAATATAACTGAAATGACGGTATCTTTGTAATGGCAGTGTTATTTTGGTATTTTGGAACTAAATTTCTTGATATTTCGCCGAGAATATGAAATTGAACATAATTCAAGATATCTCAAATTTTCAAACCAAAAGTTTGCTCAATTAAAATTTAGAAATATAAAGCATATAAAATTACATACTTTTTATTAGTATAAATGTATAGCATTAATATCATATTTGGGCTGTAAAAATTCCTTAAATGTTCAGTTTTTTCTGAGAATGTCAAATTGGATGTAAAATTTGACAGTTGGATCCATCAGCATTTTTTAATATTAATCTCCGATATTACTAGAAATTGCAGTGCAAATTCTAGTAATTCGTTATTAATCGTTCATTAGACGCCTTTTTCTTCTCTATCACTTTTGATTTATTATATCCTAATAATACAATTATACTTTTACAACATTATTTGGAAAGAGTAAACGGTTTTCATTCAATAACCCTTTTTTCCATTGCTCTTAGAATGGAAAATAATAAAATTTCGTTGGATCAAACTCTACTCATGAATACAAATATTTAATGAATTTATAGAGTTTATGCAACACCATAGCGATGCATTTTTGCTCTCTTTTTGATATTCTTTTTTACAATTATGTCATCTAAATCCAAAGAAATTCCAAACTGTCCTCGATTTCCATAACCATTTACAAAATCACTTGCTGAAACAGCACCCTTATTTTGCATTTTCAAACGAGTACAGGCAACCACACTATCATCTCCAAACAATAAATGCAAACTTTGACTTGATTCGTCCCACACAAAGCTTCCTGGCGCACATCCCTTCAATGCTGTTGTTGGTTGACTGGGTAATTCCAAATGTAACAATTGAACTACAAATTGCTTAGATTTTTTATCAAATACTGTGCGTAACGGATATTGTTCTCCAATAGCTCTATGCAATTGTTCTGCTTGCCATGCGCTCATGTTTGTAAAATCCATCTCTGACCATTCCTTCTTAATTTTGGGTGCCTTGGTTGCCTTGGAAACATCTTGTGTTGTTGCGTTTTCTTTACGTTGACGTAAATTACGAATTGTATCCACAAGTAAATTGCTTCCAATAGAAGAAAGTTGTTGTTTTAATGACGAGTATATCGGTGGTTCCTGGCGTAAATCAACACGTTGCTGTGCGAGGATACGACCAGCATCAAACTCGCGGTCGTCTAATTCTTGTATTGTAACACCTGTTTCGGCATCACCATACATAATTGCATGTTGAATAGGTGCTGCTCCTCGATATTTAGGTAAAAGTGAAGGATGAACGTTAACAGCTCCGTTTTTCAATGAAGATATAATGTGAGGTGGAATAAAATAGCCAAAGGAAACAACAACCCCTACATCGTAAGCAATATCACTAGGTACATGCCAATCTTGTAATGATTTAACTTGCGGGGGCGTGTGGTAAATCTTTAAATTATTAGATTCTGCTATTCCCTTTGTTTCGCTAGGCGTAAGTTTTTCTAACTTTCTCCCAGTTTTTCTGTCAGGAGGACAGACTACATCAATGCTTTGAATGCAAGAGTCGTTTCGTTCTTTTAATGTAGATGTTAACGGAGGCATTGAATATTATTGAAATATATTTATACCTTTCTCTTTAATTAGTGCTTGTAAGTGAGTTTTTGCGAAATTATCCGTTCCAAAGAACAACACACGCAACTTGTCATTATTAAAAGTTGAGTACGATCGAGTAATGCAATCAATACGCTACATTCAAAACAAAAAGAGTCAAACTACTTGTAACAATGCTTAAAAAAAGTTTATTTACATTTGGTTTCCAAATACTTTTAGTGAAATGCTTTAGCATATTTTGTTGAATATGAAGAACTAGGGGTAACAATCATGCCATCTTTACTCTTTTACTATCACTCTCGTGACTCCTTTTCGCCTTCTTGATTGATTTCGATGTAATCTTTGCTCTAAAAACCATAACAGATTTTTGGCTATGCACAACAGCATGATCTTGAATGTATCCTAATTCGATCAAATCAGATTCAATAGTAGCAGCGATTTCACGCATTTGGTAAATATCATCCCTAAACGCATCTGCTCCCTCTAATATGCATAGATTCATTTCAAATTGTTGTTTTGCAAAAGCTTCAAGTGAATGGAATTTATGCAACTTGATATGAAACAAGATTTGCTTTAAATTTTGATGAACAGCAAAGAACATATGATGGTAAGTACTTTGGTCGCATTTCATTAATTTAAGGTATTGTAGCCCTTGAAGTACTTCTAGTGTTATATTTAATCCATCTAAAAGCAAGTCGAAATCGACATTATAATCATCATGTTGTAACAAGGAGAATAGAATAACTAACCGCATAGAAAAATAACATATTTTAAGATGCAAATTAGGTGCAATAACAGTTTGCCACCAAGTTTCAGTTTCAAATGTCAATTTGTCATACAACAATGGCAAGGTACCTCCTTGAATAGAACGGGTAAACCGGCGCATAAACTGGGTCATGATGACAAATTCATAAAGTGTATCATTAGACATGATACAACATCCATGAATAGAGTTATCACTATTATGTGGTGGTACAGTGTGGCTCTTTGTGATTGTTGTTGTTGTTGTTGTTGTTTGTGTAGTTGTTGGTCTTTTAATAGGAAAAGGTAATTGATCCGGTAACAGACATTCTTGATTTAATGCAATAGCAATCCAAGCATCAATATAATACCAACGATACCAACATTGTCTTAATGCTGGCGATTCATGTATATGTGAGATTTTACTTATCATTAAACCGCAAGCCAAATAATGCCATGTTCTTTGTTCTCCTGGAAGTCTTAATAAATTCGCAGTATAACTAAGGCAAAAATAGCATTGTATTGAAACAACTGATAAACTGTCTTGTTCATCTTCTGGAAATATGACATCTTGTAAATATTTACAAGCTCTTTTATAGAAATAAAATGCTATATCTTTCTTGAAGCCATCCATGGCTTTGTCAGATGCTGTCTTTACTTTTCTGCCTTTAGGATTGTCTGTTGTTAATTCGATAGGTTGCTGTTGTGTGTTTATTGTTGTAATACTAATGGCAGCGACACAATATAATATTGATTTTGGTGTATTATTCTTGATTAGTTCTAATTCAATGGGTACAATTTTAAAACTGATACAGCACCAATGTTGAATAGCTCGATACATGAGCCCTTGAACAAGCTGTGAACTACCAGAGTGATATTGAACAGTTTTGGGTAATGTGTTTTGAGACTTGTAAGCTAATAATGCTTTTACTGTTGCTTTTGTACATTTGATTTTTGGAGATCTATTTGGTACTTGAATTTCTAATAAACTACATAAATCACTAAAATTTTGAACTACGTAGGAAAGTTCGTTGTATCCAAATGGGTTGTAATAACTCGTAGCTATCATGTTCAAATGGTATAATAGCTCATATAATCAAGAAGAAGAAAAGCAAATAAATCTAGTTATCAACAAGAAGAAAAAGGTTAAATTGGAACCATCCGCTAAAACTATTAATACGTCCAGGTGATTCTCGATTGTTACGATTATAGATTTAAAGATACTCGGTACACTTTCACACACATTTTCATCGCATGTTGTACCACGATATGAATTATATGCAATATTTAGTAAGGAAAACTATAAAAATATGCATTACTGAAAGAAATCCAGTGATATGGTTAGTAAAAAGGAAATTGTTTGTGATATTTACCATCTCTTTATCGTTAACAGATATAAAAAAATAATAATACTATGCGTGCTATTCTTTTCAAAGCATTTTTCCTCATGTTCCTTAGTTACTCAAGATTGTATTTCATGATATATACATATATATCAAAATGTTCTAGAATATGTCAGTTTTACATGAGTGTTTTTTGTTTTTCGTTAAAAGCGCACTCAAACAGCTTTGTTTGTGAATCCCCTTGATGGGACAATATGCTTTCTGACAAAGAAATAGTTTATTTATTTTTTATTCAGTGCAACCCTTTTCTTCTGAAAAAGTATCTTCCATTTGTTTATTTTTTGTTAATCAATGTTAGTCGATCATTCTATTTTTCTGTATGCGTGAATGCTGTATTTCATTAACACATTTTAATACCAGTATACCTCTTTGTTTAAAGCAAAATTTTGGTGGAAAAAAAAATGAACAATTGGATATTTTTTGTAACAGTAGTTGAATATTCATTATAAATTGCAAGAAAACGTCGATTTACTAGCCATGAATTGAGTATCATCGAACGTGTTTCATGTCAATGGCCCCAAATATGAAAAATTTGGGCTACTTTTGACAATTTCCATCATTCAAGCTTCCCATGAAATAAAAAAAAGAAACCTCCCCCCCCCCCACAAATATCAATGAATATTTTTTATAATTGAAATTACTTTTTTGATTTTATTGCTAAGATTTCAATAACAAAATAAGAAATTTCTTTTATTATAGAACTGGTTTTAACATATTTAAGCAGAAGCCTCAGCCTTGGATTGCTTCTTGGCTTGAGTACCTATTTATTTTAAAAAAAGTTTTTAGTTTAAAAATATTCTTGAAAATGTTCTCAAAAATGCTTACCCTCACGGAAACCGTTCTTGAAACGACGTTGAACATCCTTCAAGTGAGCCATACGGCCGGTACCGGTGGTCTTTCTACGTTGACCCTTTTCGGACCAGTTGACTAAACGAAAACATGATACATTAATAATAATTCCTTTAGAAATGTCAAGATTTTCAACTTACAAGATCTGATCTTGGCAGCGGGATAACCACATTGAGCACAGGTGTGCTTTTGCTTGTGGAAAGAGCGGTTACCACAACGACGACACAAGGTGTGTGTCTTGGTATGACGTTTACCGAAAGAACTAGTACCCTTAGACTATACAAAAGAAAGAGATACATTGTTAATATCATCATAATACTGCATAAAAAAAATTGCAATCATCCTTCAACATCTCGCTTGTTAATATCTCTTTTCGCGTGTACTATTTGTGAACTGTCCTGAACAAACCACATTCACGAAAATAGACGCCCAAAAGAAAACCATTAAATCTTAATGTTGGTTCTACATTTCATAGAAAAAATCCACATCCAAAATCTTCCAAATGTGAAAAAAAAACTGATTCAAGCGATTTGTAATCGGTACATATTCAAATGGGCAACTCCAATATTAACAAGCATAGATGGATTGATGGATTGATGGATGATTTGCATGATAGGATGAAACCACTTTACCATCTCTAAATTGACTGTTGGTGAAAGGAGGTTGCAGAAGCTTCTGCTATTATTACACCTTTAAAATCATACAATTTTCCCCGCTAGTTCTGTGAAGTGTGGGTAGTATCCCCTGGGCGAAGCTATCCGAGGAATCCGGACCGGATATCCGATATCGGTGCGAACTCCGTTATTGATCAAGTGGATTAATAATATGTTAAATCATAAACCCCACATACTTTAAGATAGATTAAAAAGTCGATTTACAGTCTAATAAGATTTCAAAAAAAAAAGTCTTGCTATATACTTGCTGAATACTTTATATTTTTCGACATATTTTGTTGGTTACACATTTGCATCAAGTAAAAAGTGCTACAAACAAAGGAGATATAAGGTTACAATTTGGCTCAAATCCGCATATCCGTCGTATTAGGTCATTTCTTTCTATGACTAGAACAAATCTAATTGATTGACACTTTGGGAGATGTGCTACTGAAATGCGCATAAAGAAGCGGCAAATGACTGACTAATATAAAACTAGGCATGGTTTTCCTGCTATGGCATAAAGATTTTTAACGGAAATCGAGAGAATAAATCTATTAAATTCATTAAATTGTAAAATATTTTAGGAAAATTTTATCGAATATCAATTCCAACTTCAGCTATGATTACCATCACTTGAACTAATAGCAAATAGCCAAATTTCATGTACAAGTGCTGTATTTGTCATCTCAAAGAACACGATATGTCCTAACATCCGGACCGGGCGTTATCCTAATTTGAGGTTTAATTTTCCATCATCTAGACCTGAAATCACTTATATAAATATATATATATATCTATGATACTTTCCCCCCCCCCTCCTCTCTCTCTCTCTCTCTCTCTCGTTCCTTTTCGTCTTTCAAAATATATATAATATTATGGCACAGTTAGGTGGAAGGCCAAAAATTAAGTCTGCAGGACTCAAAATTCAACTTATGGCTAATTATGACGACGCGAGCTCAGATGCTTCTGACAATACGGATAGGCCGCCTTTAAGGAACGCTTCTTCATCAGGTAAAAGCTGGCGTGAAGATATTGTTCGTATTGTTCATCATCATGAAGATGATAGTACCAAATCATTAAATGATATGAAATCAGATGATTTTGAAAATAAACGTAAACTAGGTGAGGGGGCAGCCGGTACAGTTTGGCAAGTAATGCATAAACCATCCAATTTAATAATGGCCAAAAAAGTAAGTTTTATTGTGGAATGAAATAATATATTGATTTATTGACTGTATTATAACATTGATAGACGATTACAGTTGATCCAGATCCACAATTGCAACGCCAAATTCTAAGAGAATTATCCTTTTTAAAGACTTGTGAATCACCTTATATTGTATCATTTTATGGTGCATTTTTGGATGACGGGGAGACTACTATCGCTATTTGCATGGAATTTTGTGAAGGTGGTAGTTTGGAAGATATTTACAAAAGAGCGAGTAAAATTAACGGTGTCATTGGAGAAACTATTCTGGCAAATATTGCAGATTCCGTAAGTTTAATATACTATATAATCGTCATTTTTTATGCACGACCAGAAGCTAACACTTATTTATACTCACTGATAAAAGGTTTGTAAAGGGTTGATTTATTTACACTCTCAAAATGTCATCCATAGAGATATTAAACCTTCAAATATCTTGATGACTAAGAAGGGTCAAATTAAATTATGTGATCTGGGAGTATCTGGAGAATTAATTAATTCGATGGCAGAAACATTTACAGGTACACAATACTATATGGCAGTAAGTGAAACCAGTATTTAGTGTCATGTTTTACACTCTTCTAATCATATTATTTAGCCTGAACGTATCAAGGGTGCAACTTATTCCGTTAGTTCCGATATATGGTCCCTGGGCTTAACCATCATCGAGGTAGCACAAAATAGACCAGCGTTGCCTCCACCAGGCCAACCTCATTTAAGTATTTTCGAATTATTGGATTTTATCGTACATCAACCCATGCCAAATGTTGGTGCTGATCGCTCTCCTGAATGCCAAAACTTTGTTGAAACTTGTTTAATCAAAGAGCCAGAGAAAAGACCTTCACCTGAACAAATGTTGGAGCATGATTTCGTTAAATTAAGAGCTGATCCAAACTGTAATATAGAGGGTTGGTTAAAAGAGTTATGGGAGTGGTAACCAAAAAAAAAATATTCGAAAAAGTGGCATGATGACATTTTCATGATATGTTCTTTATACTTATATCCTAAAAAAAAATTATATCCACTATTATATTCATTTGCACAACATGCATTATTCATACCTTTTTTTTTTTTTCTATTTTATTCATTAAACTTACAACTAAAAAAATTGCAAACACATAGACATCTATTATGTATAATAGAAAATTATTCGTTTGAAGGATTTTTTTTTTTTTTTTTTTTATTTTTTTAATTCGTGTAGTTTGGATAAGATACGCCTTACAATGTCATAAATATAGCATTAATATATATAATTATATTAGAAAGCAGCTTTGAATTCCATCAGTTGCTCGGAAATTGCCCTGAATACTAAACAAAGAGAAAATCTCTATGTTCCCAACATTGGTGTGTATCTCTACCGAATTTTAAAATGGTATCATAATTCACGATTCAACAAATTCAAGATGCAATTGAGAAAAATGATTTACATTGACACTAGGAACTTTCTGCAACCTTTGGTGTTTGTAAAATTATCTAGTATATAATTGCTCATTAAGCGGTGGTTATGATACACACAGAAAAACAACAACCTGTTTTTTTTTTCAATAATGGCTGTATGAAAAATTAAACTATGTGGAAGCAGGAAAGATTTTGCCCTTTTTGCTTATGCTGATTCCTTCTTTACAGCTTTTTAGGGGTTTGGGGCAGACTATGTCATTTTTTTTATTAGAATTACATGATGTTTGATGCTGTTCTGTCTGGAGAATCGCCTTCCATTTGATTAAATCAAATATTTCTTGTTGCTCAATCTCTGGGAGCAAGCACATCGTGTATGCCATACTTTTATATAAAATATCTTAAGCTTAAAGACCAAAAACTTCAGATTCACTACAATCCTCTTTGATCCCTTCTTTTTTAATACAATATATTTCACATTTGTATTATTTTAATGAAGATATAATCTAATGGTAAAACTTCTGTTCCTTAATATTCTATTATCTACGTCGAATTCTACGCTTAAATAAATGATTATTTAAATTACCAACGTTATGTTTTGCTTCATATCATATGGATTGCATTTGAATAGGGTTCTTTTTCTTTGGAAATGAATAGACTTGGAAATTTTAACTATGTTATTTTGGCATAGTATGCAGTCGATTCCGAGTAAAACATTTTCATATGTATTCGTATTTCTAAATAATTTCACATGTGTCTATTAAGGATCGATGTAAAATATTGGCACAGAACAAAAAAGGAAATGTAAATAAACTGTGTGATGCAATTTGATAGATTTTAACATAAAGAAACAAGCTTTATCATACTTTCTTGGTGAAATATAAAAGGAAACGTTGCATTGTTGGAATGTGAAAAAAGCGTATTTGAGCCATATAAATAAACAATTAATGCAAGAAATACAATATGTGAAACAGATAAAGCAAATAAATTGTTCATTTACAAATATAGATGTATCGTATGTTTCATGAAAAAGGAAATGTCTGCTTGCAAGAACAAGAGCAGCATAATAAATAAACTGAATGTATACAAGACAATCACATGTTTTGAAGTAATTAGTAGTTAAAAATGTAATATCTACTAGTCAATATAAGCAATTGATGAAATGCTGCTTACCTCAAAACCTGCTTTTTATTTGTAGGCACTACAACAATTTATTTGGTGTAGTTTTCATATAATTGGTGCCATTAATTACCATCAGATACGTTAAATATATTCGGCAATAGCCGATACCATTTGCTGATTAGATACTCCAAATATTTATAGAGCTTCCTCCTTATATAATCAGTTATGCACATTTACTCCTCAAATTATTCGAAAATCCTTTTGAAACCTTGATTAAACATTGTGTTTACGCAATCAGTCGATCAATAAGCATACATTTATGTAAAATAAACATATTAAATTATTTGATCTGCACGAAATTCATTCAAAATTATCGCAGCTACAAATAACAGTTAATTGGCCAAGGCTGATTACTATAGTGATTATTGTTAAATTTGAAAAAGAAGATCAATGCACAGCTTAAAAATTTATTCTCAATTTTTAGCTGGATATATCTCGAGAAAATATTAAGCTAGGACAATATCAGTAGAGCTTAAAAAACATTTTTTTTTATTCTCTACCACATATTTCAGTTTCGAATGATTTGGAGAAGATTTTTTTTTCAAATGTCAAAAATGGGCATATTTAGACATGATTTCCATTGAATAAAATGAGATGAAGGCTAAACTGGTTTGCAAATTTGGTACGATGTAGTAGTACTCATGTGCGGCTATCGAACACATTTTGCCTTGTTAAAAAATATTTATTCTTCGTAGAGAAAATTGAGATTGGATGATTGAGTGATTTGATGAGAAATATCCTGAATTTTCCCCCTATGAATACGCATCCAAAAATCGGCTGTCAAAAAAAAAGTAATGAAAAATTTTAATATCTTCACAGAAAATAGGGCTACAGATGTAAACAAATACTCAATCGATAGGTAATTTGGCTGTGCATCATTTAAAAATAAAATATTCTAGGGTTGCATTTGAATGAGGGGTACTTTTTGATCAAAAACCGTTAAAATTTGATATTAAATTTACTAGAGACTTTTTGAGAAAAGCATTTTTAAAGCCTACATAGATCAATTCAAAATTAAAAACTGAACCCAAGATATTTAATACGCTAGTTCAACTTACTATGCATTTTGGTGAGTAATTAAACATACAAGGTTTTTTTTGGGTTTTTTTGGATTTTTTTTCCATTTGAACATTTTTTGGATTCAAGCTCAGTTACATGTGCATATCTGATTATACAATTTTATATGGTGATATTCAAAATCGGAGCGTGCTCCCATTTCAATAGATAATCAGAAAATGAAAAATATAGGACTATACTTGAGATGCTACAAAATATTGACAAAAAGGTTATTTCTATTTATATTAATTTTTCAGCGAGTATAAAGGCTTCAAAAGTGAGACACTTGTTTTTCCCCCGCTTAAAATCTCAATCTAAAATGTCAAATATCTCAAGATTTTATAAACTTGAAAATAATAGTTTCTAAGCTAAATCTTCTTGTTTTTCAATGTTTTATTATATATTAAAGCTTCAGGGGTGGTTTTTTTTTGGGTGATTTTTGGACCCCTATCCTTGTAATTGTAAATCCTGTTTTGTTTTGTTTTGTTTTTTTTGTAGTTTTAACAATTTGGAGAATTTTCACATTTTTTTACAAAAGTATCGGTAGGAATCAAGCAAACAAGTTTTCTGGGGTAAAATTGGCTGCTAAAAACGAATCTGCAATTCATTTTATTGTATCTATCAATTTTGCCGAGATTTTAGCGATATAAACTTTGCTGGATTTTAGTATATACGCCTATGGCAACACTTAAATTTCATTATAAAGTCTTACTTGAACACTTAATAAAAGTTTTTGAACAAATTATTACATACATTTTGATATATAATTTTAAATGTCAAGTCTAGTTTCAACAATTTTAGAGGGCAAAATACGCTGAAAAACGTGAATATTTTTACTGGTGATCAATTTTAAAGGAACTTTTTTTTCAAAAACAGTACCCATCCATTTGAAATTGTCCCGGCAACAAATTTTATTAAATAAAGCAAGGATGGTTACTATAGTGATTGTTTCATAAATTTGAATGATGCAGAAATGACCAGCTTAAGATTGAGAAAGCGCATTTGAAAAGAAAATAAGTGGAGAAAATACTAAGGTATTGCAATGATGGGTATTAAGTAAAGTCTACGTTATTTTTCATTCTCTACCAGGAAATCTAGGTTTTGGATGGCTGTAAAGACTTTTTTATTTTTTTATAAATTTTGTGAGAGCACTTTTTCTGTTATAGAGATCCATGAAGGGATGACAGGTATGCAAAGCTAGAGCCATAGGATAGTACTCATTAGCATCTATCTAACGAATTTTATCTCGTGAAAAAATATTGATTTTTGATCGAGAAAATTGAGATTGAATGATTGATTTTTGGTGATTACAAAAAAGGATCAATTTTGGACGAGGATATACAAGGGTGAATTTTCGCCGACCAAAAAAAATGATGGAAAAAAACTAAAATCCCCACGAAAAATAGGGCTACAGCTACGAATAAATAGTCATTCTGTAGATAATTTTGTTGCGCATAATGTGAAAATAAAATATTTTAGGGTTGCATCTGAATGAAGGGTACTTTTTAATCAAAACCCGTTAAAATTTGACATTGAATTTACTAGGGATTTTATGAGAAAAATATTTTCAAAACTTACACTGATCGATTCAGAATTAAAAACTGAACCTAAAACATTTAATACGCTAGTTCAACTTACTATGCATTTTGGTGAGTAATTAAACATACAAGGTTTTTTTTGGATTTTTTTGGATTTTTTTTCCATTTGAACATTTTTTGGATTCAAGCTCAGTCACATATGCATATCTGATTATACAATCTTATATGGTAATATTCAAAATTGGAGCGTGCCCCCATTTCAATAGATAACCAGGAAATAAAAAATTTAGGGCTATATTTGAGATGCTACAGAATATTGGCAAAAGACTTATTTCTATCCACGTTGATTTTTCAGCGAGTATAAAAGCTTCAAAAGTGAAACACTTACTTTTACCCCACTTAAGAAAACAATCTAAGATGTCAAATATGATGACATACAAAGGAAAAATTGAAGCTAGAAACGAAGATATCTTTTTGTACTAATTTTTGAGAAAAATGTCTCGACGAAAAATCAATGGACCTTGAAAAACACTAAATTGGGTTTGAGAGAGTCTTAGCGAGGTCGACGGCATGGATGTAAAAAAATGCCAAAAAACCGTCAGGAAAATAAAAGTGCTCAAAAAACACGTATACTATCATATGTGTTATAGAGGGTTTCAAAACAAGTAAGTTTTACTATTATTAGAAATTGTTTCTAAAGCTTAACGTTTTGCAGAGATATGAAGCCTCAAAATCGTCAAATTTTTTAAGCAGAGGAAAACAGGTTTCTTTTCGACAACCGTGCCTTAATCATTCAAAAATAATTTTTGGTTAATGAGTTTAAGATTGTGTGTTGTTCGTAGATGTAATGGGTCAAGGATTTCAGTTTTATTCATGCAAAACCTTGCCTCATTCTTTATATAAGCACAAAAAGGAAATTATTACATGATCCATTGTAGATTTATCTGTCTTGTTGTCTTGTTACACTCCCTTTACTTTTATTTATTAACTAATAAATATCTAATTTACAAATAAGAACACCAACCTTCATCAATCCAGTGATCACCAATTCATAAGACAAGAATAATATCTGTAAGCATATTATCCACCTTTGTTATTAGTGTCGTATATTTTCAGGATTAATAAATAGTACTTAAAAAAGAATACAATTATAAAAGAATGAGGAATTAATCAGTTCTTCAACTGTATAATAAAAACAAGGTATCGTTTATTTAGATGTAAAAGTATAGCCTTTTATATTGATTTGACATTGAGATCCTGAGATGTAATTTAAGGCACTATTAAACCATTAGATCTGTTTGATAGATAGTAATCTATGAATTGAAATGAATCAATCATAATTTAACCCTTCTTGCAGAGCTTGTGAGTTGTCTTGTTTCAATGCTGCGCTAAATGTGCTTGGATGTTGATTTGATAACTACTTGATTGATTAACCGCTGGAATAAAATAGTATGGTGTCATAATTGAGGTCCAAGCGTTCTTGGCAATTACTGGATTAAACTTGATACGCTAGGAGTTTCTTATATTTGATATCAAGACTTGCACTTCAATACATGTCGTAGTCAATAGATTGTAAGATATATTGATACTGTAGAAGGTGATAACGTATGATACTAGTAGGTGGAATACAACAGTTAGTCCAAAATTGCAGATCATTACAATACGCTCACTGTGCATTATTAAGTTCAACTTCAAAATTTAATTTCGAAACATTATGATTTTATAAAAAATTTTAAAGAATATCTAAAACAATTGATACAAAATAGTTTGAATATATACAAGATTTTATATCTCCATTTTCACAACAACTCAAGAGGCTAGGTATTTTGCAATTCTGTTGAACAACATTAAAAGTACCTCCTGTTATTACAACTGGAGGTCATTTGGATCCATATCCGCCGAGAACCAGTGAGCTTACTGACCACCATAATAGGATAAATAGCAGATAACCAACTTGTTGTTCAAACCTATCGAATGCAAGATGACTCATCATGAAAGCTGATACTGTACCTGAAATACTTTTAATGCATATTCATATATATGTCTATGTAGAGTCGTATCTTACTTGGATCAGTATCTATTGTCGGTTTTCGCCCTTTTTTTATTCAGTTTCAATTCCTATTAGAACTGACATCTAAAAGAAATTGTAGTATGAATACCTTCAGGAACCGAGACCTAATAGTTCTTGGTTCCCTTTTCATTCTACAATAAAAACTCTACGTTTTCCATGATTGAATCACTACATCACTACTAGTCTTTTTATTGTTTCTACCCTTATAAAAATAAGACAAATTTCCGCAATAACTCTCATTTATAGATATAATATTTAATTTTTTTTCAATAAAAGCGTGCAGCAAATTATAGATGCACTTCAACGATAATTTTCTCAGCACACGTTATATTGTAAAAGTTGCCATTCAACATCATTGTGTGGAAGATAATGCGTACCTGACTCTCGTGCAAAGTTGAAAGCTACTTGAATCAAAATTCTCCAAGATACGGCTTTGTTGTCACTTGAATTTTGGATGGTTTCAGATGATTCTTGGATCATTTTCAAAACTTTCCGCCCAATATTGAGTCAAATTCAGTTAAATTTTTAAAGTAAATATACCTTGTCTCTATAGGCCATTAATTTCTCCCCGGAAATAGAACTGCTATTATATACGGCTCTCTAAAACAATGCCTTCTGTAACACAGATGATTGTATTTACAGTGTGATTTAAGCTTATAAACAGCATTTCGATCAAATTACACAAAAATTTGAAGACGTCATCAATGGATTTCAAATTTTAGGCTTTATTCAAAAACACGATGACCCCCTGTTTTTTTCGTTTTTTTTAACAACCAGGTAAATTTGATGAAGCAAAACCATATGGTTTGGTGGAATCACGAGTCTATCATGTACGTGCCTTATCCGTTGTTGGCTAAGACCTACTATAGTATCTCGCAAGATGAAGTTCCATACGTGGCTGATGAAGGTTAGATGGGAGTTTCGACGTTAAAGTAACGCCTGGCGCGTGAAATTTTAACGAAGCTTTTATCATAAACTTTCCTAGTATCCAGGCTTGAGTAAAAGGAAAACAAGTCGCTTTACTTGTTTAACTTTCTTTTAGCTCATCCTGATATTGGGTTTATTCTATCTGCGTTTAGTTTTTTTGATTATTTATCTGGCGGTTATCAGCTATTGATATCTGATTTTTGGCGCACCCCTGGCCACGGTGAGTTAAAATGATTTGAACCAACAGTTGATAGCCATGAGGTACCTGTGCAATATCTGATATCTGTCTACGGCATCTAGATTTTATGCACTATTGGAGTTTTCTCTACAGAATGTGGTGCCTTTTCTGCAAATGAAGTTCTTTTTCGATAATAGCTGGTATCTTTTTAAGGTAATGTGGTTCTTTTTATAAAATCTGATTTCTTTTCACAACAGTAATATCCAGTATCTTTACAGTATTAGGTCTTTCTCAGCACAGCATGGTATCTTTCCTGATACATTTGGTCGTTTTTTATATCATTGGGTTTCTTATACACAAAATTGGGTCTCTCGTATACAAAATTGTCTTTGTCTCTTCTACAAAGTTTCAAGTCTTTTCTGTAAGCCTGGGTTCTTTTCTTTGTATTTGGCTGCTTCCTTCCTGCCCCATTTGGTATTTCTTTACAATATCTGGTCTCGATTCATGCTTTTCAGGTATAAATATATGATTCTCTTCTGAATTCGTACTTATCTGGTCTTATATATTTATTTTCAACTAGTCTAAATTCATCTTCTTCGGGTATGAATTCTTATTTATCTGATCTCAAATCATGCTCATCTGGTCTCAATTCTTCTCTGGTTTCAAACCATGCTCATCTGGTTTTAACGTGTCTTCATGTGGTCTAAAAGATCCACTTCTGGTCTCGCCTCATGCTCCTCTGGTATAAAGGTTTACTTAACTGGTCTCAAATAATGCTCTGCCGGTCTAATTCGTAAGTGTCTGGTCAAAATTCATCTTTATCTAGTCTCAAATCATGGTTATCTGTTCTCAATTAACCTTTACCTGGTGTCAACTTATCCTCATCTGGTGTTAATTTGTTTACGTTTGGTCTTAACTTAGTTCATGCTCACCTAGTCTTTATACATGGTAATCTGGCCCATCATATTTGTACTCGTTTGGTCTAAAGTCGTGGTGTTCAGGTCTAAATTCATCATGTTTATTTGGTCTACATTAATGCTAATCTGGTTTTAGTTTATGCTCTTTTAGTATCAATTCATGCTTTTCTGGTCTAAATATATACTCTTATGGTCTAAATTCTTGTTCTTCTAGTTTAAATTTGTGCTCTTCTAGTTTGTATTCATGTTTATTTCATATTAATTGATGCTTATTTGATTCTAATTCATAGTGATCTGTTCAAAATTTATGTTTCTCCGGTTTTAATTTGTGCTTTTCGGCTGCCAATGTATACTTATCTGGCCTCCATTCATGCTCGTCTGATATCAATTCATCCTCACCTGCTCTCTATTTATGAAAAAAGGTACACTATTGAAAATTTAAAAAGTAATATCAACATCTGATTTTAATTTTGAATATCTGGTTTCTCATATGCTTTATTTTTTTTAGCTCAATTTGGTATATCTGGTCTTGTCTCTCTGGTTTTGTTTCTTTGATATTATTATCTTAGTCACTACATTTCATTCAGAAGTTAAAGCATTTTTTTTGTGATCTAATTTTTGATACACCCTATGCGGGTTTAAGAATCAAAATGATTTGATCAAGAAAAAGCGATAACTTTTACCACCTTTATTGGAATGACATCTGTTTTGATGCTTTCCCATAAATTCGGTTACTATACTCAGTTGTTTGTCTTTGTACAATCGGTAATCCTGGGTCAATTTAACCTGGTTGCTCTCCATTTGTGGACTTGCGACCTCTCCCCCTTTTAGGGTCTTATAGTCTTCTTTCACGATAACCGGCTGGAAACTATAGCCCTTTCTGGCAATCGGAGTCGTACTGTTTTCATAGCATATGCTTGATTTCAGTATCACTTTATAGTATGGTGGTAAACAAGCTATAAGGTCAAATGGCAACATGTAGATAGACCTCCTCGTGGTGTTGCCGGAAACGTTATCTTGAACGGCTAACTACCTACTCCATTAAAACAATTATATTACAAGTTATTTTTCCTTTATCTTAGAGTATTTCATTGTTTATAATTTCGATCCATAATTTTTTACTTTATTTGTTTTTTCTTCGATTCTTCATATCGCATAATAAAAATTACAAGGTTGAAATCAATTGCTTTATCAATCTTATTTATTATTTCCTATTTTTTGTTCTGACACAGATTATTGAATAGTACAACTCAGCACTTGTAAAATTATTGACAGTATTAAAGAAACGTATAACTGCACAAAATATAAATGTATTGATGTATTTTCTATAAACCCGCGAAGTTTTAACGAAAAAAAAATTACGTAAATTTGGTTGATTGTTATTTATTCAAGAAAACTATTTATGGTATAAGCAACACATATATATATATATATATACAGTACAGTATATCCAAGAGCACTTTGATGTTACGCCAGGATATTATCTCAATCTCAAAGCTAAAATATGTACTAAATTATTTAATAAAGATAAAGAAACACTGTTATAAAATGAAAGAGCACATAAAACCAAAGAACTTTAATACAAGCAAGATCGAAACATCTTGTTTTATATTCACATTCTCTAATTATATGACTAATCTGAAGTGAGTCTATTTATATATATATATATATACATATACATCCAACCAAGTCTTGGTGACACACACTAATTCTACGTATAGTATACTGAGCTTTATAACATAATACACAGCAATGTAGAACTTACCATATCAAACTGTGTCGTAGTCTTAACCAAGGAATGTACACAGATCTGTGAACGCAACAATCGTTTTAACTTTGTCGTATATTTTCAGGTTTGATAAATAATACTTAAAAAAGAATACAATTAAAAGAAAATAAGTAATAAATCAGTTATTCGACTATATAATAAAACAAGACACTGTTTATTTAGATATAAAGTACGGCCTTTTATATTGATTTGACATTGAGACCCTGAAATTTAATTTACGACCATATTGAACCATTAAATCTGTTTGATAGTAATCTATGAATTGAAATGGATCAATCATAATCTAACCGTGCTTGCAGAGCTTGTGAGTTGTCTTGTTTCAATGCTGTGCTAAATTCGTTTGGATGCTGATTTGATAGCTACTTGATTGATTAACCGCTGGGATGAAATAATATGCTATCATAATTGAGGTCCAAGCGTTCTTGGTAATTGCTGGATAGACTCAGTACGCTAGCAGTTTCTTATATCCGGTACCCAGACTTTGCACTTCAATATACGTCGTAGTCAATTTATTGTAAGATGACCTGATACTGTAGAAGGTGATAACGTATGATACTTGGTGGAATACAGCACTGGCAATCAGCTTTAGTAGACTTGTTTCTTCAAAAACATTACCTATTCATCCAACATTGTCCTGGCTACAAAATTTATTAAACGAAGAAAGGATGGTTACTATTAGCGATTATTTGATGAATTTGAATGATGCAGAAATGGCCAGCTTAAAATTGAGAAACCGTATTTGAAATGAAAATAAGTCGAGAAAATAGTAAGGTATTGCAATGATGGGTATTAAGTAAAGTCTAAATTATTTTTCATTCTCTATCAGGATATTTAGTTTGTAGATCGCTGTAAAGACTTTTTTTATTTTTTTTATAAATCTTGTGAGAGTACTTTTTCTGTTATAGGGATTTATGAAGGGATGACAGGTATGCACAGCTAAAACTATAGGATAGTACTCATTAACGTCTATCTAACGAATTTTATCTCGTGAAAAAATATTGATTTTTGATCGAGAAAATTGTGATTAAATTATTGATTTTTGGTGATACAAAAAAGGAATCATTTTGGACGAGGATATACAAGGAAAAATTTTCGGTTTTACAAAAAAAAAAATTAAAAAAATGTATATCCCCACAAAAAATAGGGCTACAGCTACGAATAAATACTCATTCTGTAGATAATTTTGTTGCGCATAACGCGCAAATAAAATATTTTAGGGTTGCATCTGAATGAAGGGTACTTTTTGATCAGAAACCGTTAAAATTTGACATTAAATTTACTAGAGATTTTATGAAAAAAACATTTTTAAAACCTACACTAATCGATTCAGAATTAAAAACTGAACCTAAAACATTTAATACGCTAGTTCAACTTACTATGCATTTTGGTGAGTAATTAAACGCACAAGGTTTTTTTGGATTTTTTTGGATTTTTTTTCCATTTGAACACTTTTTGGATTCAAGCTCAGTTACATGTGCATATCTGATTATACAATTTTATATGGTAATATTCAAAATTGGAGCGTGCCCCCATTGCAATAGATAATCAGGAAATACAAAATGCAAGGCTATACTTGAGACAGTATAGAATGTTGCCAAAAGACTCATTTCTATTTATCGTTATTTTTCAGCCAGTATAAAGGCATTAAAGATGGAACATTGGCTTCCCCACACTTAGAAACTCAAACTAGAATGTCAAATATCTCGTTTTTGTAAAAGTTTACTAACACGGCCTCTCAGCTAGAGCCTTCCCTCTTTGCATGTATTATAACAACTTGTCTAGATTTCACAAATACCTTTCTTTGTATTTTGTAGCTTATTAAATAACATAGAAATTACTTGTAGGCAGTAATCAACTTTGTTATCCACGCGAAGCATGGTATTTCGAAAAATCATGTCCAATTTGTACTAAATACTGACATAAGAGAGGTCCATGTTGGCTTGAGAATCTGAGGGTTTGACTTCACAATACCCTAGTGTGATATGTTGTATCATATAACCTTTGATCCAAATGTTTCATAAAACAGCATCTGACCGGGTGAAGCTTGTATTATCTTCCTTTTGGTTTCATAGCCTAGAGTTATGAAGGCTGGGTACCTCTTTTTACTGCTATATGTAACTAGTTATCGTTTATTACAACAAGTGTTTGTTTTCTTCAGAACTATGGAATATCGGTGATGAGAGAACAGGATCAATATAGTTGCACTTATTTCCCCAGTCTTCTTAAAGTTGGGTAGCTTATTCAGAATATCCAAGTAGATATCGAAAATTTTGGCATCATCTTTTGAGGCTGTTGTGGCAATAAATAGTTTCATAATCTCTTGGTTGATAGGTAAACCCTTCTTGCTTCCATTTATTTTGTGCTATTGAATAGATGATTAAATAAAATGTACAAATATATCTCTATTCTTTTTAGCTTTTGTGCTTACTCTCGATATTTCTGATAAGCCCCTACTATACAATATTATTTTCTTCTGCTTTAATCACATACTTCTGGGTTATTGTTTTCCTCAACAATTCAATACTTCAACGCATATCTGCTTCATAAGTTTTGCATCATATTCTATCTCCTTTAATAATATATATAATGCCTTTAGATGCCCTAGTATATAGAATGATTGTCAAAAGATAACCTTATAATGTATGTTAAGTCTCAGGTGCTCACAATAATTAATGAGTATCACTACATAGAAAGGATACAGCTTTCTCCAATTTCTCCTTGCAAGAATTTATATATTTTGAAAGTAGTAGTTCAACGACATCTACAGTAAATGATTTATATGATTTTCATTTGGTACAAATCCATGTCCAAGAAAAATTTGTTAATCCAACATTGAAAATAAGTTTGAAGTTAAACTAGTAATGTTTATTTATTAAGAAGCAATTCCATTGCTCTTACAACATCGGAAACATATATTGTAGGCCTTTTGGCAAATCCAATCAAACATGGTGCCTGAATATTGCATCGACATGAAAATTTGGTATCCAGCCTGGACAGATCTAGATCATCGATTATAAACAAATAGAAACATCTGAATATTACGTGATTTACGCGTAAACACGCATCTATAAAAAGAAAGCACAGTTATTTTTCTTGAGAACCTCACCTTTTCCCTTTTTTCTACGTAAAAACTGTGTTCATCAAGATGTCAAGCCTTATTGCTTCTGCCTTTTCCATCGTTTTGATGATGTTCCTTTTCCTCACACCTGTTGGTCAGTGTATCTTGTTGGTTTCTCCTTTTTGGCCCGTTGCTTGGAGTATCATTTTCTTTGTTGTTGAGGATGATTATTCTGCAAGCGTTGTTGCAATCACTGTTGTTGTAGTATTGGGTTTATATGCTTTACTTATCTTCAAGATTTGGAAAGTTGTAACCTTTTCGAACGGTCGTAACTCTTGTGATTCTCTTCCCTCTTGTGGTAATAATAATGCTCAAAGTTCAGGTATAGTTTTACATAAAATCTCATTTATAAATAAAGATTTTAATGAATATTTTGTTATTAGAAGATCTCATAACTTTTGATACTACTTCTGGTGCTTTTGTCTCTGGTGATGTATCTGGTGATGCTTCTGATTGTGGTCTTTCCACTGGTGTGAATAGTGCTGTTGCTGATGCTATCTCTTCTGGTGATTGCTCTTCCGGCAATAATTCTCTTGACGTTGCTTCTGTCTCTGGTTGTCTTGCTTCTTCTGTTGCTGCTTCTTCTTCTAGTACCTTGTTTGTACATGAAGATTCTAGATCATTGATTGGCTGCAAGTACCATTGTACTTGTATGTTTTCATCTGATGTCAATGAATCCGGTTCTGTTTTCTGTGGCTCTGGTTGCTGGTTTAGCATAGATCCATCCCAAGGAAATAATGAGTTTGCTCATTTAAGTGATCAAGAGTTAACTCAAGCTATTGAAGATTTTAAGGCATATCAATACGAGAAAATCAATAGAGAAATCTTACAGTGGATTGAAAACATTCATTTCCATGCTCCTTCAAATCTCGCTGCTAAAGATACTGGTGCTAAACCTGCTGCTGTTGCTAGTGATGGTCTTGTTCCCTCTTGTACCTCTGTTGGTAATGTTGTTGCTTTTGCTGTCAAAGAAATCACTTTTGGTGATAATACCTCCTCTGTTTTTGGTGTTCTTGAAGATTCATCTTCTATCAATGCTATTACTATGGGTTTGAGTAGCCTTAGTTTGAGTGAAGAATCTGCTTTGCCTGCTACTGCTGTCTCTCCTGGCGTCTCTTTGGTTGATAATGTTTTTTCTGCTGCTGATGTTGCTACTGGTGCTGGTGATACTGCTGCTGGTGATACTGCTTGTACTTCTCTTATGGTATCTGTGAAGGATATTATTCCCACTGATGATACTACATCGGTTGCTGGTTTTGGATCTGCCGGTATTAACACCTTTGATACTGTAATTGGTTCAGCAGGTAATACTGCTTCTAATTCTGGTATTATATCTGTTGGTGATGATACCTCTGCTGTGGATGTTGTATCTGCTAGTGATGCTACCTCCGTTGCTGCCAGTGTTCCTTCTGGTGATGCTACTTCTGCTGGTATTACTGTTGCTGTTTCAAGTGGTAATGCAGATGCTGCTGGCTTGTCTTACAGCAAAGAAGACAATTGCATTACTGATTTATTAGAATCCTGTAATGTTCCATCTGCTTTTGGTACTCTTAGTGCTGTTCCTTCTGGTGCCGGTGTTGGTTCTCCATTTTCTACTGGTATGAATCAAAATTCTGGTGGTTCTGTTTCTGGATTCGATAGTCTCTCAGTTACAAGTAGCTTGGGATCGTCTCTTTCTTCTTCTGCTGCTGGTAGCTCTTCTACACCTGTTTGTTTTGGTTCTGCTTTTTCCGGATTTCTAGATCTTGCTGATTCTCCTGCTGTTGGCTTTGGATCTTCATCTTTTGCTGGTGTAAATCAGAATCCTGGTAGTTCTTTTGCTGGTTTTGGTAACACTGAAGCATCCCCATCTTTTGTGCCTACTGCTGCTGATATTCGTACTCCATTTGCTTCTTTTGGCTCTGGTTTTCCTAGTGCTCCAAAATCTGCTGATTTGTCTGCTTCTGGTGTTGCTTCTGTACACTCTGCTGGCTCAGATCGAAGCTGTCATGATTCCTTTGCTGGATTTCCTTTAGTATCAAGCACTTTTGGGCCCTCTTTTGTGCCAAATGCTGCTGGTAACCATGATCCAACTGCCTCTCGTGATTCTGGTCTTTCAGGTTTTCCAAAATCTGTTGTAGGAAGCGCAAACTCTACTTGTTTTGTAGCTCCAATGGACTTCGAAATCATGGCTTCTGACATGGATGTCGACGTTGATGTAAATATCACAGAGCGTATTGAAAATGCTCGAAAGGATTTGGTGAATGGAGTTATCACTGTTGAAGAAATGTCTGGGGTCATTCATGCAGCCATGACCAGTTCTGGTAGCGGCATTGAGAAATCAATAATCCCAGTTGTAGCTCCTTCTGTTCCCACTTCTGCTTCTTCTTTTGGTGCTTCTTTTGTTCGTCCTCCAGTTGCATCGCCTTTTACTCCTCCCGTTGTTTCCTCTGCTGGACTTCCTGGTGGTGCTTCGTCTGCTTGTTGTCCTGGTGCTTCTCCTCCTGTCTCTCCCTCTTCCACTACACTCGAAAATTCACTCTCTTGTCTTCGCCCAGCAAACAATCCCCCTTCACGTTTTGATGGTGTCTCTCTCCCTTCCTTCTTGTCTGGTGGTAACGTTTCTTCTGTTTCTGGTAGTAATAAAGCAAATTTACCCAGTTTTGCCATTGCCAAGGCTCCAAGCTTCTTAGCAATTAGCGAAGTTCCTAAAACAAATAGTGGTAAGTTTGTTTATCAATCACCTGCCAAGAAGATAAGCAATTGCTCAACTGTAGAAAATGCAGCTCACAAAGAAAAGAGCAATTTCTGTAAAAGAAAATATGAAAACGATGAAGGCGATAAACCAGAAAGTCGTAAATCACGTTTAATTTTGAAATAAAAATTTTAAAAAAAGCTTTGGTCTATTTATTTTTTTAAATTACTTATAGTTCCATATATTATGCTACAATAACTTATTCATATTTAAATCAGGATACGAATATTTGAGAAATTGCAATATTCAAATGATCATGTCACATTTCATAAAATCAATATACTAAATTTGATTTGTATCTGCTTCTTCCAGAGGCTGCATAAAGCAAGCACGCCTTGCAAATAATTAACCACAATTATTTTGCCATTACGATCTTGATTAGATGCTGCATACATTAGTTAAATCTAGTTAAAATATATTCTGCATTTTTATCCTTCACAAAAAAAGTTAGTTTCATAACAAAAATTAACATAATGGTGGAAGAGATCTATGACTATTATCATTGTAAATTGAGCTAATTTGGATTAATAATTATCAATAATGAGCTATTTAATGTTTCAGTAAGTGTAAATATCATTTTATGAAGTTTTTTACTGATGATTTTCTTAATACCCAATTGAGAGTTTATGGATACTTTCAATTGTATTTGTTACTACGGCCAACCTGTGCTGCACAAGATAATAATTTCATTGTGCCCAGGTGAACTGCACACTATAGCCTAAGCTGTTGTGCCCACTGAATATGGCTAAAAAGATAACAAGATGCACATGGGAACACCAAAAGAAACTGCACACGAGCACAACGCTAAGTCTGTATGTGCAGAATTATAGATTCTGTCCATGTGCATGACATTAATCCCAGGTATGTACAGAATTATAGATTCGGTCCATGTGCATCGCATTAATTCCAGGTGTGCATAATAGTAGAGTTTTCCATAAGCATATCATCATTATCCCTATTTGTGCATAATAATAAAATCTGACCATAAGCATAATGAGCAGATCGTATGGGCACAAATTGGTTTGTACATGAGCATCGTGCCGTTCTCAAAATTCCATTGCATTTTTTTTTACTGGAATGGGTTTTTAAATTACATTTTTTTTTTATTAATATAAATTATAGACAATACAATTCAATATGTTGTTGATGTAGAGCAATACATGCAAGACCAAATGTATTTACTATTATCATCATTTGTAAATATGTTTATAGTTATAATGTTTACAGCAACAATGGTTTTTGCTCGAGCATAAATTTAAATAACACTTACTGCTTAAAGTTATATGCAAGCCAAATCTAAGATTATATATGTTACTTTATTACACATAAAATTTAAACAAATTAACCTCCTTTAAACTTACTATTTTAGTTTTTTACGATTGCCAGCTGTAAAAAGATTTGTTTTCAAGCATAGGTGTGATCAAAACTATGGTTATTAGGCAAGATATCAGATTATTCTTTTTTTGTATTTCTATACCATTTGACATTTCATCACTTTTCTGGAACATTTCGTGGGTTTGTAGCCAGTTCTAGCTTTTCATTGAGTAGATATAAATATCATTGCCTTCGATTTGATCTGGTAATCAAGAAGTACGTCCAACAATACAGTAGTGAATAATGATATTTGATGTTAAAATGCAATTAAATAAAAATATTAGTCTCTAATATAGGCTGTTACTGTACCTATATTAAAAATATTAATCCCTTATGTTAGAATGCGTATTCAGATAAAAGAAAGGAATATAAGCTTGATAATGTGATATGCCTTATCAAACGGTGAATATACTGTATCCTTGGAATATGAAAACAGAAAGAGAGAAGAAGCAACACACGTAGAATTGGATTTTCAAGGCTTTACATTATTTAGCGCAATTAAAACCCTGCTAAATTGCACATTTCAGCCGATGTAAAAGCAGCATTACAGCGCATGTACCATAAACTAAACAAAATAGGCAATATCTATTATCATAGAAACATACTGTACATTTTTCTACCAGAGAAACAGTTCGTCATATCATATATTGATTACAAAATTGCAAAAGCGAGCGCCTAGAGCAATGCCGCAATTGAGCATAGCAAGATTGAACGACTAAGTCTCTTATACTATGGTATATCTAAGCTTTAAATAAAAAAGTGTTTTTTTTTACATTACTTTTCTTATATTTTAACCATGTACGGTCTGAAAATTCAGACTTTGTAGCGCACATTTTCGGGGCTCATTTTATCCTTATCAACCCTCATGATTTTGATCAAAAAATAGAAAAATTAAATTTTGATACCAAAATCAACGTTTAAATATACTACATTGTGAGAGAAAATTGTAGCCATAGCTAATACACATTTTATAAAAGCTTAATATTAAATTTTAAGCAATGAAACTTTGTACTTTTCACCCAAAAACGGTTTTTTGATTAAAGAATTTTCATGCAATATTTTACAATAAAAATGTTTGTTATTTTTTATTGAGCAAATAGAGCGCTCAATTTTGCATATGCGTATATTTTTTGTTTTTATAATTGGTAGTATAATTAACTCTAGATTTGCAAAACCAGAAATAAAAAATTAAAAAATGTCAAAATTGATGATCTGGACAAAAATAATTTTCTAAATTAATATTCCGCTTATAAGCCTTGTAATTCTTAAAAATAAGAGACTTCATAATATTTGAAAACTTTTTCAAGAATTTACAATGCTGTACCCACTTAATTCAAGCTTATGGCTGTAAATTTTTATAGAAGGTAATATCGTGCGGTAGTTTATTTGATGATAATATAGTCGTACTTTATAATTATTGCGCTAGGCAGGGGTAATTTATATTAAGTTTTAGTCTTCCCTCTCAAATATCATAAACATAAACATGGCCATCACTGGAAGCTATTATTGCCGCCTTTCTATCCTCTTCTTTTTTGTCCCAAGCCAATTTATTCAATGCTTTACCAGAACCAACTTAAGTACTTCTAAATGGTTCATGGGTATTTGCATTTAAATTCCATAAGCTAAATTGACTGGTTCCATCTACGGTAGTATCAAACGTATTATTAGCCCGCCTTATGATAAATGTCAATCTAAATTCAGAAACATCCCACTGGCATTGTTATAGGCTGTGAAAAGCTTGATTTTTAATAATACAGCAATTAAATTAAAAAACAAGATGATACTAATAGTATATATATAGTGAGTATTTAACATCTAAGAAGTAAGTTTGATGAGGTATGCTTTTAAACCATTTTAAAAACCCTTAGGCAAATACAACATCTTGTTCCTGTAATTTCTATCCATCAAAATGTTGCGATTATTCCCACCATTACACAATGAATGCACCTTTTATCAATCTTGACCTCGATGTACATTGGGTATCAGCTTTTTACTAGTTGTATTTTCTCTAATGCATTAATATTAAATTATATTGAACGATGATTTGTAGCATTGCCATAAAAAAAGAATAAATGCTTCAATAGTTTTCTGTGTATCAAATTATGCGATTTAGTACCAATGATTGCACTTAAGTATGCTTTTTGAACCTATTGATGTTAATCAAAATAATTAGTACTTTCATTCAAAAAAAGTAAACTTTGCTTTATACATTTACATTCACCAATTTTTTCTGTTGTTAGATATAGACTTTCGACCAAAATGCATTGATTATAACGTATATGACGGAACGAAATGACTAAGTCATGGATGCTTTTTTTGTTCGCAAAAAATATTATAATGTGCCCTAACATTAACAGTTAATAATTCGTTCCCAAATAAACAATAGGAAAAACATGTGCTTGCACCTGCTACTTAATTTAAGTTAATAAAAAATATTGGTTTTTTTGTTGTAGTTTTAAACGTAAATAAAAGAGCTGAGGAAAGAGTAGGGAAGAAAAAATATTTTGTGTGTTACAAACAGAAATTCACAAAGGCATAAATACTTTTAGTGTTACATTCACTTTATAAAACCACATCTTGTTTGCTTCTATTGCATTTTATAATTGACAAACTGTATCACCTGCTCTGCTATATTCAGTAAAGATTACACTCCATAAGCTAAAATGAACCTGTTTTTTTTATACGCACCTGCTTGAGCAAAATTTGAATTTTCATAGTTTTCAATCTTCAAAATCAGAGCGTGCCCTCATTTCTATAGCTAACCTAGTACTAACCGCTTATAAAGGTATATCTTAGACACTGCTAAACAGATATAAACTGATCGCATTATGCTACCTATTCCTAGATTTATTTTATATCTCACGAAAGACTTAAAAACGTGTAAAATTCACTGCTTTTCCTTTAAAAACTGGATCTCATTTTTCATCCCTGCTCTACTTTTTGTTTTCACTAAATAACACCAAGAAATAAATTTATGCCAATGTACCTGAGATGTTTACCTTTATATCAAAAACAAGTATCCGGAAATATCCTATTTTATGCAGTTGGTATTAATTTTTCAATACTAATGTTTCAGATTTTTTACGCGTATTTTACTGCTAAAGGATTGAAAACTTTGAGGCTTCATATCTCTACAAAAAATTAAGCTATACTAACACTTTTTGATAATAAAACTTACTTGTTTTGAAGTGCTCTATAACATATTTGAATATAAAAAAATTCTGAACACTTTTATTTTTTTTCATTTTTTTGGTACTTCTATAATAGGTTCCAAAATATTGACTAAATTGAGCAACGCTTTTCTCAAATTCCTGTCATCAAGCTCGTGGAGCTCTCTTAGACCCAATTTAGAGTTTTTCAAAATATTGATTTTTCGTCGAGATATCCTCAAAAATATGTACAAAGAGATACCCTCGTTTCTAAACTCAATTTTTCCCTTATATACCCTCATCCCAAATTCTGAATCTGAAAAAAAAATTGGATAAAAATCTCGTTTTCTCTACCAAAAAGGCAGCTAGAAAATCTTGCAATAGCTCGATCGATAGATAATTTTTTTGCGCATCATTTTAGTTTATTATATTTTAAATATGCTTATAACAAATGATGTGTATTTACAAAAAACCTTCAAAATTTCAATTGCATTTTGCGCACAATTTAATGTGGAATGTTTGTCTAATTTTTATTTCGATGTATGCAGAATTCAAAACTGTACAAAAGCTATTTAATTCTCTAGGTCAACTTACTTTGCAGTTCATGAGCCATTAAACGATTTTCTTTTTTGAATCATTTTTCGTCCGTTTTTTAAAATAAATTTTGGAGCCCCGGTATAATAGGTTTTAAGCTGTGATAAAAACTATTATTTTGGTCATCTCGACGAAAAATTAATATTTTTTGTTAAAACAAAAAATGTAGAATAGCAATCAATTAGATCTATCTTGTGAATACAGAAATTAAGCCCTGGATAATGAGTTTTAAGTTTTAAAAAATAATAAACTACAGTCAAGGTTACTAATAATGTTTCATCCATTCCCTATTTTTTCTATTTTTTTTTTGTCATACTTTTCTTTCAGACGCTTTCTTTATTAATAAAACAATGTCCAAAACTTTTGAAATTAACATCAAAAAATTGCGAGACCCAACAGCAGGAACCAAACAAGATGAAGCAGAGCTTAAACAAAAAGTCAAGTTTTTGAAGAAAAGAAAGTTGGAAAAAATTCATTTTCATGTCAAAATATGTAAAGCTCAATTTTTGATGTTATAATATTATAGCTTATAGAGTATTTAAATTTACATCTAATGATAGTTTATTTATTAAGAAATATTGCCAAAATATTCCATAAATTTAGGAAAATCAGTTTTTTGGGATGCTAAAGTAATCCAAAGTTAAGGATAAATATATAAAGTAGGCTATATTTATTGAACACGATGATGTAAAGATATTTCTTATCAACAACGCAGTAGACCGTATACACTTTCATCAATAATCTTGATACTAGCTTCTCTGGGTCATTTTGCATTGAGTGAATTAGAAACTGCGTTTTTAATCTATTTTTTACACCCACTGAAACTGTAATTAACTAAGTTTTTGTGGAATATGTCCATATTCTGATTTACTATAATCTTTATCTTGTCTTATTATGGCCTAGAGTAGCAGTGTTATACATATAAGTAAATTGATACAATAAATGATACGGTATGGTAAATCATATCAATGCAAACTATTTATATGCCTAAAACAAGTTTTACAACTCAAATAAATAGTTATTTGTAGTCAATCCATTTAGTTGTATTCAATTTAATAAAAGTTTTTTAATGATATTGCATAATTATAAAATGAAAATAGTATGTGGTTAATATTTATTGATTTATGTAATAGATTAATATAATACTATTGTTATTTACTTCTTTTTATTTTTCTGTTTTAGAATTAGTCTCTTCTGTATCCAAATCAATCTCGATTGTCTCGATTGTTATTGGACCTGTTGGTTGATGCACAGACTCTTCCTCCTCCTCTTCCAGCTCAATGACTTCTATTTCTCTTTGTGGCATTTCAAGCTTTTTATCATGGTCATGTTCAATTTCAATCACTTGTGTATCCATTCCCCTTGTTGAGTTTTTATGACCATGATAATGGTGATGGTCCTGTTGTTGTTGTTGAAGCGGTTGAGTTTGAGACTTTTGATTTGGAGACAAATTTGGGTCACCTATGGTTGATGAACTACCACTATCGTTTTGATCTTGTTGTGTTGTTTCACTCTGTGTTTCACTATCATCATGAAGTTGTTTTTGCCACATTTCATAATAAATACCACCTTGAACTATATGTTACTGATAAAGTAATATTATCAATCATTTATCAAAGGCTACGTACCTTCATTATTTAAAGTTGCTTTCTTTATCAGCTCTTCATGGCTACCCTTTTCAACAACTTTACCATCCTTGACACTGTATGTAATAGTCTATGAGTATATTTATAAAGCAGGCAATCATATCAAATTACTTACACCAATATCAGGTCAGCATTAACAATAGTGGATAGTCTGTGAGCAATAACTAATGTTGTTCGATCCTTTGTCATATCTGCCAACGCTTGTTGAATATGTCTTTCTGTTGTTCTACATGTATTTACAAGCGAGTTAATGGTGGGTTTCTTTTGCTATTGTTTACTATTCAACATTACGTATCAAGTGCACTTGTTGCTTCGTCTAATAGGATAATGGGAGGATTTTTGAGAATAGTTCTAGCAATAGCAACGCGTTGCTATTAATTTGAATACAAATGTTGATGAGTACAAATTCATCGATTTGGGCTCAAACCGATTTTTACCTTTTCGCCACCACTAAGGCGAAGTCCACGCTCGCCCACTTTTGTCTCATAACCATCAGGGAAAGATTCAATCTTGTCATGAATCTGTGCTGCTTTAGCTGCTCGTTTTATTTGAGTATCGTCAGCATTAACATCGCCATATTGAATATTATAATAAATGGATTCATTGAATAAAACAGTACCTTGAGGTACAACACCAATGTTTTTTCTCAGTGATAATTGTGTAACTTGGCGAATGTCTTGGCCATCAATGTAAATGTGACCTGAGCGAGGATCGTAAAAACGGAACAACAAACGTAAAATAGTTGATTTTCCACCACCAGAAGGACCAACTAAAGCCACAGTAGCACCTTTTGGAATAGAAAAAGATATTCCGTTTAAAGCCGTTTGACGCTCATCATAGGCAAATGTAACATTATCTGTATCAAAACTGTTTAGTTGTGTAAATTAGGGTAAATTAAATTTCTTTTACACGTTACCAAAAACAACATGACCTTGAGAAACTTGTAACTCTTTAGCGTTAGGAGCATCCTTGACAGTTTGATCTTCTTCTAACAATGATAACATCTTTTCCATGTCTATAAAATTAGATTGAATCATTCTATAATAGGTACCAAACCAATGTAACTATAAACACACATGTTAGAAAAGGAGAAAATGACCCCCCCCCCAAAAAAATGCAAACAATAATACTTGCCGGTGTATAAAGCTGCATCATGTACATATTGAAAGCAACGAAATCACCTGGACTCAATTGACCTTTAGAAACTTGATAGGCAAACAATAAGCAGCCAGAAAGCAAACCACCCGTGATAATGGCATTTTGAGCCAAATTCAACACATTTAATGAAACAGAACTTTTCCAATCTGCTTGTTGATATTTCAAAATAGCATACTTGTAACGATCAAGTTCAAAGTTTTCGGCATTATAATATTTTACAGTTTCAAAATTGAGTAAAGAATCAACAGCTTTTGTACGAGCATTATTATCCAATTCAATCATGCTTCGACGATACTTTGTTCTCCATTCCGTTACAGCTATGGTCACGTACATGTACAATATCATGGTAACAAAAACAATCAAGCCAAAGGAGGGGGCATACATATAAGTTGTGAATAAGGTTACCAAAACAATATTCGCCCAAACAGGGAAAATTTGAAAAAGGATTTGGTTAAGCAAACTGACCACAGAACTGGTGCCTCGATCCATCACGCGCAGAACTTCACCGGTCTTGCGATTGATATGGAAACCTAAAGACAAACTATGCAAATGGCTAAACACCTTGAGAGAGATCTCTCTGGTAGTATATTGTCCAATTGGGATCCACAACCAGTTTTGAATCGATTGTAGTACTCCGGAACCACCTTGCAGGAATTTTAAGCCAATGTAAGCAACAATAGGTAACCATGAGAATTGTCCTTCCCGAAGATTATCAACAATACGACCAATTTGACGAGGAGCTAATAAATTAACTACAAACCCGACACCCATAATGAAGAAGCATAACAATACATATAATTGTAATTTCAAATCACGTTGTGGCCAAATAAAAGGTAATAACTTTTGCATTTTTCCTATAAATCCGGAAAATGGGCTTTCTGTTATTGTTACAGTGGTAGTTTTTATTGTGGTAGAGCCATAATGATGATGTTGTTGAGAGTGTATTGTTGTTGTTGAACCTAATAACGGAGATGATTCTATTACTGCTGATGTCGGCTTGAATAAATATAAAATTGACAATAAGAATATAATACACTCTACGATATAACGAGATATGAAAATTCCCAAAAATAAATGATCATAGATGGTAAATATTGTACCTAGCATTTATAAATAAAAACTTGACAATAAGCCTTCTTTCCTTTTTCTTTTTGCCCCGTACGACGACAACAAAACAATATAATCATTGCCCCCTCCCCTCCCCCCCCCTTTTTTTTTCTGTCCTCCTTAAACCAATATATACATTACCTGGTAGTGGCTTCATTATTCCCATCAACCAATACCACCCAACAACAGTTTCCATGGCAACAGCTAAAAACCAGAACAAATATTGAATCCAATACCAATGATTTTGATTTAATTGAGCTTCATTGACTAATGCAATGATACATAATGACCATGAAAGCCATGATACAGCAATATAATATGCCAATACAGTTGATGTCCAATATTGTTCCGTAATTGCTCTTGTAATGAGAACAATTGAATCAAATACAAACGTAATTGATACAATTAAACATGCAAATGCAATAAATTTCGACCAGCTAGATAGATTTGTAGATTGTTTGTTAATGTTGTGGTAATAACGAGGTGCACCAAATGTAATCAGAATAATTAACAATAAGGTTGGACCATAAACAAACGGTGTTGACCAAATAAATTCATCAATTGAATAGAATGGTGGAAATGGATTCTTTCCACAATCGCAATCCATGATTAGTTTTAGTATATATTAAAAAAAAAAAAGAAAAAAGAGAAAAGAATTGGGTATATCCAATGTAAGGGTTTTTTATATTATAGATTTATACAGTTCAAAGCGGTCGTGGAGCTAATAATATAATGCGATCATCATATTGCAACTAAATGTATTATGATACACAAAAAAAAAGCTAAAATAAATTACATTTTAAATGGAAGCACAGGCCAAAGAATAACAGGCTCTTGCTTGTTACTATTTCTACAACTATTTAAATAAGCTGAATTTAATAAATCTTCTTGTATCCTAATTTTATCATTAGATGATTTAGGTTGTGTTAATACTAGACTTGCAGTTGGCGCTTCGATTCCACCACTACAAAATACCGTAGATTCATCGTATTGCCAATCTTGCATGCCTTCTGTATCATCTTTTTCTCGATTCATCTGTTCTAATTCTTTTTCTTTACGATATGCTTCTGAAAATTGAAATATCTCTATAGCTTCTTTTGATAATTCTTCGTGTTCAGGATAATACTCTTCTTCTTCTTGTTCTTGCTCTTCTTGTTGTTGTTCCTCAGTTTCGTATTGAGAATATTCATAGAATTGTTCTTGATATTGTGGTTGTTGCTGTTGTTGTGGTTGTTGGTGTTTTAGCACCGATTGCCAATACGCCTTTTGTTCAGGCCCAAAATGCTTTGAATGAAAGTCGCTGAATGCTAAACGATTCATATATGTATGATGTAGAAAGAAAGGAGTATTTTGTTCCGCGTGCAATTACTGCAGTGCATTTCTGACACCCCGGGTTTTTAAAATCGATGTTTATATTCCCAATATGCAAGTTTTTAAAAGAGTTTTTTCGTACCTAAAAAAACATGATATTTTTAAGAATAATATCAAAAAATAATGACCAGATACTCTTTTGACTTTTCGTATTTTTTGTTTTTTGATAGGTTTATAAAAACGTAAATTTTGTCAATGATGGAAGCATTGCTAATGCGCCACTTTTAGATTGCGGAACATGACATTTGTGGTATTTAACTGAGTTCCGAGCAAAAATTTCGAAATCTTTTTTTCTATCGTTAGATTGCCTTAAATGTCAGCATATCCAACGCATATAGAATCAACATTAAAAGGTCATAAAGGACCTATTAACGATGTATGTTATAATAAAACAGGACAATATTGTTTATCTGCTGGAAGAGATAGGTCTATAAGATTATGGAATCCATCAACAGGCATGCTATTGCATACATACAATGGACATGGACGCGACGTTTTAGGTATAGCTGTGTAAGTTTTATATGCTATAATGCTGAATGTTATATTAATCTCATGCAAATTTTAGTTCATCTGATAATGGAAAAATTGCAAGTGGTGGAGTAGATAGATCTGTTTTATTATGGGATGTGGGTTCTGGTGAAATTATGCGAAGATATACAGCACATTGGGAGGTATATATGCAACAGTGCACATACTACAAGTTGATATCCTAATCTTTTTTTTTCCAGAGAGTTAATTCGGTTGCGTTTAATGATGAGTCAACAGTTTTAATTAGTGGCTCATTTGATGCAACAATTCGTTTGTGGGATTTAAGATCATCTAATTTTCAACCTATTCAAGTCATTGAGGATTGTAAAGATAGTGTCATGTCAGTAGATGTGCAAGGTGTAGAAATTATAGCAGGGTAAGTAAATTTGCATACAGAAACGTGTATTAAATATTGATTCTTTTGGTAATTAGATGTGCCGATGGCAAATTAAGAACTTATGATTTACGGATGGGAGATTTGAAAGAAGATTATATTGGACCCGCCATTACATCTGCTAGATTATCAAAAGATAAAAACTGTATACTTGTTAGTTCATTAGATGATACAATGCGACTTATGGATAAAAGCAATGGAAGATTACTAAATGAGTAAGTTGTTTAGCTCATATTGCAGAAAAAGCAACCAACATTTCAAATTAGATTCAAAGGCCATAAACACAAGGAATATAAAATAGATTCAATATTATCCAGTACAGATGCCCACGCAATTACTGGATCAGAAGATGGAAAAATCTACATTTATGATGTTTTAGAAGGAAATATTGTTCAAAAACTGGATGGACACGAAGGAGTAACAACTACATTAGATTATCATCCTGAAAATATAAACATGTTATCAGCTGGATCTGATGGTTTAATTCATATTTGGGGTTAAATTTATTATGGTGTCAATGTTGCAAATATACAAGTATTACATCAAACATGTGTAACTTTATGTTTACGATTTTTAACGTTTTATATTATATAAAGATATAATGATTTTGGGCGTATAAATATTGTTTATTTTTTTTTTGTCTTCTTGAATGTTTCTCTCTTTCTTTTACTAAATCAAAATGTATTCTACTCTTCAATATCATCATTCGAATGCTTGGCTAATCCAGCAACAACGATTTTATAACTTCCAACATTATGATCATCAGCCTCAATTACCATTAGAAAGTGTAAAATTAAAGCATAAAGAAGTTGTATTATACAAAACTGAATCATGTAGAAATTGGACAGAATTAGGGCATTGCCGGTAAGTAACTATAGTTGAAAATCAATGGTTTGATTCTCATACTTTACAGATATGATAAAAAATGTCGCTATGCTCATGGTGATTCAGAATTACGTACAGTTCCAAGACATACGAGATATAAAACACAAATTTGTCGTGCATATCATATGGATGGCTCATGTCCATACGGTATCCGATGCACATTTGTTCATGATTCATCAGACAATGACATCAGTAGTATTAGTAGTAATAGTAGTAATAGTAGTAGTAGCAATAATGACACAAATCTAATCTTTGACGCCTCTACCAGCAACTCTTTTTCTTGTTTTCAAAATCATCCCCACAAGCAGTATTTCATCATGAAACAACAACAACAACAACAACAACAACAACAACCAAAACAATCTATTGAAACGATAAACTATAATCATAGAACCATGTGGACGTGATACACATGTTTATAACACTTTTTTGTTCTTTTTCTGATTCAATCATTTGGTTTTTTGAACTATAACCTCTGTTTCTATTGCCATTATTATCATTATATATTTACATTATTATTATTTATTTCAAGGTTTATTCCAATAAAATTCTCGTTTTTCCTTTATTTGTTACACCATCTCTTTTTTTTCTAAGTGTCTCATCTGTCATTTATCAAACAAAATGGCGGGGAAATCGAATAGGCTTGATCAGGGCTATTTTAGGTTATTAGAAAACCCTAATTCAAATGTATATTAGATCGCGTATTTTCGTACTGGTAGAAAATAGGGTATTTTCGCTTTTATAATGTCTTTGTTTATGATCAAATTGATTGATTAAACGTCGCTTTCAATCGCTCTCAAAAAATACAAAAAAAAGTTGCCTTTTTGTCATACATAAACACTATGCAAGCATGTATCTATTTTTCTCATTCTCACGTTTTACAGCTAATATCTCGCAAATTTTATATATAAAATAAAGATCGCTAAGGGGGGGGGGGGTGTGTGATAAAATTGATGCGAAATGACCCTTAGGCTTTCTGTAAATTTTTGTTTCGGATTGATTTTAGGATTACATAATCTAAAAAAAATTATATTGCATTTAGACATATTTCAATTTCTTTGTCTACATTTCTATATGCATAACCGACTTGATCACAGTTGACTGTAAATTGGCATTTGGCTATATATATATATACAATGAATCAACTCAAAATATAAAACAACAATGGATCTGACAAATGTCGACATTTTAATACAAAAAGCCCTGCATTAATAATGCAATAATAGCATCAGTTAAAGAATTTTTATTACATGTTGAAGCATCTAGCCTCAAAAATTCAACTTTAATAACTATCTATGCCAGATTAATCATTATGTATATATTTTATTTTGCAAAAAAATATCTAGAAAAGTCTTCAAAGATGTAAGGCAAAATTATTTTACCAGACATTTCCCATTATTTACAGAAGGTCGCCTTTTACGCAATCATGAAATTATAGAAAACTCACATCTTCATGTTTAAAGCGGAAAGATTATTGATGTTTTCATTCGTTCTTTGACGAACACAGAGAACCTGACCTGATTATTGATGCAAAAGGAGCAATTATCTCGCCTGGTTTTATCGACCTTTAAATTAATGGTGCGTTTGGTATTGATTTCTCGAATTATGAAGGAACTGAAGAAAAATTGGCTAAAGATATTGCAATTGTTGCAAATGGGCTTTTACAAAATGAATGTACAGCTTTTTGTCCGACTGTAGTTATCTCTGCTCCTGAGGTTTATTCCAAGGTAAAAAGAAATTATATACAAAATAAAAAAGACATTTAATACGTGCATATAGGTTTTGCTCATTGTGAAGGGCCATTTAAATCTACAGAAAAGAAGGGTGCTCATGACTAAACTGTCATCTAAGATGCTAAAGATGGTATTGCATCTCTAGACAAAGCTTATGACCCTGAATTGCTCAAAGACGGCGAAACGGTGCGTATCATGACAGTTACTCCTGAATCAGAAGGCATGTTGGATGTTATTCCTCAAGTGATTAAGCGAAATATTACTGTTTCTATTGGCCACTCTGCTGCTACCATTGATCAAGCAGAGGCCGGTGTTGTTGCAGGTACCACTTTTATGACACATTTATTCAATGACATGCGTCCTTTCCATCAAAGAGATCCAGGCATGGTTGGCATTTTAGGTGCTAGTGATTTACCTGCACCAAAGCAACCCGAACGGTATCCATTACCTTCTTTTACTTCTCCTGATGGCAATAAACTTGACCCTCGACCCTTTTACGGTGTTATTTGTGATGGAGTTCATGTGCATCCCAACTCTGTCCGTATTGCTTATTACTCTCATCCTCGAGGTTGTGTTTTAGTAACAGATGCGCCAAGCGCAGCAGAATTACCACGAGGTATTTATCAATTAGGTGGTCGTGATGTAGAAGTCAGAGGTGTCAGTGGTGCTTATGTCAAAAGAACCAATACATTGGCAGGAAGCACAGTTACAATTGTTCATTGTGTACGTAACTTTAAAAGGTTTACTCGATGTACAGCTGTTGAAGCATTAGAAGCAGCTACTTTACATCCTGCTCAAGCATTAGGAATTCAAGCAATTAAAGGAACGTTAAATCCTGGAAGTGATGCGGATTTAGTATTTTTAGATAATGATTTACATATCAAAAAAGTATTTGTTCGTGGTGAACAAGTTGAATTGAGAGAAAAAAAAATTTAATGAATATAATAATAAAGAAAAGAAAAGAGAATATAAATATATATAAATATGAATGATGGGAAAAATGCAGTTTATATATGTGCCATGGTTTTTGTGTATGTGTGTGTGGGTGCTTGATCTTTCTAGTTACATACACTCTGTTTTCGTTAAAGCTAAAAGACGACGATCCGTATAACCCGACTATGTGGTATAGAAAAAACATTAATATACAACAAAATCATCTAATTCATTAGACTTACACTTAATAAATCTTGTTCACGAGGCACTCTCATTTGAAGCATTGTATTTCCTTTCATACTTTGTTTCAAAATACGTCTTAATGAATCATCGCCTAAATTTCATTTGATTTTCAGTCTTTTTTTTTTTTTTGGAACATATAATAACCCTCTTGAAATAACTTACGATTTAACAAACATTTCCATAAACCATCAAATCCTTTATACTGAAGTACCATGCCAGAAATAGCTGAATCTTGATAAGAAAGACGCAACCAAGCGATCATAGGTTCAATAGTAGCATCCTCTAATGTCGTAATTACTTTTTTAATATCAAACATGTTGATATATCAATACTTGTATACTTACGTGCCAATTGGAAATATAACACACGATTAAAGGTTAAATGAGTAACTTCAACAATGACACCAGCTTGAGGAATAGGCTCACTATAAATTCATAAACATTTGATTAGAAAACTCTACTCTTTCCTTACTAACAAAAAAGAGTTTACCTGTAAACAGGAGCAGCAGGAGCAGCAACCTCTGTTGTTTGTTGCTGTGTAGAAAGAGATGAATTGGTATTTTTAACAGCTTTCTTTGCCTTTTCTGTTGTGCTTAAAGGTTCTTGTTTTGGCTGTTGTTGTTGAGCTGTCTCGACAGCGATACTATTCGATTGTTCTTGTTGATTAGAGTTATATTGATGATCAACATTTGTATTGGATAAAGGAGGAGTAGGAGTAGAAGTATTTAAATAATGCTGTTGTTGCTGCTGCTGTTGATTAACAGCAGCCAAAGTAGCAGCCATAAGTGCAGCATCTTGCTGTTGTTGTTGTTGTTGCTGTTGTTGTTGATTATGAGAAGGGTATTCAGGAAATTGTACTTGTAACTGTTGTTGCTGAGCTTGTTGAGCTTGCTGTTGAGCTTGCTGTTGTTGTATTTGACTATTTACAAGTGCATTCATGCCTTCAATAAGTTTCCGAACTTCAGCTAAGTCATTTGCTGCTGCTTCTGAAGCTCTATCCATCACAAGGTAATTCATATAATAATCGGTATTTTTGTGTGAAATGTGTTGTGCAATTTTGGAAAAGGGAAAAAAATTACAGTGTCGTTCCGCGTCGTCGTTTATAAATAAATTTATTATTTATACAAAAGTTTTTTGTATTACAAATTCTGTTTATTATTCTATTATAATACCAAAAAAAAAAAAAAAAAGATAAAAAGGTTTAATATATGTTTTATAATAACGTATTATACTGCTATTAAGGTCATAAAACTAATAACAACAATATGATTCATTCTCTTGGACGGATCAAAATTATTTTGTTTAAATGTTAAGGTTTATTGGTGGCTGCAAGTTCATGGAGGAGCCAATCAATGGGTTTGTGAGAAAATATAGTTGCTCATTTGTTACGCAAAATCATGTACCTGTTGAAATTACCATTTTTAGCTTTTTGAATAATAGCATGTAGTCAAACAGAATAAATTAAGCCATTGATTGCTTTGGACATTATGTATTAGAAAGATTCATATAAACATACATATGGATAACTATTATGTCTTTAAAAAAAGCCAAATCAAAGATCTACATATCAAGCGTTATTGCTATTCTTTCAAGAAGTGAAATGTTATCTAATCCTGAGTCTTTAGCCGAGAAAATAAATATTCAAAATAGAAGTATGCCCTGTTTTCTATACCTAACCGCATAATAAACACTCTTTGGGATATATCTTGGATGCTGCTAAATATATATAAATTGGTTACATTATGCTACCTATCCCTAAATTTATTTTATATCTCACAAAAGACTCAAAAACGCGTAAAATTCGCTGATTTTTCCTTAAAAACTGGGTCTCACTTTTCATCCCTGATCTACTTTTTGTTTTCACTAAATAACACCAAGAAAAAATTGTATGCCAATGTACCTGAGATGCTCAGCTTTAATCCAAAAACAAGTATCCGGAAATATCCTACTTTTTGCAGTTGGTATTAATTTTTGAGTGCCAATGTTTCAGATTTTTTTACGCGTATTTTACTGCTAATAGATTGAAAACTTTGAAGCTTCATATCTCCAGAAAAAATTAAGCTATACGAACAATTTTTAATAATAAAATTTACTTGTTTTAAAGTGCTCTATAACATATTTTAATATAAAAAAATTCTGAGCACTTTTATTTTTTTTTATTTTTTTTTGACATTTCTATAGTAGGTTTCAAAATATTGGTTAAATTGAGCAACATTTTTTTTGCATTCATGTCATCCAGCTTGTTGAGCTCTCTCAAACCCAATTTAGAGTTTTTTAAAATACTGATTTTTCGTGGAGATATACTCAAAAATATGTACAAAAAGGTACCTCCATTTCTGGCGTCCATTTTTCCCTTGTATACCCTCATCCCAAATTCTGAAACTGAAAAAAATTTGGACAAAAATCATGTTTTCTCTACGAAAAATGTAGCTAAAAAGTTGAATAATAGCTCGATCGATAGATAATTTTTTTGCGCATTATTGCTGTTTATTATATTTTAAATATGCTTATAAAAAGTGTTCTGTATCTTCAAAAAACCTCCAAAATTTCAATTGCATTTTGCGCAAAATTTTATGTGAAACATTTTTTCAAATTTTATACAGATGAATGCAGAATTTAAAACTGTACAAAAACTATTTAATACTCTAGGTCTACTTACTTTGCAGTCCATGAGCATTTAAACAATTTTGTTTTTTGAATCATTTTTCGTCCATTTTTTCATAACGATTTTGGGACCCCGTTATGATAGGTTATAAGCTGTGTTAAAAACTATTATTTTGATTATCTCAACGAAAAATCAATATTTTTTGCTGAAACAAAAAATTCAGAGTAGCTTTAAGTTAGATCTATCTTATTCGAAAATTTTACATAATTTGACTCAATATTGGGTGTAAAAATTCGAACCCCATTTAAAAACCACCTGAAACCTACTTTTTACAACCGTAAGAAATCGATAGCAGAAGCCTAATCTCGGCGAATTTTAATCCTAATAACTTCTAACTTTACATACGAGTAGGGATACATTTTTTACACGCTGATATCAAAGAGAAACATCAATAACCTACTGTGTGTTGAGAAAATCATCACCAAAGTGCACTTACAGCTTACTGGGCACTTTTATTGAAAAAAATCACAAATACGATCTTTATAAATACTGATTCAAGTAAGCTGCTGCCACTCTACATGAATATAGGTATGAATAGATACTACAAGTATTTTAGATATCAGTATCCATGGGTCATTGTGAATTCGGTGTATAAGTCTGAACTAGGGATGCTGTCGAGCCCAGCTTACATTAGTAAATTTGGCTGGCAAAACCTGGTTCGACACCAATGCTAGAAAAAGTGCGTCCTCCTATCACCCGTATGTAGTAACTATTTTTTATTCAGTCGTATATTTGCTTCTGTATCTACATTATATATATATATATATATATAAAGTTTATCAATTGATTATATACATTTTATGAAAGATTTTGGCATATTCTACACGGTGAGTTCAAGGAATTTTTACACAGTACTTAGCAAACAGTTTAGTGCAATTTTGAATTATAATATGTTGAGAATTACTTGTAAATCGTATACACACTTTTTATCGCATTTGGACATTTGTATGTATTTCGTTGTAAAATTCTTAAATATTAAATTTTCAAATCCTCAACTCCAATTATAAATACAGTGCCAAATTTTACGATACTGAACATTTTGTATTTTGGTTTCTTTTCTTTGCATATTATTCCAAAAAAAGAATATTCAACATTGATTGCGCAATAATGCTTATTTGTACTATACTTGATTGCGCATCCAATGGCGCAACTCTTAGCGAATTGCTCAACTAAAAAATTACAGTAATATCAAAATGTACAAATGTGAGCTTCGCGCAGGATAGTCAGTGTAGAAATAAACTGTTTGATGGTGAAGATTGTGATTTTGATATAAAAATATTTCTTTTTTTTGGGGGGATTAAATTTTCGTTTTAGCGATTTTGATCGATTGGTATTGATATTCCTCATCATGAAATAATGACAAGAATCTCTTTGCTTTTGGCAAGAAAAAAAAAACGCCTACAGAAAGTAACATCGGGTTATGTGTAATAATTCTGACTAACTCTGCGCCTTTATAGTTGATAAAGAATAATAGAAATATACATGAGATTCAAAACTTGTAATTTAGAGGTGATTTTAGTGCTTTTTTTTTACATATTGTGTTTTCAATACACTTGTCCATCCTTCTTTCCTGAAATAAAAAATAGCAATGTTCTGTCGGCTAGTTTCGCAGCCTCTTGAGAACTTTGCGTTTGATCTGGTTCGTTTATATGAGATCAAAAAAAATCTTTAGAAGTTTTATGTCGTTGAGAGAGTCGTTTATGATGAACTTGAACATCAATATCTCTATTATGAATCTATATTTATATCTAATAATGCACTTGTATAACGTGGATCCTCTAAAATATTATTAAATCGAGAAAAAGGAGAGAAATTATGGGTTATCAAATACCCATTAGAGTACTCAAAATATGTGAATAATATAGTAGAAGAATAAGATTAGGTTTATTTTAGTTCGTTTTATTTTTTAATGTTCACACGACTCCTCCAATTAAATAGATTGTTGTGTGTTCAAAACATTTAAAGAGTAATACATTCTATTGGTGAAGAGAACCTGACATAATTTGGTAAATTATATCCTCGACAATACATGTAAATTTGCATAGATCAATGTGATGATAAACATATGGTCATATTTGTACATGACATTATAAATCATTCCATGAGTAAGTTTATTTCAAATAAACGGAGCTCAGATTATAGATGGTTTGTATACAAAGAATAGTGTAGAAAAAGAGAGTAATTGCCTTATACGAGGTTAATCTTTTATCTGTAGATTGCTGGCGTTTTATTCCGGTTATCTTATACATACACATACAAATGATTTTGAGTCCTAAACTTTTTGCTAATAATTTCGTATAACAAACTGTAATTTTTATGAAGCATATAATCTCTTCAATCTACAAATTATACCTCAAGACACACGGTGGCGGATTTGGCTATATTTCCAATTTGAGTAATTTGAAGCATATGGACAAAGTGGATTGATTTGGAGCCGATTAAGCAGAGAGAGATTTATATAATGGTGATAAAAAATGTTCGAGAACACTTGGGCACACTTTAGATAAACATGACATTCCGATTTATATCTACATGTGTATCACAGACGGTTATTTTATTTTCTTGTATATATTATTATTATGATGCCCACTCCATCTAATTCCATGGAGACACAAAGAGAAAACCCCCAAATGAATAATTAAATGGACTTAACACACACACACACACACACGCATTAAAATTGCAAACGGCGACTAAATCATCTACAAACCAAAATGGGGATCCTTTGTGTCCCCTCAATTTTTGCTTTGTACACTTCGAAGCAGTAAAGTTAAAGAAGTAGTTTGAAAGAAGTACATTATTACTTTCTAATTTTTTACTTTAAAACTTCAAAATTTTGAATTTTTTTCTTTACTTTTTTATTTCACTATCTAAGCAATCTATCTTATTTAATCCGTACAACGTCAGCGGGGAAATGAGCAAGGAACCTCCTCTTTTTTGGATTCAATGTTGAGATGTGGATGTTGCTAACCTCAGACCACCACATCAAAAACATAGTGTATAAGAGCGAACTAATAAGCACATGACAGACTAGGTCTACTTCCCGGTAGATCTATATAAATAAGAGCATTTTTCTTTGTAGAATTCCCTTTTTTTCTCATTGTTTGTATCTTTTTACTTGAAACTAGACACATTTAACTACTGTATTGCCTACAAAATGACCGCTAAAGCTAATACTACTACTATTACTGCTGCTGCTGCTGTCGAGAACATAAAGAATGCTAGCTACGATAGATTGGCATTTGCTTCTTCTTGCAATGAATCTCAAATGCTAATTGATCAAAATACACAAGAAAGAAACCTTGGCACTCAAAACCAAGTGCCAAAAGAGATCAATACTCGAGAAGAAGTGAGCTCTAGAAAGAGAAATCTCGGTAATATATACATCATGTGGCGTCTGTAGATCACATTTTAACTCTTTTCATAAATGTAGCTACTTTTATGAATGATGATTTGGAAGCTACTATGTCTCAAGAAGAATACGATCATGGTTTCGGTATGTAAACCCTTCAGTCAGTTACTTCTATGAACTTTGTCTAACCTTAATTTTTTGTTATTAAAAGACAGCGATGATTCTGGAGGAATAAAACCTGGTAGAAGACCAACGGCAGAAGATGAATGCGATGTAAGGCATTTTTTTTACATAGCTTTTGCATAATTTTTTAACGTATATTTAAACAGTATGATGATGAAGACCCAAAAGTTAAGCGTAAAATCCAAAATAGAGCTGCCCAAAGAGCTTTTCGTGAAAGGAAAGAAAGATACGTCAAAGATCTTGAAAAGAAGATGAAATATGTTCAAGATAGCCATATATATTCCACTACAAGATTATTCAATGAAAATCAGCAACTAAGATCTATCATTCATACATTGGAATTAGAAATTAATGCTCTTAAAGGTACTCCTCTCAATATGATTGCCGATGCAGATGTTCCTCTCATGCAAAAAAAGCTACCAAATCAATCATGGTTAGCAAATATCGGGCCATCTATTTCTTTACCTGACATCAATTCTTTTCCTCCAACTCCCCTTGCTCCATTAAAAATCCATTCTTCTCGTCCAGAAACATATAATAACCATGACAGCAAGCCAAAGAAAGTGGCACCTATTGCGATACCCGAAGAGAAGAAGCGAAAGAAGCAAGCAGTGCAACAAAAATTAATTACATTGTCAAGCTTTGCCTGTGACAACAAGACTGATTTACGACACTCAAAGATCAATAAGACGAATGATTTGCCAACCAAAAAGTCAATGAAACCTAGCACTGAAAATGATAATCAGCAATTTACATTCGCTATTACTACTCCAGCAACCCTTCGTGCTTATTCCAACAATAATCTTGCTCGCAAGAATACTCAAATTGAAGCTGTACAGCTTTACCCTGATCATAGTCATCCAGCTAATAGTATGTTTGACAAGAAAAATCAGAATAACAAACAGCCAGATCATATGCCAGATGTAACTCATTCTATCACTTCTACCACTTCTACCACACCTATACTTTCTCCTAATTACACATCTAGTGTAGCAAGCAGCTGTTCTGGTAACAGCTGCGTAAGCTCTCCATTGGGTGAAGAAGATGATGATGAAGATATTGAACATAAACCAAAGACAACATCTAATAATAATAATTTACTGTTTGAAAACGAAAGAGAAAGTGAGCAAGCAGGCTTAAACGATATTTTTAAACAACTTTTTGATCCTACTGGTAATCTTGACCTTTCTATATTCAATACACATGCAACAAATGACTGGATGATGGAAAGTGTACTTGAACAATATTGACTTTTTACGCCAAACCCAAATTTTCATTATATCGACATTTTTGTCGCTCATTTTTTATGTAAAACTGTACAAATCTATACATTCTTTTTCTATCCCCTTCTATATGTAAATTCAAAATCAATAATAAATAATATTTCCAACACTCTCATACTATGTAAGCGAAAATAGCAACTTTTAGTCTTAATAGGACTTTATAGAAAACTATAATCGTTCGTGCGACTTTCGTTAGTTTAGGATCAAATACATTGGTTTTATTGGTTATATCCTAGGTATCAAATAATTCACTAGTGGCACGAAACGGAATCTTATGTCTTCTAATTTGAGCTTCTGGGCTGTGTAAACGCAACTTTTATGAGTAATGTTTACTCATGACACAAAAACCGGTTATTTATATGTTTTTACGGAGCATTTATCTATTATTTTGAATACAAATGATTGATTTGCTTGTTGAAGCCTTCTAAAGGGCATTAAGCTTATGCAGCAAGTCACAGCAATCGAGTACGCATTGACATTGACAATATGAATTTCAGGCATCCACTGATAAGCGATTTTCGGCAGTAATCAATCGATGGAGCCAAAGATTTTTTCCTACCATTGCAATGACACTTGTCCATACAAAAATATTAATTTTCAATGTTTAGATTGTTAGTTTTTATAAAAAAATTACTAGAAAACCGTGCGAAAGCATTAGTCGTTGATCATGATACAAGAAAACGTGGTACTAAACTACATGGTGGCAGGTAGAGTAAAAAGCTTCAATATGAAAAACGTACAAACATTGAGTGATTCTTGCATTAAATTCTAATAAGTTTATATCAAATCTCATAATTAAAATCTTTGCTTATTATTATAAAGTGATTTAACAAATGCAGTTGTTTCTTGCTAGGTAATTTTACTGCTGCAGAAAAACTAAAACAATTGGGTTTAAATTTTAGCAATTTCATATCTATCTGCAAAGAGCTTTTGGTGTATTAGAAGCACTTTTTTTAGCAAAAATGTTGTTCGTAGCAAGATCTAGTATATCTTTAAATTTTTGTGCTTTTTTCATTGTTATTGCAAAAGTCTTGTGAAAGCTGAAAGACGGCATGTTTTCGGGATGGCACATAATTCTGACATGTCCGATTGAAATGGTACATGAATTCTATCTTTTTAGTGCATTTTTTCAAGAACAAAAAATATCAAAATATATTCTGGATGCCATTCCTTGAATTTATTTAGGTAAATACCTAATTAATCTTCTCTAGACATTACAAAACAATCCTTAAAGGTAAAGATGAGCATATCTGAGTTTTAATATGAGTATATTTCGCCATTTTATGAAATTTGAGGAATTGAATGTTGTAGTCCTTTTATATACATGAAAACTTGAGAGACATATAGGAGTACGATTGTATGATGTTTCTGTACATGTATTACTATACAACTAATAATGTATAAATCTTATTTCCAAAATGAAGACTCCACCGGTTACACAATTCATTCTACTTGCCGAAGGAAGGATGAAAATGTATTATCATATAGCTATACTCTCATTTGTCAAGATTAAACTACACATAAAAAAAACTAAGTTTCCTTTCCTTTTCGCTTGGCTATTTTGGCATATTACTAATTATGAAAAAAATAAGAAAAAGCTTCTTCCGTTAAAACTATTTACGTTTGAGACATTATTGATAGCCTTTTATCATATTAATAGATTCATATCATCAAATTACTAATCGTATCATACAAGCTTCTTTTTTAAGCTTCATTATTATCATTATCTAATGTAATGTATTATCAAGTGTAACGTTCTTATCGGATAACAGAGATATGGAATGACAGGTACCTTATGATATTTCAAGTGCATTCATTTTCATTTCCCGAAAATATTTGGAAATGAGTACATTTGTGAACAAGTATTTACTTTAAAGAATATAGTTTTGACATCATTGTAATAAGCAATTATATAATTGATATGCTATTGTGCAACATGAATTATCATTGGCATATATAGATAGTTTTATAACTACAAGTGGAACCAATACTGTCAAAGATGTCCAACTAAATACTGATAAATCTACGCTAAAATGGATTGTACATTGGATCAGGTATTACTAATATACACTAAATGTTTCTTACGAATCCTTTGTTATATAGTATTTACCAAGTTATCCATTCTTTTCCTTTTGAAGAAGTATTATGACCCTTTTTTTCTAAAAGAGGAGCATATTAGACTCGATTATTTCGGCTATAGATTCAAATGGCGTTACAAGTTTGAACCAAACAAGTTAAATTGTTCATTCAAGTACGAAATTTGTTATCCTGAATTCCCACACTTGCTTTTAATTACCCTTTTCTTCCCTGTATTTAAGAGAACCCTGAAAAAAAAAACACAAGATTAAATGACATAAGATTTATACCGATTACAAGGACCCTTTTTTAAGGGTTTCCTTTTTTCCTTTTGAAACCCTGTTATCTAAATGTCATTTTGTTTAATGTTTCTTGAATTAAATATATATATAAATAATGAAAACTCGGTAACCCAGTCCATTATACACCCAATATTTGATTCAAATCCGGGGAAATGATGTTGGGTTGGTTGGCTGTTCATCAAAATGGTCTTCAAAGGGAAATTGCGGGGAAACGATGGGCAATTATTTTAGATCTAAAAGGAATAGGTTATTCTTTTCGCCGCAAATTAAACTCTTTTGATACTCTTCATTTGACCCCTTTCAAGGTTATAGAATTATATAATAAGGGTCGGATGATCAAACAACAGAAACATCGTGGACATTTACTAGTATCGTTTTACAAGAAAAAAATTTATACATAAAAAGGGTCCATTTCAAATCATCTCCTTCCTTTCTTTTCTGATTATTATATTCATCTTTTATGTCTAAAGTAACATTTCTTCAAAAGTGCAATACACCATTAATTCAAGTAGTTTTTTTGGGTATTGTTTGTCTATGTTGTCCTGGTATGTTTAATGCCTTGTCTGGGCTCGGTGCAGGTGGTTCCATGAGTTCCAATGTCGCTTTGACAGATGCTGCTAATGGTGCTCTGTACGGCTGTTTTGCTATTGTCGGTTTCTTTGCTGGTACATTTACAAACACTGTTGGTGTCAAATATACATTAACAGTAAGTAGTTCAATTTGTATTTGACAGAGATCAAGTTGACTCATGATTTATTCATAGATTGGCTCCATTGGATATGCTCTCTACTCCGCTGCTTTCTGGGTTTATGATAGAAAGCAAGTATCTGGATTTGTCATCGCTGCCGGTGCAATTTTAGGTGCTTGTGCTGGTGTCTTTTGGTCAGCTCAGGTATGTCGAGAACATATAATTCATATAACATTTTATTGACATATTGTCATTTTAGGGTTCCATCATGATGTCTTATCCTGAAGAGAAAAATAAGGGCAAATATGTTGCCATCTTCTGGGCGCTATTCAATTTCGGTGGTATCTTGGGTTCCATCATTGCCCTTGCTCTCAATTTAGAGAATCAAGCTGGCGGTGTAAGTACTGGTACTTACACAGCCTTTGTTGTCATCATGTTGGTTGGTGTCGTTTTCTCTCTCGTTATTTCTCCTCCATCTAAAGTTGTTCGTCCTAACGGTGCTCATGTAGCTGTTGCCGAAGCCTCACATTGGACTACCGAACTCAAGGGCGTCTTGTTGGTTTGGAAAGAATGGCGTATGATCTATCTTATCCCTGCTTTTTTGGCTTCAAATTGGTTTTATTCCTATCAATTTAGAATCAATGCTGTTTACTTTGATGCATCTGCTCGCGCATTGAATGATACCATGTATTGGGGTCTTCAAATTCTTGGTTCTTTGATGATTGGTGTCTTGTTAGATTATCAACGCATGACTCGTCGTGGTCGTGGTTTACTTGCTTTGGCTATCTTGTTCCTGGTTGTTATGGCCGTCTGGGCTGGTGGTTTCGCTTTCCAATTGACATTTGATAATGATTTTGATACACCTATTGGATGGAAAGATTCTGGCTTTGGTGGTCCTTTTGTGTTGTATATGCTTTACGGTTTTACTGATTCCTTGTATCAATCTTACATGTACTGGTTGATGGGTGCCATGTCTAATGACCCATCATTGCTTGCTCGTTATGCAGGTTTCTATAAAGCAACTCAATCTGCTGGTGCTGCCATCTCCTTTGGTATTGATGCTGTTGATATTCCATTGAAATGGGAATGTCTCATTTGTTGGTTATTGGTGTTTGTATCTTTCCCTTTGATTGCTGTCGTTGCTAACAACGTGAGTGAGACTAACGAAGACCCTACTGAAAAGCAAATTAATGATGATGAGGGCTTTAATAAATCATCAATTACCTCCAATGACAAAGCTCATATCGAAGAAGCTTCTCACGTTTAACTATCTATTTAACCCACATTCTTCATATATATATTCTATTCGCCTTTGTATTGTATTGTATTGTATTTCCCTTTTTTATTTTATTCATCCCTTTCATTACTCTTCCCTTGTATTAGTAAAACTGTACCATAATAAACCTCTTTGATTTTCATCAATATACTACTCAATGCTATATATTTCGCTTATCCATTTAATAAATCCAATTTCAAATTAGAAATGCTTGAAAAGCTTGAGTGTGCAAAATGCCTTTGTACTTAGCGCGTAGTAGTAAATATCTATCGAAACTGATTGATTGTGGTATCATATGCTACAATGCAGTCCCTGGTAATCGTAATACTCAAAAGTATAAAACCATTCTTTGATCAGATATATCCATATTTTTCTTTCTTTCTCTTGGGAAATATACTTTTCATAATAGTAAACCTTTCAACGGCAACAACACTCAACAATACTCAACAACTATCTTTGGATACCGCATTATGTGGTATCCTATCGTTTGCCTTCAGATGACATACACTAAATATTACACTCTGTTATACTGATTAAATTTCATCATTAGTAAAAGGATTTATGAAAAATATTGCCCAGAGATTATTTTTCGTCGTATTTTCATGTTCATCTGTAATCTCAAAAAATAAATTATAAATACAACTATGGTTTGAATAGGTAGATAGTTTTATTTACGGATCACAGAACAAGGAGCAATTAATTGATGATATAACTTATATACAAAAAACAGCAGTAGGAATCAGCAATTGCTTCCAACAAACAAAGCTGCTGCTTGATATTATGTTACGTTATTCTTCATGAATATAAGATATTTACAATTTAAATAAGTAGCGGCTTCTTCGAATTTCTTGGTAATCATTTAGTAGTCTCTCATATCACCAGTACGCCCCTTCCATCAGACAAATTCAACAGTTTACAACGCTCAACAGGCTATGAGTGGAAAGGTTTATTATCGCTGAATCACATTTTATCAAATTCTCAATAAACAACAATTTTTATTTTAAACGAAAATAATATTCTGATGTATGATAACTCTACCAAACATTAATGACAATCTACTTATTTTTTAGACTTTATCATAGAATATACTTGAGTATCATATAACTTCTTTTTTTTTTTCTTTTTTTCTGTTTTTGTATTTTGAATCTTTATTAAAGAGTAAAGTGCCATAAACACGTATAACGTATCATTTACACTCATGTGATAAAATAGAATTTATAGGCATGAAACCAAATATTTTTTTCTATTTTAAATATAGAGATTTGAAACCGCATAAATTTGATTCATTTATAGCCAGCTATCACAGAACACCACTTTTTTTTAGGTTCAAGCTACCATTAATCAGCATTCTTCCTTGCAAATTACCTTCGCCATATTATGAAATATTGAAAAATTCATTCATTTCTTTTTTTAACCCCGTTATCTCCAACCAAGATTTTTGATATCATAATATACCAGATTAATCACACTCTTCATTAAGTAAAGCATGGCACGGAGCTTTTCAACACACGAGTACAACGAAAGGCCTGTATGTGCAGAATTATAGATTCTGTCCGTGTGCATGAAATTAATTCCATGTGTGCATAATAGTAAACTATAAACTAGGCAAAATAGGCAATATCTTCTGTTACTATAATAGAAACATAAAATTTGCTACTAGAAAAACCGTCTGTAATACCATACATTCATTAATAAATTGCAAAAACGAGCCCGTAGAGTGACGCCGTAATTTAGCAGAGAAAGATTGAACGGTTAAGTCTCTTATACTATCGTATATGGTATATCTAAGTTTTAAATAAAAAAGCGTTTTTTTAACTTTTCATATATTTAACCATGTATGGTCTGAAAATTCAGACTTTGTAGCGGACATTTTTCGGGGCTCATTTTATCCTTACCAACACTCATGATTTTGATGAAAAAAAAGAAAAATCAAATCTTGATACCAAAATCAACGTTTAAATATACTACATTATGAGACAAAATTGTAGGCATAACTAATACCCATTTTATAAAAGCTTAATATTAAATGTTAAATAATGAAAATTTGTACTTTTGCCCCAAAAACGGAATTTTGGTTAAAGGATTTTCATGTAATATTTTGCAATAAAAATGTTTGTTATTTTTTAGTGAACAAATAGAGCGCTAAATTTTTCATATGTGTATGTTTTTTGTTTTTATAATTGGTAGTATAATTAACTCTAGATTTGCAAAACCAGAAAAAAAAATTAAAAAATGTCAAAATTGATGATCTGGATAAAAATAATTTTCTAAATTAATATTCCGCTTATAAGCCTTGTAAGTCTTAAAAATAAGAGATTTATAATACTTGAGAACTTTTTCAAGAATTTACAATGCTGTACCCACTTGACTCAAGCTTATTACTGTGAATCTTTATACATGTTAATATTGTGTGGTAGTTTATTTGATGATAATATAATCTTAATTTATAATTATTGCGCTAGAGGTGATTTACATTAATTTTTTTTTACTCTTACCTTTCCAATATCACAAACATAAACATGGCCATCACTGGAACCTATTACCCCTTTTTATCATCTTTGTCCCAAGCCAATTTATTCAATGCTTTACCAGAACCAACTTGAGTTCTTACAAATAATGGTTCCTCGGTATTTGCATTCAAATTCCATGAACTAAATCGACTGGTTTCATCTACAGTAGTATCAAACGTATCATCAGCCCGTGTTACGATAAATGCCAATCTAAAATCAGAAATATCCCATTGTCATTGTTATAAGCTATGAAAAGCTTGATTTTTAATAATACAGCAATTAAATAAAAAACAAGATGATACTAATAGCATATGATGAGTATTTAACATCTACTGTAAGTAAGTTTGATGAAGTATGCTTTTAAACCCTTTTCAAAATCTTAAGGCAAATACAACATCTTGGTCCTGTAATTTCTATCCATCAAAATGTTGCAATTTCTACTACATAATGAATGCATCTTTTATCTATCTTGACTTCGATGTACATTGTTGGGTATCAGTTTTTTACCAGTTGTATTTTTTCTAATTCATTAATATTCAGTCATATTAAACGATGATTTGTAGCATTGCCAAAAAAAAAAAAAGAGTAAATGCTCCAAGAGGTTTCTGCATATCAAATTACGCAATTTACTACTAGCAAAGGTTGTATCAGGGTTATATTATATAATGGGCAAGAGACACAGGCAAAGATTTATTTGTTATGTTTAGGTTTATTTCAGAATATATAATAAGGAAAATAACGAGGAGAACTGACGAAGAAATAAAAGGAATTATGAAAGTAAGATGATTATTTATACTAAATTATTCAAGAGTCTAGTTTCCTTCATGAACTAGAATTCAGGGACATAATGCTACTGAATTACTCTATAACTTGAATGCGAGTAAGTTGATATTGTAACGTGGCCATTGGTTGTGTCGCAGTGCGTATAGTAATAGAATCTCTTGCATAAGCTGAGGATTGATATGCAATTCGGATAACGTAATAATGTGTGATGTGATTAGGATAGTAGTAGTATAATAATATATTAGGCTTGACAGGTTCATGACAAATCTATTGGTTTATTTAATTGACGATATTAAATTAAATGTAGTATACTGTATGATTCATATTCTTGCCAATGGTCACTCTTCCAAAAAAAGCCGAACAATCTCCGGGAGCGGCCATCAAAAGATATTTCCAAGCTTTAAATCTCTAGAAAAAATTACCGGAGAACCCGGACGCGGTTGTTTAAATATTCCAAGCAACTATAATAAGATGCAGATATCGAAATTTCATACAAAAATCAAGGTTCGACTGTATTACTATTAATTATTTAAATGCTTATTTTAAGTAAAGCATAAATACAACCTACAACATTATTAGTCTAATAACGGATTTAACTTGAAAAGTATAAGATGATACAACTGGATTCGAAAAAAGTCCATAAAATCTGAAATGCCCAAGATTCAGAATACATATTGTAGCAAGAGAAAATGTATAATTTAATAAAGGAACTTGTTAAATTAAATCACACACAAAAATTGAAGACCATCTTTATTTAATATCAATAATTTGTCCTATTTATTGTATATACAAATTCTATATTACATTTATCCGTTAGATCAGTTTTGGATCGATTATACCTTTCTGGCATTCCATGTCAGACCAATCTATTTACATTAGTAACACAACACATTTAAGTTGAGCTTATTTCATACAGCTAAATCCAACAAGTGGATATGTCTCACATATCCTGTTTCTTGGATCTTACTTTAGAACAATAAGAACAATCAAGAATGTTACCACAGATCAGTTAGCTGACTTCTTATCAATAAGGTGTTGTATTCCACCTACTAGTATCATACATTATCACATTCTACAATATCAATACATCTTACAATCTATTGACTAGGATTTGTATTGAAGTGCAAGCCTTGTTATCGGATATAAAAAACTCCTAGCGGACCAAGTTTAATCCAGTAATTACCAAGAACGCTTGGACCTCAATTATGACACCATACTATTTCATCCCAGCGGTTAATCAATCAAGTAGCTATCAAATCAACATCCAAGCACATTTAGCGCAGCATTGAAACAAGACAATTGTAATGATCTATAATTTTGGACTAACAACAAAGGTGGATAATATGCTTATAGATATTATTCTTGCTGTTATAAATTTGTGATCACTGGATTGATGAAGGTTGGTGTTCTTATTTGTAAATTAGATATTTATTAGTGAATAAATATAAGTAAAGGGAGTGTAACAAGACAGATAAATCTACAAGGGATCATGTAATGATTTCCTTGTAGTATTTATATAAGGAATGAGGCAAGGTTTTGCATGAATGAAACTGAAATGTTTGACTCATTACAACAATTCATAATCTCTGCAAGAACGGTTAAATTATGATTGATCCATTTCTATCCATAGATTACTATCAAACAGATCTAATAGTTCAATAGTGCCTTAAATTACATCTCAGGATCTCAATGTCAAATCAATATAAAAGGCCATACTTTTATAACTAAATAAACGACATCTTGTTTTTATTATACAGTTGAAGAATTGATTCACTACTCATTCTTTTATAATTGTATTCTTTTTTAAGTATTATTTATTAATCCTGAAAATATACGACATAAAGATTAAAAATCAAAATGTTGTTTATTATCTTACAAATAACCGGTGGATGCAACAACGTCACGAATTTAAAGGATTTATATATAAAAGCACTACGGCCGACCTGTGCTGCTGCACAAGATAATTTTGTTGTGCCCAGTTGGGCTGCACATTATAGCCTGAGCTGTTGTGCCCACTGAATATGGTTAAAAAGATAACAAGATGCACATGGGCACAACAAAAGAAACTGCACACGAGCACAACGATAAGCCTGTTGTACGCGCATAATGATAGATTCTGTCCGTGTGTATGGCATTAATTACATGTGTGCATAATAGTAGAATTACCCATAATAAGCATATCATTGTCCCTATTTGTGCATAATAATAAAATCTGACCATGAGCATAATGAGCTGATCGTATGGGCACAAATTGGTTTGTACATGATGAGCATCGTGCCGTTCTCAAAATTCCATTGTATTTTTTACTGAAATAATGGGTTTTTAAATTACATTTGCTTTTATTAATATAGACTATAGACAATAATACAAGTAGATTTCGAGTGGTTTCAGATGGTTTTCAAATTTTTTCGCTCAATATTGAGTCGAATTCGGTCAAAGTCTCATAGATGTACCTTCTCTCTATATACTATTGATTTCTGTCCGGAGATAAATGAATAATATCAGAATATAAATGCACTGGTGTACTATTGACCGAAAATTACCTAAAATAGATTATAAAAATTTGGTATCTAAATTGATGCGCTAATCTTTTGTACTGACAATATAGATCCAATTAAAAACTACTTTGCATTTTTTATTGAGGTAATCAAAATAACATTTCACATTACAGCTGAAACCCTATGGTAACTGGGTTCCAAAATTGATATAATAAATTGATTTAAAAAACAAAATCATTTATTAGCTCATGAACTGAAAAGTAAGTTGAATTAGTGTGTTAAATGGTTTTTGTACAATTTTAAATTTTGCATCCGCCTAAACAAAATTCAAAAAAAAAAAATACATTAAATTTTACGTAAAATGCAATTGAAAGTTTAGAGGTTTTTTGAAGATACGTATCACTTTTTATTAACATACTTTAAATATACGTAATGGAATTAATGCAGAAAAAAAATATCTATCGATCGAGCCATTGATGAAACTTTTAGCTGCATTTTTTGTAGAGAAAACGTGATTTTTGTTAATTTTTTTTCAATTTCAGAATTTGGGATGAGGGTACATAGGGGAAAAATTAAAGCTTCAAACGAAGGTATCTCTTTATATACATTTTTAAGGATACCTTCACGAAAAATCCATATTTTGAAAAGATTTAAATTGAATCCAGAAGAGCTCAACGAGGTTGATGAAATGAATGTGAAAAAAAAATGCTGCTCAATTTAAGGAATATTTTGAAATCTACTACAAAAATGGAAAAAAAATGGAAAAAAAATAAAAATGCTCAATTTTTCTATACTAAAATATGTCATAGAACACTTCAAAACAAGTAAGTTTTATTCTTAAAAAGTATTAGAATATCTTAATTTTTTGTAGAGATATTCAGACTTAAGTTTTGATTTTTAGCAGTGAAAAACTTTAAAAATCTGAAACATTAGCAGTAAAAAAGCTACAACACTTGCAAAAAATAGGATATTTCCGGATACCTGTTTTCAGATTAAAGTTGAACATCTCAGGTACATTAAAATATAATCTCTTCTTAATGTTACTTAGTGTAAAAAAATTAGGGCAGGGATGAAAAGTGAGACCCAATTTTAAGAAAAAAGCAGCGGATTTTACGTGTTTTTGAGCCTTTCGTGAGGCATTGAATAAATTCAGGGAAAGGCAGCATAATTCAACAGGTTCATACCTATTTTTTAATGCCTAGGATTTATTTCAAAAAGTTTTATTATGATGTTAGTTATAGAAAGGGGGGCATACTTTGATTTTGAAGATTAACAACTTCAAAAAGCAATTTTCTTAAAATTCAATTATTTCTCAACTCAGTATATAGCCATCATAGTATTTATCTTTTATACCTATTTTTTATTACACATGTACATATATTATATATTAAACATTTATATTATTATAACTTTCTATTTAAAATTGGTAACGATTTACCAAATAACACATCTGTCTTCATCATTTTTGTGGGGATTCATGGGACTTCCAGCAGGACAATTGAATGTTTTTGCGAACTCAGCATTATTAATCAAGGAGTTCTTGACGCGGATTGACCATGGAGCATGCTCATCTGTAGAATCATAGCCAGTTAGTTCTTCATTATAGTAGTTACAACGAGGAATTGTATATCCAATAAAGAACATTTGTTCTTGAGTCAAAGTTTCAAATTCTGGTATCAAAGACTCTTGTTGTTGAACTTGATTAATATATTCACGATAAGCTGTCAATGCGATTGTTAATCCACCACTGTCAGCAATGTTTTCTCCCAGTGTGTTCTACAAATAACAATAAGCAAGTATTAGTGATATTTCATATTGTATTTAGTAATATAACCATACCTTGCCGTCAATTTGAATCTTCTCTCCGGTTGATTTGTTGTTAATATAATCTTTAGAGTATTGTTCAACAAAGCACTGTGAGCGATTTTGAAATGCTTCAGTGGAAGCTGGAGTCCACCAGTCTTCTTTATAGCCATTACTGTTGTAAAGATGACCTGTATTATCTAAAGCATGCTATAAAATATTGTTTAATACTCTTTTTCGATATCCTTGAGACTTGAATGAAATACTCACAGTAAGCTCATGTCCAATGACTGTACCCAAGCCTCCATAATTGAGGTATTTTGGGAACTTGGTATCATAAAATATCTTCTGGATAATGCCTTCTGGAATCTCAACCTAAATTGATACAAAAATTAATAAACTATAATAGATATATTGCATGATTTATATATGTTTACCTGATTAAATTGGGGATCAAAGAATGCATTCACATATGCTGCATAGCCTTCTTCAAACCATTGCTCATTAGCAACTTTATTTCCAAGACTTTTCCATTGTCTATCTACTTTCCATGTATAGTAGTTACTTGCTGATCTGTAATAGCTTGTAGTATCAACAGGGAAGTTATCAAAATAAGCCTTGATTGAGCCAGGATTTGTCCAGTCAGGGTCTATCATGTTGATAACAGCCCTTGGTTTCAAAGCATTGATCTATCCGATATTTATTTAGTGAACTGTAATTATATATTTGTTTGCTTTTGTATATATATATACCTTTTGTACAGCTCTAGCTTTTGTTGCAGCATCAAGCCAAGGAGTTGCAGGAAGATGATTAAGCCATGATGTTTGTAATTCATGTATAAAATCATCGACTTCGTTCTTTTCATTGATACCACCGATTGTTTTCAAAGCAAAGAAGCGACCAATACTGTTGTAAAACTTGGTACCAACCTCATTAGCACATATAGCTTGAGTTGTAGTGATATTTGTAGCAAAGAGGTTGTCAGTGGATGTTTCATTGGCTGTAGCAGTACTTTTAGTAAGAGTAACCATTCTTTTCGTATATCTATCAATTACATAACGAACAGTAAAAAATTCTTGAATTTCTTTTAGGGTGAGAGATGCTAAGACCTTTTCTAACAATTGTTGGTATTCTAGAATAGATGCAAATGGATTCTCGAGGTTTGTAGCATACTCAGGACCGGCAAGATCAGAGATGTAGGTAGTCCAATCGATAATAGAACTTGAAGATACCAATGCACTGATATTACGATTGATGGTTGCTTTTTCTTGTCCTAGATTTTCGACACTTTAAAAAAAAGGTATTAGCTGTTGTAGAATTAGCACTGTATGTAGCTGCTTACATGTCTGTAATATTCTTCAATTGATCTTGTACATCAATGTACGTGTTTACTGCAACTTTGACTTCGCTTTGAGACCACAATTGAATGTTTGAACTATGACTAGCATCTAATTCAGATTGAGTCTTGTTTTGTTGTCCCAATACCTTACTGATAATATTTTCAACACCCTTGTCAGTTTCTTCGTTGATAGTAGGGTTTTGAATATATGCAAAATTGTAATCATGATTTTGGTCATTTCTAATTACAGCTGCATCAATAAAGGAAGAAACACTATTACGAGTAAAGTAAGCTAATGTATGACCCAAGTTCTTTGGAATTGAATCAGCAGTAGAATTAATTGAGAATAATGTGTTTCGAATATATGCAATTTCAGGGTAGAGATCAACTATACTACGCTCTGGATGTAAGCAAGTGTTATAAAAATCTTTAGCTTTTTGGAAATTCGATCTATCTATATCTGCTTGTTCTACAACGTTAAATCCATCAGCATTTGTTTTTAATTGCTTTGACATGAAATCATCGTAAGAGCTTTCCATAATGTCGACAAGAGAAATAACATTATTCTGGTTGACATCCGAGAATGAATCAATTGCTATTAATTGGTAAAAGTTGATGTGAGTATCACATACTATCACATTATAATTTGACTTACAGATATTTTTTTCCTTGATGCGAGGAGCATTTAACCATGCACCACATGAGTATTCAAAGAAATCTGAGCATGGATCTACAGTGAGATTGACATATTGTTTGATGAATGCACTTGTAGCAAAGCAATCAGGTGTAGTACAGACATTGCTCGTGGTGATAGGAGCACGCTGAAGTAGCATATTAGTAGGAGGCATTATTGTTTATTTTATATATCTATTGATAATGTTTCGAGTAAAGTAACTAAATACTTGCTTTATATATACCTTCAAATACACCGGCTTAGTTGAACGTTATATTTCTCGGTGTGGTTTATTTTTATAATGGCAATGCTATGGTAATACAGCCGTGGCTGTGACATAGATTAGGATGCTTTAGGATATATCTGTACAAATATATAGTTTCACTACTGTGGTCATGTCATTATGTTAAATGTATCATGGATTATATTTATATTATTAGTGATATCCCATGATCCGGTAGTAATTCTTTTATTTGGACATTTGATGTTTACGAAAAAGATATTGGTCGCCTTCTTCTTCTGGGCTTCTTTAATGTTTGTCATGATTTGTAATCCTTCAGCCCAGCAAGAAAAACAAAGCTGAATGTTCGTCGTACTCAAGGACCGAATATAAAAATAAACAATACATATATCGTATATAATGTACAATGTGGCAATGCATTATATTTCTATTTTTCAGGATTCTCCGTAAAAATTAATAGCTACAAAAGTACTGTATTGTTTTTTTATTCCTTTTTACAATGTGTACATGAAAAAAAATGACAGGTATAGTAAGGGTAAAATTTTCTTAGGGATAACGACTCATAATCTCGGTTGATTTTCTGGAAGGAGTTGATTCTAATGTAGGAACCTCTTCACCACTAACAAATTTAGTGAGACTACCTTCCAATGTACCCCAAAGAGAAGAAAACGCTTTCTTTTGAAACTTGGGTTTAAGCCATGATCCGGGATCACTGTTATTTGAACATGTTTATGTCAGCTTATACTTTTGAGTGTGTAAAATGAAAACCTTACCCGTTCTTTCTTCCAGCTGCATTTTCTAAAAATACGCCAAATGCATTCACTTGTTCGATTAAATGAGGGTGTAAATATGGACTTCCCTTTGTATATGATTTAATGCATTGATCCATAGCGTCAAAGTAACGTTGAGCAATATCAATATAACCGAAATCTGCCAATATCCAAGCATGAGCCAATTTATAACCTTGTAAAAACGGTAAACATGTGGTAGAACTCATTGCAAATTCGAATATTTCGGTTAAATTGTATGCATCCAATGTATTCATATCACTGCCAATCAATGTCAGTCTAGCTTGCATAGTATCTATTCCAGAATGAATTGAATGTTGGGATGAGAGTAAATAACTAGTGAATAAAAAATCAAATAAATGACAGGAAATACATATTTAGGCAAATTATATAAATACCATATATGTGCAACTTCAATCCATCCTTGTTCTTTCATCATATCACCAAATGCTGCTAGTGCTTCTAAATCTCTTCCAGTTCTATTGGCCAAAATAATAGCCAATGTATCTCTCCATTTCACCAATTGTGATAAATCTGCTTGAGGTGTAACAGCTTGTAATCCATAAGGTGTATTAATGTGTTGCACATCATTCACAAGAAATTCGTTTATAGCTGTAGCACCAGCACCGGAAAATAATGAATACATGACACGCAAAGCTTGATTGTTTCCAGCAATGTTATTAAACTGTCGATTTTGCCTCATTTCAGGCGTGCAGTTCATTTCACGATCGACGAAATTTTTAATCACCTTTTGCCAAAGATCTTTATCTACACAACTACTGATAATCAATGCATGAGCCCATAAATCTTCTTGAATAGCATAGTCTACAGCGCCTATACGATCTCCATTCAACAAATAATGTTCAATTTTTGATAAAACATGGTCTGACAAATCCACTGGTTGCTGTTCGTTGGTATTATTATTGTTATATGATGGTAAACTGAAATGAGACTCATCAACATTGGAAATTGTTGGACGTAATACAGAAAGAATAGCTTGATCCATCTTATCTTTATCATTGATAGAACCATCATTTTCAACCAACACTTTTACCAATTGCCATAATAAAATCTTGGATTGCAATTGATGATATTCCATTGAATTGTATACCAAAGTTAATTTCTTCTTTTCAAATGCATCCAACATGTGTACCATATATTGCGCAACATCCTTCTTTTTTTGCTTTGTACCTACTTTACTATCATATAAAATAGGGCCAGGGAAATTGATAGGGAAAACACGGTTACCAATGTCTTTTAAGGATTTGATCTTGATAGGACCAGGTTGAGGTTTCACCGTAGAGGAATAGTAATTTGTTACTGTTCGTGGAAATGTCACGATCATTTTGCCTCCAAATCCAAAGCATACAATTGGGCAACCTCTAGCTCTGTCGAGTGTATCCACAGCAGGTTGCTGAGGTTGATAATTGTTTTGGTATTGCTGTGCATTTGAATGTTGTTGACTTTGTCCATATAGATCTTGCATAGATTGATGTTGAACGCCATTATAATATAATTGGTGTTGCTGTCTTAATGTATCAACTGTATTTCCAACTGAAGGTGGATGATAAAGAGGTACGGTTTGACTTGAATCTAGAGGACTTGTAGAATAAACAGGCGCTGTAGGAGGTCTTTGAAGTGGCGGTTGAGGTGGAAATTGATTATATTGTTGTTGCTGTTGTTGTTGTTGTTGTTGTTGTTGTTGTTGTTGTTGTTGTTGTTGTTGCTGTTGTTGTTGTTGTTGCTGTTGTGGATGATAATCTTGGATTTGATTATTTGCAAAAGATCTCGTTAAAGATGATACATTTGAATTATTATTGATATTGTTGTTGTTGTTATTATTAGCAGAAACAGGTGTATTTACAATAGCAGGTGTTACTGATCTCGATATTGCTCCGAGTTGTCTTCCGCACTCTTCACAAAATTTTGAGCTTGGTTTATTCTCACCATAACAAGTAGGTTCAGGACAAGGTAATAATACATCAGGCGTTGGTTGTCTAGAAGCAACAAGTTGTTGTGGTTGAGGCTGTTGTTGAGGCTGTTGGGTATAAGATTGAGGCGTACTTGTTGTTGGATTATAATATGAATTATTATCTACATATTGAGGTTGATAATCACACTCTAAATTTGTATTTGGGTCATAATAATGAAGTTGACCTTGCTCATCATAATAATAATGAACATTTGGATCAAATTGATACCATTCACCTTGAACAGGATCGTTATAAGGTGTTGTCATTTTTTATCCTTATATAATATAATAAATATCTCTAATTTCCTTGAATTGTTACTGATAATAAGAATTTATATACATATAAATATCTACAATCAAAAAGAAATAGAGATAGAGGGCAAAAGAATAAAAAGAAAAAAGAAAGAAAAAGTATAAACTTCTCGGTAAATATTTAAAATACCTTTTGCGAAACAAATGATGTGATCTTTTTATCTGTAGTCGGTTTATGGAATAGTAAAATTTGCCTTTCTTTTGCCACCAAATATGATCTTCCTTTCGTGTTTGGAATTTAGTAGCTGAATTGATGGATCAGTGATATCCAATCATTAGAAACGGAATTCAAATGTATCCAATCCGATGCATTTAAATTCAGCATCGACACTTAAATTTGCGTGCGGTATTTCAATTATTTTCGTGGTTTTTTCGATTTGGGTTTCGTTCAAAATCGGCAATCCAGGATCTCTGGTTGACATTTTTGCATATTACAGATTAATTTGACTAGCAAAAGTAAAATAAAAAAATGTATAATTATGTAAAATTTTGCGCTCATTTATTTCATGTATTTTATAAATAATTTTTATTGCTAAAATTTTTTGTTAAAATCCTTTAACTGAAAAAACATTTTTTAATGATAACTCTATATTTTAAGCAGGTAATGTGCAAATAAACGTTGGAATACAATGTATGTAACTAATATTTACCTTTTTGCCTCACATTATTGTTGGTTTAAATGTGTCTTTGCAGGAAAAAAATGCAATTTTCTGAATTTTGCGATTTTTGACGACCATTCGTAAGGATTTGAAATGTAACATTTTTCTCGGAAATTTCAGATCTTAAAAGCTTAAAAATCGTAAAACTTGTGATTTTTGATGGTTGAAAAAATCAAAACTTGCGATACTTGCATATGTTATACTATCAAACACGAAAAATTAGACGGTGTAATAATTATTTTTGCAGCTGCATTTTTCGTAGAGATATCAACGATATAAAGTGTGTTTTTGCTGATTTTTCAGGGACAGTTGAAACTCCTTTTTTATGTTAAAAGCTATGCATTGCACAAAATTTACTGCTAATAGATAACAAAGGCTAGAATTGCTGGGCAATTTTACGTTTCTTTGCCTTCTTGCCTACTTTTAATTCGGTTTTTGTATCTAAAAAATTGATGTATCGTGAGTAATTATTGTTAATGAACTCACAAATACGTCATTTGCCACAGTAAATGTTAAATGGTATTACAATAGGTTTTCTATGGTAAACAACATGGCGTTCTTGGTATGATCAAATCTGCTTATGGCTGAGGGACTTTTTTATATACACGATCGAACTCTTCAATTATTATTGAAAAGGCAACTTGATTGTGTGGTAGATTAAAAAAGAACAATAACCAACATATATTACTAATTGTTCGATGGGCAACACAGCTTTTTTTTTTTTTTTCATTGTAAAGCAAAATAACAACGGAAATATTAGGTGATTTTTATTATTACTATCGTGTCTTTCGTATCACATTTAAATTAGGATCTTCATCTTGACTTGACAACCCACTTGAGTCATCATCTGATTCTTCCTCAATTGTAGTTCCATCACCTTCCTCCTCATCTTCTTCTTCATATTCAGATGATTCTTCTTCAGATGATTCACTTTCATTTGATGATGTATCATCTTCTTCAGATAATTCGCTTTCATCCTCTTCACTAGATTCATCATAAAAAGCATCCAAATCATAATCATTGCCCTTCTTTTTCATATTAGATGAAGAATACATGGATGATGAACCCATAGCCTCAACACCAGACAATGCAGTAGAAGCACCTGCACCTGAATTAAATCTATTATTGTTATTACCACGATATGAATCAAAACTATCACTTCCAAATCCAGTTTCCATAACTACTGTACGACTACCACTCCACCCTTCAAGTTCTTCTACATCACGTACACTAGCATCAGGTTGTTCTTGAGGAAAATCAGGTAATGGCTCATATCCAGGAAGAGGTTGATGAGCCAAAAGTGAAAAAGATCCAATATTATATTCAGATGCTGCTTGTACCTCACTTTCAATAACTGCAGGCTCTTTGTTGGATAATAATATGGTTTTTAAGTGTTCTTTTAGTTGATTTAATCCATGTTTTTCTTCTTGGCTTGGTATAGTCAATGCACGTAAAAATCTTGCTCTATCTCTTACATCGTAATCTGTATCGTATCTAGCTAAATTTAGCAAATATTGATTCAAGCTGTTCAATATAGGATGAGTGGCGTTTAAGCAAATCAATTTGGCTGATAATGTTAGGATTTGGAGTTTTGTGATATGATCCTAAAAAACTAATTGTTAAATTCAGCCAGATAAACACATATTCTATAAATATTACCTCATTAGCGAAATTCTTGACAGCTTGACGAAGTACATCAGGACCCACTTTGGGCAATGTTTCAGCATATTGACCAACTAACCATAAAATATTGGCTCTTGCCATTGGAACTTTTAATGTATCTAATAGTTTTACAAGCGCAATCACTGACTTTGAACGTTCTTCAGAAGGTACTTGCAACAAGCGAGTTAAAACGAGTACAGATTCAGCTACAACAAGTTCTATTCCAATTACAAATTTAGTTATTTCTATGATTTTGGCATTGTAAAAAATATCAACAGCATACCATTTTTACTACGTAGTAATTTCATTAATAGACGTAAACATTTATCTGCTGCTGTAGGTACTGTAGAGGCACATCGAGCAATTGCTTGAATAGTTGCTGCCACAAAATCTTTGTTGGGGCTTTTTATATATTGCTATAACAATAAATGAGTAAAATATATATCTATCATTGCTGATATGGACTTACTTGAAGTTCTGTGAGTAATGTATGAATATTAACTTCTGTTGCGATTGTTGTAAGGATGTCTAATTTGGTATCACGAATGAATACAGGTTCGGAAGATTGAGCATAAAATTGTTGAAGTGAAGATTCAAACAAATACTATTATACAAAGTAAATAAATACTGCGTTATCAATCTCATAAAGCTTCTATCCTTACCGGTCTTTTCAATGCCATTGTAGCAATATTTGTAAGAACAACATAGCATTGCTCACGATGTGATCTTAATAATCTTACAAGTGGTTTTGCAATCTTTTCTGCTTCAACAGCAGGAGCTAAATAATAATACAATTTTGCAACAGCCAATACAACACCACTATTACGACTCTGTAATAAAGGCACACAACTCTTTAAAAGTAATTCATGATCCACATCAAGTTCAACTATATCATTTGCTTGTATTTCATCATTGTCTGAATCAGAGTCTGAATCAGAATAAAACGATTTGTTATTGTTATAATTGGTTCCTGATATGGTGGATTTCTTTGGTGGAATACGAGATTCGTCTTCTCCATTAGGGTTAGGATTCAAAAATTGATTTCTACCATATCTCAATAATACACCCAAGATTGACATTTGTCCCCATTCATCACAATCACCCAACATGGAACACAATTTCCTGAAACAAGGATGAATCAAGTCGAATCGATTTGGACACACTTCATTAAATGCCATAATAGTGCTTCCAATGACAATATTTGATCTATCCTTTAATAATGTAGCAATGACTTCAACCAAGGCTTCTTTTTGACTATCATCCAAACTAGCAATTTTATGTGAGTATATAAATGAATAAATATAAAATATCAAATTTTTGTACCTGTAACATTTGGGTATAGCATGAGCAGCAGTTTTTCTGACATACGGACTAGGATCCGTAATACATTTTTTGATGCCAAGTAATACAATGGGACTAATCACAGGAACACGAATACCACTCATCACACGAAGTGCCATGGCTCTAATGATTTGGTTTTTATCACTGAGATCTTTTTGGAACGAATTAATAGACAATAAAGCCAAATCGGGTTCTTGTTCGGCATATCTCAATAAGAAAATATACACCAATTTACGAATTTCGATATTTTGAGATACAACGTTCTTTACAACATCAGGAAAGAACTCGGATACGTCTCTACCTTTAGATATCATCTACACACATACATAATAAGGACACGCACTATCAACCAACCCAACAACAAAAAACTTACGGCAATCAGTCTTTTTAAACCATCTAATTTTTCTCTATCATTTTTAGAATCAAGCTGACGTTTGATATTACGCATCTTTTCTTCAGAGGTATCAAAGTATTGTGCTCCAGATTCACTGCCGGGAAATCCCAACTCGCGCGCGTTGTCCACAAGACCCTGAGACATCTTTTGTGAAAGCTTGGCTGCTTTCTCTGCAAACGTCTTTGCACTGTTGATATAATCCGATACTTCCATAATGATAAATAAAATATATAAAAAAAAAAGTAAAAAAGGAGGGAAAGAAGTTATTTTTTCTTGTGTATCGGTTTTACGAAACAAACATGGAAACAATCGCGGAGACCTAATAATGTAACGAATCTGTTATGTGATGGTATGATGGTAATGGTGTGATAATTGTTGAAATATACAAGTGCAAATCCTAAATTCAGGTACATTTTTATTACTTCAAATGTTAATTTTGTTTGTTCGTTTGTAGGCTATTTTCCCCATGTTTATTTATCGTTGAAGCTATAAAGTTGGGGACAACATTTGTTCAGACAGTTCATTGGGCCACATGCGTGTCCGTTTCAATTTTCTCATTGGCAGTGCAATATAAGCTTCATCAGCCTCGCCAGAAAGATAGATGAAGCGAAGGACGATGCGTATTTCATGTAACTAAAGATGCATTTGTACTATATTTCTTACACTTTCTTTTAAAAGTAACTATTTCGCTAATAGAAAAGTCTAAAAGCAATGAAATCTTGAAACTGCTTCGATTTACTACGGTTATCATGCAATATATCGCTGATTTCTATCAAAAAACAACTGAAATTAAGCATCTAAAAAGGTTCCTTTTCAATGGTTTTTAATAGTTTTATGACTTAGGAGCTACTCAGAACTATTTCTCTAATCCCATACTTCTTGTTGCATTTCTACAAAAAAAAAATAGGTTGTTAAAAATTGAGCGATTTCTCCAAATTTTCCATGATGTGAAGTAGAGGAAAGTCGATCAAAATCGCTCATTTGAATTTTAAACCCCAAAAACGGAGCTTTTTACAATGGCGTTTCTAAGATCAAAATAACCAGTTTTTTTTTGTCGCATCTAGAGGTATTTATTTAACTTTTGTAAACTTTTGGCAAAAAAGCATATTTTTTTATTAATCGATATTCTGAAAATTTTTGAGTGTAAAACTTAGTTGAAGACTATACCATTCGACGCGCAATCAAATTCTGTATATAAGATATTTATTTTGCAAATACATGTTACTTATACAAGTTGTCTTCATATTGGCAAGCTTGTTTTTTTTTTTTCAAAAATTGGTTTTCGAGATGAATTTGGATGGATGCGATTTTGATATTTTCAAACTCCGCTTTCTTTCCCGTATCTTGGACTCTATTTTTGAATTAGCTTCATGTATCGATATTACTCTTATATTTAGAAATAAAAAATGCCAGAAAATTGCCCATATATTAATTAATGTGAATAATTTTTTAAATTAAGTATGTGTGGGATTCAAGTAGACGAAACAATTATTTGAACTTTTATTTTGGACTTTTAACCACAGCCGATTCCTGTAAAATCCGTTACTGAGCTAGGCTGCATAAGAATAAAACGTATGTCAACAGACTTACCATGTTATTTTTAGATATGTATACAACCAATAAGTGAAGTATCCCATCAGTGTGTGCTATGATTATGTTTTGAATGCAGTGAACTCATTCAATAATCCTCAAATCATGCTAAATACTATTAATATACAGCTTCTCTTCTGTGCTGTAAGGTTTTGGTGAAACGCATACGTTATGACATAGATCTAAAAACATGTGCAAGTTTTTATGCAAAAAAAAACAATATGCATTATTACAGACAAATAATAAAAGCTTTTGCGATTACCTGATACAACATTTTGTTATTAAAACAAATTTGTAAATATTGATCTGTTTTTTCTTCTCGACCGAAATTAATGTAAAACACCATATTCTCTCCAAGCAAATTAGCAATAAAGCAACTTTTGTAAATTTCCCCGCTTATTCCGAGAAATATACGGTCAACAAAGGTATTAGCTGGTATCCGATGGTAAGACAAGAATGATTTAAGAGGCAACAAACTCGGGATTTAGCTTTCCGTTTTTTCTTTTCCTTTTGGCGCTCGCTCAAAATATACTTAATGAATTCATGTTTTGAATTCAATACGAAAAAGGAAATGTATCATTCATTTTTCTACTAATACAGCCACGGTAGTTCTTTTTCCGTTTTTGATGATTCAAAAATTTGATGGATAAATGTAAGTATACAACAAAAATCAATAATTATGTAGAATTAATTTAAGTTGGGCAAATGTGGCAACAACAGAAATCAAGGGAAAAAACGATATCGGTTGCACATATACTAAAGTAATATAAACAAAACAAAAACTCTTGTTGTACCTGTGATGTTTCATTGATTTCTTTGAGTTAAATACACCGCATTTTCTTGAATTTTAAACCCTTTTTCTCTGGTTTTTTTTTTTTTTTTTTTTCTTTTTTTTTTACATTTACAAGTTTAATTCATCTTGTTTGGCTTCTATTAATTACACAATTTTTGATTTAAATTCTCAATTTATTAATCATCGCGTATGTCGAGTGAGTTTCTACTGAGAAACAGGCTATCCAATTTCAGTAGCGCAAGTTATAGTAGTAACCATAGCAACGGCAACCATAGCAACCGATTTGGCCAAACAGTGATAGGTCATGATTTTGCCTCAAATATACTTGTTGCTGATCTAGCAATTCGATCTACAGCGTTTAATTCTTCATCTTCATCACCATCAACTAGCTCAAATAAAAGTTTAAATGAAGCATCCGATGAGGAACAAGAAAATAATGACAATAACAAAAAAGCGAAACGTCGTGTCACTTTTAATTTAGACAATGTTCAAGTACAGACAATACCCACATATTCTTCTTGTTCATCTGAAGACTCATCAGAATCAGATAGTTCATTAGAACAAGAAGATGAAGATTGTATATTTTCTCCACCTTCTTCTGCTGTTGTTGATGTTGTTCCTCCACCTTCTCCACCTCCGCCATCAACGCCGATGATGCCGCCACCACAATCGACAAATGCAACCATTTCGGAACGAATTTCGAAAAAAGCAAGTTATGATGCTTTACAACAAAGGAAGCAAATTAGAAGGCGAGATAATTGCAATCATTTTTTAACAACTAAACCTGGATATTGGTATCCTCTCAGTCCACCAACCACTACAAGATCATCAGCAAATGGTGGTATGGTTCGATATGGTAGTCCCTTACCTACATTAAGATCATTGGAGATGACAGAACGGTTAATAACTGAATCGATACAGAGAGAAATGGCGTTAAATCCAAATTTACTACATCATGCCTCTGCAAAGAAATCCAACTATACTCAAGAAACTCCCATTACAGGAATACCACCAAGATCACCAATAATAAATAATGATGCAGTAAGCATGTTAATTACAGATTCAGATGATGACGGTGACGATGAGCAAGAGAACGATGAGGATAGTATACAAGAGAAGACACAAAATGATAATGATAAAACTGGTTTAGCTAGTAATGATGAACAGCCCAATATGAGAAATTCGCCTGAATCATTTTCGTCTGTTTTGATTGATGATGATGATGATGACGAAGAAAGTGATACATCAGCAACAACATCTTCACCTGAACCTCCAGCTAAATACAATCAAGAAAAAGAACAAGTTGAAACTGACTTCACTAAATCAGTATATAATGAACTTGCTAAACGAAGAAATCAAAAAATAATACCATTTCCTGAATATGAACCACCTAAACTTACTTTTCCATTTCAACAAAATTTGATTCCGATTTCAGCTAATGGCGATGTTATGATTATTCCGCCCCCTCAGAATAACTACGATCCTGTTTGGATAGATAATCCCTCTACTAATACAATTAAAAATGATCAAACACAGACAAGGGGTATCTTTTTTGTAAAAGTACTTGAAGCCGAAAATTTGGATTTCCCTATAGATAATGGTAATATTTGTGTGTTTGTTGTGTAGCGGTGGCTGTCAATTTCTAATCAAGTTATTAGATAATACAAGCATTTATTGTAGTATTCGATATAAAAGTACAGAAAGTAGATCGTATGATCAAAAAATGGCACATACAATGATGATTGATCACGAAATGCGAATGTAAGTTTGAATGTAAATAGTAAGAATGCTCTGTAAAGCTTATGCAAGTTGATATATATAGTCAAGACGTTGATCCAAATGAACAAATTGCAATTACAATTCACGTTGCTGCAACACAAAATAACAAAAAAATGCAGCAATCCAACTCTAGTTGGTATCACAGGATTAAGGCACCATCTGACCTTCAACGTTATGTGCATGAAAAAGATGGGTCTATTTGTCAAACTTTATTTGCACCAGATCGATTTATGACTGATGGCTCATTGGATCAAACTGCTTCATTAATGCTTGTAAATAATTGGTATCGAACTACTCAAAATGCAATTAATTCTTCAACTTCTTCTTTATTATTACGAAAGACATCTACACTAATGAAAAAGAAATCATCACAAATGTCAACAGCTATTATAAGGGAAAAGGCTGTGGGTAAAGTTTATGTGCAATGTTTGTATTTGAAAATTCAGGGCAATCATGTTCCTCGTGATTTAGATGAGGCTGTAGAAGCCCTAAATGCCAAACGTTTTCATAATACAGATTGGCAATCTGGTCATCTCTCTCAGCTGGGAGGCAATGTCAAGGTACAACAACTAATATTACTACTAGTTCCAACTCTAATTTTCAATTATATAGCATTTAAAAAGACTCTTTTTTAAATTAACAGGAGGATGTCTATTTGCATATCCTGATACCCCTTCAAAGCAAGATGATCAACCATTGTACAAAATACCACTTTCAAGAGCTACCCGATTGATTTGCGATAATTTTATTGTAGTAGAAAGGCCACAGCATCAATCACAAAGTACAAATCCAACTACATTAGTCAGTCAATTAGAACAAGTTATTATGCTTGATGATGAAGATGAACAAGAGGAAAAGGATAACGATGCCAATCAAGAAAAGAACAATTTTCAATTAGTATTTGACAATGGTGACAAGATACATTTTGGTTGTGGATCTCTTGAAGAACGCAATAAATGGGTATCTGTCATAGAAATCATAATTTGTAGATTACCTCCATTGCCTGATTGGATCATGAATTAGAATTTGATATTATACCATTTATTTCACAAAAAAAAACACCTATATATTTTACCAATTATTTACATGTACACACACACTCACACTCACACTTACACACACTCACACACACTCACACACTCACGCACAAAAAATCACTGTTATTTAGCACTTTTTCATAAACTCACATTCTATTCATTACTATATTCCCATAAAATTCGCTTATTTATAAAGAAACGTTTTTTTTTTAGAAAAAAAGAAACATCTTTTTGACGTAAATATATTTATTTCTTATTAAAATTTAAAGCGTAATGATTAGTTATTAAATAGAGTGTGGTATTTTGAGTAATTTATCCATAGCTTCTTCTCCTAATTGCTGCTTCAGATAATGACGCCGAAGGTGATAACTCCTGTTGCCGACTACTGTCACTATGACTATGGTTCTTATTACCTACAAGACGCCCAAATCCAGCCTAAATTATAAACTAGTTAAATTTTTGTTTGCCAGATCTTCATCATATAGTATTACCTTGAGTCTCCCATGCAAAGGCTTATTAACAATATAATCTACCAAACTACCTCTTCGTCTGGGTGGGGATGTAGGAGGGGCAGAGAAAGATACATCTTTTTCTTCTTCTTCTTCTTCTTCTTCTTCTTCTTCTTCTTCCATAGACATTTTAGAAAAATCTAATATATCTGATAAAGATGTTTTGTTTACTTGCGACAAAGAATAAGAAAGTGAATCTGAAATAAATGAATCAATATCTTCTTCATCGGTATCATCTGCTTCGTCTTGTTTCAGAGGTTGATCACTGCCTGGAGTAATCATATTTCTAGATATCCAAGGCTTGCTCAAAATAGAAGCATTAGATTCTACATCAGACATATTAGAGTATTCTGATTTTGTATGTTGAGCACGAATAGAAGAAGAGATATTGTGAACAGAAGAAGGCGTAAACATAGATTCGCCATAAGAATAAAGTGAAAACATGGACGCATCCTCATCTGCGCCATTTATACTTGAAGGCACGCTACTTTTAATAGAAGGAGGTGTCTTTTTTGATCTACTATTTGATGATTTTTTCCACCACCATCTAATTGTTGATGATGTATTAGTTCTTGATGTAGTTGCCATTTTTATGTAAAGTATGGAAAAAGAAGGAAAAAGAGAATTAAAACGTAAACAAATCAATCGACAGACGCCCTTCCTTATTTATAGGCTTGTTTCGCACTCTAAACTCTATTATTTTGGTTATGCAGCAGACCATATTTTGCAGGTCAGGCAGATAAGCGAAATAGGAGTTGTAACAACAACTGTAGTCTATTCCGTGTTGGCCCATTTTGACAGGATTCTCCTGGGTTAAATGCTACTACGCACATATTGAATTGAAAAAAATTGGCTGATTAAATTGTTGGCACTTAACTTTTTACCCCTTATATGCATGAGTTTTGCCTAAATGCCAACTATACAAATTGACCATCAGTCAAATTTCTATGAATAACGTGCTAAGTAATGTCTGGTTCATTCTATATCTATTTATTGTTATTTTACAGGATTCGTTCATTATTTTGGTAAAAAATCATTTAGTGGAGGCTTTATCCATATCACTATTTGAGAAGGATTCATGCATCAATAAAAATAGGTGTATTGGTTAAATATTTACAGACGGCGTGTTGGCTGTATTTATTTCTGGTTTATTGGAAATAAATGCTGAATTAGCAGTAATGTTAATATTGACAATGTCAAAAAATTTTACATTAAAATTTAAACTAATTCGATTACTTCCATTAAAGAATTTTTTTTAGGAATTTGAAAGGAGCACAACAGTGATTCAACCACATATAACTATTTTCAATATCTCAAATCCAATCTTCGTATTTTTTTTTTTTTTACCAAGTATTGTTCTTAAAAATGTATCTTTGCACATGTGGGAAGATGTTGTAACTAAAAAGAAAAAGTTGATTTACCATGGTCAACACCCTAAAAATGATAAGCTAACTATCAAAAAGTTTCATTACTGTTCCTACAAACTGCAAACTTTCCATTGAAGAAGATAGCACAATTCAATTATTTCTATTTTTCACGTATTGGAGATCAGAACACTTGATATTCATCTAAGATCTCCATTGAAGCTGCAAAATTAAAAAAATTATATTTCAGTGCGTGTAAATTATTTTATGTACCTGTCTTTAGAAACTTAATTTTAGTGATAAATATTTTGATGAACTGCTAATAAAATGTGTGTTATTGTTCACATGGGTACATATTTCTAGTAGAGGCTCAATTCAAAATATAATTTTACTGCTATGTGAGTAGTGTCGTGATAATAATAATGCAATGAGACAAATACAGTTGTAAGTTAAAAAGATAATGTTTATTAAGTTTGACATTTACGATCTAATATTTATCCTATCATTATTGTGTAGCAAAAGAGATAAAAACTTCAACGGCAGTAGATGTATATTAGCAACTACATACACTGCCATCAGCAGCAAAAATAAAAGAAGGGCTTCTCCGGGAATCGAACCCGGGACCTCTCGCACCCTAAGCGAGAATTATACCACTAAACCAAGAAACCACTTCATATTTGAAAAATTTTAAAAAATTATATATTTTCTTGGGGGTTTTTTTTTTTTTTAAATTTAAATTTCACTGTAGTAACTATAGCTTGTGTTACCTCTTATTCCCTGCAGGTAATGTATCCATATTTTTTTTATTGGTAGAGTAAATGCTGCCAGTAATGAGAAAGTAATGAAATATTAGCGTGCCTCTGGCTCTGGGTAAATATTTTCTGAAATTTCAAAACACTCGTTTCCTTTTCTAAAAAAAATATGAAGAAAACCTTTTTCGAATAAAAAATACCAACGTGTATTTGAGTATAAACAATGTATTATTCTCAAACCGGACGTCAAATCCAAAAAAGTAAACAATAACAGATCCGGAACCGGAAGTTACTCATTTGAGTATTAACTAAAAAACTGTGCTTCTAAAAGCATAGTATTTCAGTATTCAGCATGGTATTTCAGCATGGTATTCCAGCATGATACATTACTATTAAATAGCATCTAAACTACCTTATCACAGCATTAATTCCATTCCAATAAACGATATCTCTTTTCTTGATTAAATTTCTAGTTTTACTTAACATTAATATATTCTAATTGCAGTAAATTACGATGTTATTTACTAAAATAAAAAAAATATAAAAATAAAAGCAGTAGAAATACAATTATAATCAGCTAAAGTTTTTATTACAAAAGATTTCTGAAGAGTTAAAATAATTGAAAAGTATGAGGGTATTTATAGTGATTTGGAGAACTTGGATACCATCAGACTTGAATGGATGTATATTTAGTAATCTTCCAGTTTTGAGTACATTGTTATTGATTTGATATTTTAAGGGGTAAATTGTGTAGAGCATTGACCATAAGGGATTGTATGTCAAGTGTGACAATATCGACCTTTTGGGAAATGGTTGTTTTTGTTTATTTCTGTTATATCTATTTTATGTAACCTTGATTTTTTAAGGGGTAGTTTTTATATGCTTGAATCTTATTTATATTGATAGTGCAACTACGATATAGATGAGTAGTTGACTAAATTGATATCTTTGTTTATTATCATTATTGATTTGGATAGAATCCTGTTTTGATATATATGTCGTTTGTGTAATTGATTGCGCCGTGATCAAGGGTGCTATCATCTACACGACATGTATGGTTCAAAAAGGGTATTTCATATTTTTAGCATGCGTTTGTTATTGTGTTCAATTGAAGCGTTTGTTTATTATCGTTGTTCACATTTTAAGTGGCATCATATTTTATGAGCGACACTTGAAATTTAGGTTGTTTTTATTTTATCAAGCGTTTTTAGTATGTAATTCCACTGCACTAATAAATCATTAAAGATGGATGTATATTTTACTTTTAAATCCTTTAAAATTTGCGATTTTGTAGACTTTTTTTTTAATCCGGTTGTGCCATCTTATACTTTCCAATTCAAACCAGTTATTAGTAGGCTAATGTTGTACGTTGTATTTTATACTTTACATAAAATAAGCCTTTAAATAATTAGTTATAATACAGTTGAACCTTAATTTTTGTATGAAAAAATTTCAATACCTGCATCTCACAGCTGCTTGAGATATTTAAATAGCCGTGTCCGGAGTGTCCGGTAAATTTTTAACTGGAAGTTTACAGCTTGGAAATATTTTAGATGACCGCATTCGGAGATTGTTCGGCGTTTTTTTGGAAGAACGATTATTGACAAAAATGCGGAGCACGTATTTATTTTATGGTAAAAAAAAACTTTTTTGAAATCAAACTCAGGGGCTTATAAATGAGCCAAAAATATCTGTGAATCTAATTTTTTTTACTTTTAATCTTTTTAATTTGAGCTGAAGAAGTATGATAATAGTTCTACTTTGTATTATTATAATTCTTACGTCATTTTATTATGTTGTTTACATATACTTTGATTGGTGATTTTTAATTGGTATCTTTTTTGTATGCCACTACCAAGTACCGTACTTCATCACATTCTACAGTATCAATCAATATATCTTACAATCTATTAATGTCGACATGCGTTGAAGTGCAAAGTCTTGATATCGGATATAAGAAGCTCCTAGCGCACTAAATTTATTCAGTAATTAACAAGAACGCTTCGACCTCAATTATGACATTATATTATTTCATCCCAGCTGTCGGTTTTCGAGGATATTGAACAGCCAAATCCATTTCTAACTCACATTGAAATATAATTCTTATAAATAGTCTTTTAAACCAAAACCTAGAAGCTCTTGGTTTCTTTCTTTTACCATTATTAGTTTTTCTAGTAATAAAGCCTACGTTCTCCATAATAAATGCTACTAGTCTTTATTATTATTCTTTCTATAAATAAGATTGTATGTATCCATGAACTCTCAATATTCATGGAAAAAAAGTACAGAGAACAATAGGAATTCGACTAGATAACGTTAGGGTTTTATTATCAAATAGAACTTAATTGGCTCTTCTTTGACAGGAAGATGCCCTTCTATTTATACGCAATTTCTAATCTATATTCTAATTCAATGAGAACAAATAAAGGCATGCCATTTCCATAATCTACCTGATATCTGTAGGTCCTGATTTTATCGTGGATGAAATCAGGCCATATTAAACAATAGTGTATTTATGGTTTAGATCAATAATTATAATTTGCTAGGACCCATATTTCGATTATAAGATTACTTGCTGTATCAATCAGACATGTCAAATTAAAGTGATTCCTGATTTATCCCAGTGGTAATTCAAGTTAGACACCAGATGAAATGGAGATCTAAATGGATGTGATCCACACCTTTTAATAATGAAATTTACTTGTTTTGAAATACTCTTAACATATTTTAGTGTGAAAAAATTCCGAGCGTCTTTATTTTTTTTCTTTTTTTTTTGGCATTTCTGTAGTATATTTCAAAATATTGATTAAATTGAGCAGCATTTTTTTTTTACATTAATGTCATCAACCTCATTGAGCGCTCTCTCGAACCCAGTTTAATTTTTTTCAAATTATCACTCAATCCCAATAACAATATAAACCCATATTTAATTCATTCTAATAAACGGTACTTTTCACGTTGATTTGAATTTACAAAGTCTCGATAAATCAGCTTTAAAGAAATTCAGCAACTAAAAAAAATACTTCCAATCAATGAATATTGATCCAAATGGCCTGCGAGTTTCAAATGTATACTACAGCTGCAACTGTATCCAGAATTACAACTTTCGGCATTCATTAATTTACTGGATAAATCGCAAGGATAAACCGCGCCCTTTTCTGCTTGTTGAAAGCTGTTTGTAACGCATAGCCGGATGGAAAGTGTGGTTAATATCGGGAAATTTGATGATGTAATTAAGATAGCTCAGGAACACTATTTCAAAGTTTTAAGCGATATTCTGTCTGTTGTTATTTGCGCGTTTTCAAAAATGGCATCAGGCATACAACGAAAAAATATATGATTACTCCATTGAAAATGCAGTTATATTTAAACAAATTAGTGCAGATAAAAGCTAAACATTTTACGCATATTATAAATACAATAAATATGGCATAAAAAAGACTTCATATTTTTTGGTAGGTTGATTAAAACCAAGCGACATTTAGTAATTTTTACATTTCCTGATACAAATAGTGCCAAAATCTTCGAAATGCTTTAAAAACCAATACAAGTTTTATTATGCAAGTTACATCTTCAATATGGTGCATTAGAATCACAAAAACCTCCAAAATTAGTAGAGAGATCAATGACTAAAATACAGAAAAGTTTACATTTTCCAATACTATGAGATGTCCCGATGATATTTTTGAACAACAATGTCAACTGATATTAATAATCAATAATACTTGCTATTAGTTTCAATCGAATCAATTGCATTCTGCAAGAACTGGCTACAAATAATTGTGTTTGTGCGGTTCCAAATCCCAATTTGAATAAAAACGTGCGTGCTTAATTATTAAAGAGTATGCTATATATGAGATACTTGTCATTAAAAAACAAAGTAAAAACAATTGAAGCAGTTCATCAGTTTCTCTGCTGTCATCAAAAAAGAGGATAGTTGGGTTTGAGCATGGTTGTTTCTAGTACTGCAAGAAATCAAAAGATTCTTCTATTCGTATTGTAACTTCTTTTCATTTTTTAGGGCAAATTACAATATATTAACTGACGTATTTTTCATTTTCATATGGTAGCACGAGTTTATCTCTATTGGATGTATTTTTATTCTTTTCGAAACATTGATTTTTCGTAGAGATATCCCAAAAAAGTAACCTTCATTTTCATGTTGATGTTGTAATGGTAAACATTCGCCCGAACGTGCTTGGAGAAATTCTTTGTTTCTATTTATGGACATGTAGAGCTACTCAAACATCAACAGCAAAAGAATACTTGTGTCGAGTTTCGAGATCCATCCAAAGTATTGTCTATATGAAACTCTTCCAATGTTAATTTGAATATGTTGAGTTAGCTTTACTGCATTGGTACCTTTTTTGAAATGAATTAGCAAAGCAGTCTTTGAAGGGAAAGCAGTCTTTTTTTTTCAGTTTTTTTTTTTTTTTTTTCGAGATAATTTTTCGATAAAAGAGAATCGCTAACCACATTTACCAGTTATAAATCATCCCTCTTTATTTAAAGAATTTTTTTTATATAAAATGGGTCAATTTAAGAAAGAAAAGCAAAGAGTCTCCCGTGATAAAGCCGGTGGCGATGATCGTGCAAAGAACTTGAGAGTTAAGGGTGAAAATTTCTACAGAGATGCCAAGAAGATCAAGTATATCAACATGCTTAAGGGCGGTAAAGCCACTCGTAATTCTCAAGGTAGAATTATTCAAGCTGCCGAATTTCAAAGCACTGAAGTCAAGACTGCCCGAGTTGCTCCCAACAGAAAGTGGTTTGGTAAGTTGATTTACTCATTTTATAGCTGGATGTGCATTGACATTTTGTTTTGTTATCAGGTAATACTCGAGTTATTGGACAAAAAGCTCTTGAAGATTTCCGTGAGTCTTTAGCAGCCAAGGTTGACGATCCCTATCAAGTTTTGTTGAAGCAAAATAAGTTACCCATGTCTCTTTTGCAAGATTCAACCAAGCAAGGCCGTATGCACATCCTTGAAACCGATACTTTTAGCAATACATTTGGTGGTAAGGCTCAAAGAAATAAGCCCAAGTTGAACATTGGATCTATGGAAGAATTAATGGCTCGAGTTGATGATACTCATGGTAATTATATTATAATCTAAATTGACCTGCATAAGATTCTAATTTAGTTATATTTTCATGATTAGAAACATATAAATCAGACAAGGATAGCAGTCTTTTAGCCAACAAAGAATCTGACTATACAGATGCTGCCCGTGCTTGGTATCTTCAAGCTGGTCAATCCAAGCGTATTTGGAACGAATTGTACAAGGTTATTGATTCATCTGATGTTATTATTCATGTCCTCGATGCTCGTGATCCCATTGGTACTCGTTGTCGCAACATTGAGAATTTCATCAAGAAGGAAAAGCCTCACAAGCAATTAATCTTTGTTCTCAACAAGTGTGATCTTGTACCTACTTGGTCCACTGCCCGTTGGGTATCTCATCTTTCCAAGTCTGCTCCTACTCTTGCTTTCCATGCTTCCATCAACAACTCATTTGGTAAGGGTTCTCTTATCCAGCTTTTGCGTCAATTCTCTTCTTTGCACAGTGATAAGAAGCAAATCTCTGTTGGTTTCATTGGTTATCCCAACACTGGTAAATCTTCCATTATCAATACTCTCAAGGCCAAGAAGGTCTGTACTGTTGCTCCCATTCCTGGTGAGACCAAGGTCTGGCAATATATTACTTTGATGAAGCGTATTTACCTCATTGATTGTCCTGGTGTTGTTCCTCCCAATGTTGATGATGGAGAAGTTGATATTATTTTGAAGGGTTCAGTACGTGTTGAGAAAATGTCTAACCCTGAAGATACCATTCCTACCATTTTGGAGCGTGTTAGACATGAATACCTCAAGAGAACTTATGGCCTTCAAGGTTGGGAAGATCATACCGACTTTTTGGAACAAATTGCCAGAAAGACTGGTAAGTTGCTCAAGAAGGGTGAACCTGATGTTCACAATGTATCCATTATGGTTCTCAATGACTGGCTTCGTGGTCGTATTCCTTTCTATGTTCCTCCCCCTGAGTCTGTTGAGCCTTTAACTGCTGAACAAAAGGAACAAAAGAGAAACAAGTTTGGTGTTGAACAAATGTTTGCAAAGATCAATGTTACTAGTGATTATTTGGAAGATGATTTAGCAAACAATGCTCAATTAGTTGCTGAAGAGCGTGCTAGAGCCAAGGCCAAGAAGGCCGAAGAAGCTGCTTCTCGTGCATATGCTGAAGGATCCAATGAAAAGACCAAAAAGACCAAGCCTGTTGTTGCTGAATCCGAGGTCACTGATTGGGATGAAGTTTTCGAGAGTGTTGTTGGTGAAGAAGGTCCTGTTGTCAATGCACCTGTCATTGAAGGCGAGGAAGAAGTTGATAGCGAACTCGAAATGAGTGGAGCTGAAGATAACGAAGAAGAAGAAGAAGAAAAAGAGGAAGTTGAAGAAGAACAACCTGCCAAGAAGGTCCGAGTGAATAACAATGAATTTGAAGCTGATAAAAAGGGCAAAAAGGCTGGTGTTCATTATTACGAAACTGCCAATGTTAAGAATAAGAATCGTAACAAGGTCAAGCCTGATGAGCAAAAGAAGAAGGTACTCAATTCTCGCTTAAAGGGATCTGCTATCTCTGGATCAAAGCGTAAGAGAAATTAAATTGCTTAATACACACCACATATGCATCCGCCAGCACCCTATTTAGATTTCATATATATTTTTCTGTCTTTTACTATCGTTCCCTTTCTCTCTCTCTCTCTCTCTCTCTCTCTAACTATTTTTTTTTGTAATTGCATCTAAATTTCTCTCTTTTTCTTTTCTCTCATTTATATTATTATATATCTTTATTCTCTCTCTTTTTTTTTCTATTGTCTTGTTAATATAAAATGATTTATTGCTTAAAAGTAATGTTTATGACGTCGAATATATGAGTGGTGTTTGTTGAAACTCAACACCAGGGTAGACGGTGGAGACCAAAGCAAAATGTAAATTTATTTTTGTTTTCCTCACCTTACATACTTTATCACTCTTACCCCTCACTCTTTTCTTAACTTATTATGTCTGCTTTCAAATCACAATTAAAGGGCCTTAAGGAACTTCGTCTTCAATTCTGTCAAACTTCACCTTCTAGCAGTGGTCTTCGGTAATTTGCATTTCATTTGATATTATTACATTTAAACATTAAACTAAAAATAAATTTACAGTGATTTTGTTGCAAAGAACTACGTTAACATTAAAAAAGTCAACCCTGAACTTCCAATTTTGGTTCGTGAAGCCAGTGGTATTGAAGCTCGTGCCTTTGCTCGTTTTGGTAAGCAGATCTTTCAGAAAAGAAAGTGATTTTCATTTAAAATTAACTTGCCATTGCTTTAGATAAAGGCATTGAACGTAAAGTTACTCTCAACAACGCAACAGCACAAGATATCGAAAATACTTTGGCACAATTAGTCAAATCTGCTTAGATTATTCTCTGGACAGTTACAAATTTCAAAAATTACATTCAAAAATAAATAGAAAAAAAGTTTAAAGAAATTTTACTCGATCAATTTGTTGTAAAGTTTTGGTTTCTCAACGATTATCTATAGAGCGGATGATGCTCTATTCAATGATATTTTTAACTTGCTCTCTTTTAGGATTTTTTTTGGGTTTACTGAATGGGCAATCATTGAAACAGCTACTGATGAGACGCAACAGAAAATATTGAAATTACCTGATTAGACGTCCAACGAATTCAAAAAGATCAAATGTTGTGCTAAGCGTATTTTACTCATGTCACAAAAAGCGACTGATGTCTGTGGTTTGTTAAGTTAGCTGTGAAAAGGAAGTGGGCAATTATTATTGCTTCAGCATGACTAGTTAAAACTGTTATAATTTGAGAGAAAAATGATAATATTAAAGATATCAAGCCAATAAAATGATGAAATGATCAAATGCTTTGTTGTATTGTTATATGCTTCAACTAATACAGCAAAGTTTTCAATCCAAAACGACCAATAGAACTGGTCAAAAAGAGGTTTTCTTCCATTTTTAAGCTTAAGTTTTAGTCCAATTAATGAAGGTTAATGAGCTTAAATACGAAGTGTGGCTATATTTCACCACTTTCTTTTGCTTTTCTCAGATGCAGAGATATGTGAAAAACTCAAAACCAAATAACTGAATACATCTAAAATGATCCAAGAGACTCATGAAGCGCAGTAAATACCAACAACTTAGCAAAACAGACCTATTTCAGTACACTAAATGCTGGATTTTTGTAGTTTGCAGCCTTTTCCAGCACCCAAAAGCATACCAAACGGTTGCTTTCGTTCAACAGACTCGATTTATATCGTTTTTGCACTTTTCTTCAGATTATGATTTCAGCTCGATTTTTGCCTTACCATATCTCGTCCAAAATCTCAATTTTAACAAAATTCAATTTTTCACGCGAAAAATGAAGCTTTTTATTAAGGTATATATGAGAGTCATCTGACTTAAGTAAGGTAAGCTTTATGGTCGCAGTGTCTATTTTAAGGTTTCAGGCCAACTTTTTTAATTTTTCGCCTAGAAACCGGAATTGTAGTTTATTGCAATTATCTCAATTTTTTGAGCCATAAATGCTTTTAAATAAAATTTTATAAAATAAAGCGCTTTAAATTACATACATTTTATTAGCACATAATTTGTATATATCTGTAAGATTTGGCTTGTAAAAATTCTTTAAAAGTTTAAAAATTTCCCAAAATGCCAAATTGAACCAAAAATTTTACTGTTGCATTTTCTGAATTCACGCCCCGATACCCGCTAAATATTTTACTGAAAAAATTAACCACATCAGATGTCCCTCCCTTCCATTAATTTATCAAATTCTACAGTATACGATACAGTTTTTATTATTACATTATTATGCGGAAAACATACAAGGCTTGAGTTTATTAATTTTCTATGCAATTGACGAAACTATTGTGTAAAGCTCAAAGCTTTTCGGGGAGCCAATGATAAAAAAAACCACATTGTTTCGTATCTCGATCGTCTTTTGTATTTCAAGATTTTGGTTTATGGATCAAAAGAAATACAGAAAAAAAGCAAGTTAAATATTCCAGGCGTGATAACGAAGCGTTCAACTTTTCTGATGGTGAACATGTTAAGCCTGAAAAAGAAATTGATCCAAGGCCAACTACCTGAATCTATTGGTGTGCTTCTTTTTGGATAAAAATAAACAATCATTAACATATCGAAAAGTTGACCCGAAACAAAAAAGCAAACAGAAGCAGCAGTTTGAAGAGACCTGATACTATTTACAATCAAGTCAACAAAGCAATTCTAGATAAAAAGATCGGATTTAAAGAAGTGAAGTCAATTTAAGCAGAGAAGAAACTCGTTCAATATTGATAGACTTGTATCATTTACTTCATTTATTTAAAGGTGCAGTCGACAAAAGATCTGGATGTAGTCAAGTAATATGTCTCCCGCATTTATTTGATAATTCCTACGTAGAGTAATCCGTATTTTTCTTTGATAAAAAAGCTACTGGGAACATCTTCTTGGCAACTCTCATCGTCTGAATATCTCAGATGGTTGGAAGAGGGATCTTGCTGAAGACACCGGAATTCCGTGGTTTTATAGCAAACCGTACCTGTACGGATTATGACAATGTCTTGTGTTATTTTTACGATTTATTTATATTGTAAATGTATTCTGATAAATAATCATTTTCATTTTCTAGTTTCCTGTTTTTGAAGCTTTGACGATAAAGATTTTTGTGATTTTACAGTATTTATTACAAGCTGGCATCGTAGAGTATTGTTAATACCATAAATAACATGTCAAGCACGCCATCAAGAGTTTTAGATATTCATTATAGATTAGTGGCTTATTTCGTTTGATTTTTTTGACATTCAAACTCACAAATGTCGATGCTTCTACACAATTCCACAAAGATACCTTTTTCTTTTTCTTCATATTTTTGTCTACAAAGATGCCTGCAGCTATTAAGATAACTGTACCCAAGTTGTCAGCCAACACAAAGCCTTATGCTAACGCATTAAAGTTTTCAATTGCTGCTCAAGTTACTGGAGCCAAGCTCGTCGAAACTCCTGGTGAAGCTCTTACTTTTATTGTCTCAAACGACATTTCTTTGACTGACGCGAACGCTGCCTTAAAGTAAGATTCATCATGCATTGATACACAAAGAGATCAAGCTTAATCAAAATATAAAATAGGTATATTTTCAATGCTACTGCTTTCAATGCTTTGCAATCCGTCGTTATCGAAAAGGAAGAAATCTCTGTCAGTCCTCTTGTTATCAAGAGAAGAATCGATCAAGCTTTCCAAAACGCCGAAGATATTATCAACAAGCATACTAACGCTTTTGCCAAGGTAAAATGTCTTTTGTACAAGACATTATTCTCTAAAATATATATTCATGCTTATTACATAATAGGAAGCTTCCAATACTACTTTAGTCGATGTTATTTACTACGGTACTCTTTACGAGACTTTATCATCTGCCAAAGATCTCAGCAAATATCCTAATTTGTCTGCTTGGTTCAACACTGTTTCTAAGAACGAGAAATTCACTGCTGGTGTAGAACATGTCAAGGAACAGGTAATACAAGTAAAAAAAAAAGGAGAGTGAACAATATGACTCATAATTGGTAAAAATTTGTAATTTCTAGACAAATAAGGGTGCTAAACCCAAGAATAAGGCTGTATTTGCCGAAAAGAAGGTTGCCAAGGAGATCCCTAAGCCTGTTTTCAACAAAGCTACTCAAAAAGTCAATAATGTTGCTGCCAAGGGACTTGATCAATCTGTCAAGTAAGTTCTTTGCACAGAAAATAGCAGAAATGTAAAATTAATGCAAAATCAAATTTAGGGTTCTTCCCAAGGATAATGAGCGTAATATTTTGATTACTTCTGCTCTTCCTTATGTCAACAATGTTCCTCATTTGGGTAACATTGTTGGTTCCACATTGAGTGCTGATGTCTATGCTAGATATTGTCGTGCTCGTGGTTATAACACTGCATTCTTCTGTGGTACTGATGAATATGGTACTGCTACTGAGACCAAGGCTTTGGAAGAAGGTGTTTCATGTCAAGCTCTTTGTGATAAATATAATGCTATTCATAATGCTGTTTATGAATGGTTTGATTTGTCCTTTGATCTCTTTGGTCGTACCACTACTGAAAAGCAAACAGAGATTGCTCAAGAGATTTTCTTGAAGAATTATGAAAATGGTAATATTATCAAGGAAACCATGACTCAATTATACTGTGAAAAGTGTAGCAGGTAAATTTATGCAAAAATGAAGAAAAAAAAAAAAAAAAACAAAAAAACAAAGGATTGGAAATTAAAATGTCTCTTTAGATTCTTGGCTGATCGTTATGTTGAAGGTACTTGTCCTCATTGTAAGTATGATGATGCTCGTGGTGATCAATGTGATGCTTGTGGTAAGCTTTTGAATGCCACTGATCTCGTTAACCCTCGTTGTAAACTCGATGGTAATGCTCCTATCACTAAGGATTCCAACCATCTTTTCCTTGATTTGGCTAAGCTTCAACCTGAAATTGAAGCTGCTTTCAAACAATCCTCTGTTGATGGTATGTGGTCAGCTAATGGCATCAACATTACTCAATCTTGGTTGAAGGAAGGTTTAAGACCTCGTTGTATTACTCGTGATTTGAAGTGGGGTACTCCTGTTCCTCTTGAAGGTTATGAGGATAAGGTATTCTATGTTTGGTTTGATGCACCAATTGGTTATCCCAGTATTACTGCCAATTATACTGATGAATGGGAAAAGTGGTGGAAAAATCCCGAGAATGTCAAGTTGTATCAATTCATGGGTAAGGATAATGTTCCTTTCCATTCTGTCATTTTCCCCGGTTGTGAAATTGGTACAAATGAAAAATGGACTGTTGTAAACCATATCAGTACTTGTGGTAAGTTATCTGAATCAAGTGTATTGGTAAAGTTGCTCACATTTTGCTTTAAGAATATCTCAACTATGAGGGCGGTAAGTTCTCCAAGTCTCGTAATGTTGGTGTCTTTGGTAACAACGCTGAAGCCACTGGTATTCCTCCTTCTGTCTGGCGTTACTACCTCATGTCTGTTCGTCCCGAAACCAGCGATTCCATGTTCACTTGGAACGAATTCATTACCAAAAACAACAGTGAATTGTTAAACAATCTCGGTAACTTTGTCAACCGTGCTATTCGTTTCATCTTTGCCAAGTATGATGGCGTTATTCCCAAGGCTGATTTCTCTGGAAAATTAGAAACTGACCTTATCAAGGATGTAAACGAATTTTTGAAGCAATACGTTGATACCATGGAAGCTGTCAAGCTTAGATCTGGCCTTAGTATTGCTATGAACATTTCTGCTCGTGGTAACCAATATCTTCAAGAAGCCAACTTGAGCAACGTCTTGTTTGATGAATCTCGTCCCAAGTGTGATGCTGTTGTTGCTACAGCTGTCAACTTGATTTACCTTTTGTCTGCTGTTATCAGCCCTTACATGCCTGCTTCTTCTGAAAGCATGTGTCGTCAATTGAACGCTCCTCTTCGTAATATTCCTGATGAACTTTCTATGGATATCAAGGAAGGTCATGTCTTGGGTGGTGCTGAATATTTGTTTAACAAAATTGATGAAAAGATGGAGGAAGTCTGGAAGGGCAAGTATGGTACCGGTTCTAGTTAATTTTTTTTATCTTTCTGTATTTTTAGTTAAGTTAAATGATTAAAAATTAAATAAAAGTATACACACTTTCAAAGAAAAGAAAAGACATATTTTCTGTTATAAATCTAGTAATACATAGAAAATGAACCCGTACCTGAACGGAGTTCAAAAATGAGAATGATTGATATTCTACATATTTATTTCAAGTAACTTTTAGAATATGTTAGAAGTAAATAAATGGAAATCCCTTCGAGAAAATGGTTGAATAATGTTGATAGTTTATAAAAATATTATTTGTTTAAACCTATGTTGTGGTTTTATGGGGTTAAATGCTCAAGAATTGCTACAAGTATCAGACAGAATTAAATCACCGACATCACCCCTGAATTTGGTTTTTAAATTGTTCACCTTCGCAATGCAGTTTAATGTATCTGTTATCCTTGTACAATCCTAACCAAATAGGCATTACATCTATTATTCGGTTTTATTATACGACATATTCTTATATGTTGCTTTTTATAAAGAAAAATGTATTATAGAGGAGGGACTCCGCGTAAATATGCATATATATTTAAAGTAGCCCAAAAATTGAGTAAATTCATTTAAAAAAAAATTGAGTAAAGCAAAACAGAAATAGTCTGTTTTGCATAACAAAAAAGCCTGATCAAGTAATAAGGCTTTCTTTATTAAGAATTACTGAGAAAATCAACAATTTTTTGAGCCAAGAATATTAGCGCTTTGATTAAAAAAAAAGTAGGTTCTTCTCAAATGTGTGTGTATGTGTGTGTGTGTGATGTTTATCGTACACAAGATTTCGGTTCAACGTTCCATGTCACAAGGATGGACACGAAAGTTATTATCTAATCTTTATGATGGTAGTGATGATGAAAATATTACCATTATTTGTTGTTAATTGTAATTATAGTATACTAATGATTTGGCATGATACTACTATTACTATACTATACACAATAATATTGACTCAAAAGTCTCGTCGAGTCACATTTTTCACACACACAGAAGCAAATATATACAGAAACTTGTGCTTCACATCTAATCCAACATGATCAACTCATCGAATTTCAAGTTTTTTGAGTTTTCATCATGGGGCTGGTGACCTACATTATAGACGAGATGCGCATGATTCAAGGGAGGCTGAGAATCGCAATATTGTTATTGGGCTTTTATAAAAATTTAATAAACTATAATATACATTATGTGCGTACACATGATTATATTTGTAGATTTTTTTTTCTTTAATGTTCAAGAATTACAAGGCTCAAATTGTGTCCCACATTGAGAAATTAGGGCTAACTAAAACTTTAAATTTTTTATTGTTGATGAGGAATTGGGGCCTCTACGCCCAATGTTGATGAATTCTGTTTTATCAATATCGGAATGATGAAATCAGCAAGGTTCCAACAGAATAAAATCTCTCTAAAATATATACCTCAGCATTGTTGGGTAGAAACAAAAAAGGTTTCAAAGCTCAGACCACAGATCATATGCCCAAATGGCTGCTTCCAACAGCGGAAAGTCTAAATTTATAAAAGAGATATCTTTCAAAAAAGGCTCCAATCCGAAGGGCGTGCTTAATGCTTATTAAGTGGAAATAAATATTTCTATTTTTATGTAAATTTTAAAACAACAATAGATGTAAAGAAAAGTGTGAAATTTATGATTTAAATGTCATAGTATGGAACTAATGTTGATATTATTTTAATAGTTTATTTTTTTTAATGATATAAACAACCTTATTTACAATTTGAAACATTAAAATGTTTCGTAGGTTGTCTCCAATTATCAACTTTTAAAATATTGCAGCACTTTCTTCTCTGTTATCTCTCTTTTCGAATCTGAAACCTTCAGGGACACAAGTCTATTTGAATTTATTATTAAAACATGCTAGTCCTGCACTGTACAAAAAAAATAAATAATCATTGCATAAAATAATATGATGATGCATTTCGATAACATCAGTCAGTGTGTACACATTGACTTGTTGTGCAACCCGCCGCCCGTTTATCAAACATCTGGTCTTGAATACCTTTCCACATGGCAAACTTTCTTTTCGCATCCCCGCTCTGAACGACAGCCGAACCTTAATAATGTGTCTGTTGTCTGTAAAAAAGTGCCTTTTTCATTAGATATACGCTATGCTCAAATCGACCAATCTAGACATTTATGTAGACCACACTCTATATCAAATTTGATATATATATATATATATATATATATATATTACTTAATAATTTAAATCATAAACTATAAATCTATATTTAAACTGCATTTTTATACGATTATTTAATATGGATGAATTTTTATCAAGGTCCAAGCGCACCAACTGCATTCATTCCCGAAGCTACGGACCTACAACTAAAATAAGAACGTACGAGAGCCACGAGAGCAGAGAAGGTTTACAAATGGTTGTGGTATATGATTTTGAGAGAGAAATGCTTCTCCAAAGCAACTAAATAATGTTAAATCGCCGACAGAAAAGTGCCCTTCTCCCCCTGAACAGTTTTATTATTAATTCCCTTTAGTATTATTGAATGGAATAGCATTACACAAATTATTTGAGAATGAAAACCGAATAAAACACCAATTTACAGATATATAAAAAGGCAAAAGTACCACATGAAAATTATAAAAGTTATAAAAATAGTTATGATACAGAAAAAAAAAAAGCTCGGGATCTGACATTTTGTGGAGGAAGGATTTCATCTATTTTAGATCCAAACAGCCTGTAAAATTTTTTGTATATATACATGTATGTGTGTTGATAGTATGATTTTAAAATAAAACGCGGACTTGAAAGATTAAATGATTGTATTACAATGAATAGAACACTGTTCTTGGCGGCAAGCCAAAAAGGAAGCTATACTAACTTGATGAACATTTTGAGAGCGTTGTAAATGTAGTTGACGAGTATGTAAATCATATTGATTTAAAATGGAGGTTAATTGTAACATATATCAATATCAATATACATCAATTTATTGGACATAATCTCATTTACATATGAACTATGGTAAATTTACATTTATAGTTAATTTAGCATTATGACGCGCGGGTTATTCGCTTAATGTCTTACAAGATCAATCTTGAACATTGTTCGTCCTACATTGGAATGATCCAATATAAAATAATATTCTATTATAAAATCACTGGTCGATCATACGTTCAATTACTATATATAATGTCTGATATATATATATAAATATACAAATTGGCTATTAGCATTAGTGTTAAATGTAATGTACATGATGACATTACATTTTCTTGTAGCGATTTCTAGGTATTCTAGATACATCTAAATGCACAATATCTAGCTAATCTACACATCCAAGAGAACGATTTCTAGTGGCTCGTGCCCTGGCATCCGATAGGTACCTTCTTGATTATCTTACCTTCCTATTTTCAATCAACTGTACTACTTTTAATATACTTTATAGGCTGAACTCAGATATTTAACAGGTGACGTCTACGCATATAATATCCCATTTGATTTAATGGTATCGTTGTACCGACACACGCGATAATTTATATTACACAAGAAATTTAGTGTTCAAAAAAACGTGGCTCTTTTCAAAGAGAAATTACAAATTACATGTTAATTGATATTAATTCAATTTTATGTAAATTTAAGCAAAAATAAAAAAAACAATGAAATATACTTTTTTAGTATTGATGACAAAATCAAAATGAAAAAAAAAGCAGCACGTTTTGATGATAAATGTTTGTATTACAAATAGCATGTATAAACAAAAGTGTAGTGTTGTTGTTACCAATATAATAAAATTTCATTCCCGACCCTTTTTTATTCTATAAAATCGATCACCACTTTTTTAATATTATTAAAAAAAACCAGACGTTTATGGTTACAACAGAGCACCTTTACTGCCGTCATTATTAGGGATCGCGATCTACTTCTCAATATCCATATTTACATCTATCTTTAAGAATCTGATGGCCAGTGTGGTAGGGGTAACTTTTTTTTTTTTAATAGTCAGCTGTTTAAGGTCCAACACCCACCGAAATCCTATCTTTAACGCACGGTACAGTAATAAAGAATACATGGAGAGAATTGACATTTTATGTGCTGACCGATCAGCATTCAGTAAAAAAAAGGGCACCAGCTCGGACCCCCATCATCTCTTTTTTTTTTTAAATTTTTTTTTTTATATGATTTTTGACATTTTTTCATCAAAATGTGTCATTGTGGAATATTCTTTATTTCATCAATAAAAATTTTATTTTATGGGGTGGAAATCGTACTCCTCCTCCTATTTTTTTTTTTTTTTTTTTTTTGAAAGGCTAAAATATCACTTTATTAAGTGAATCGATTGTGACTCAAAGATACAATAAATTCTCTCTAGTCGTGTCATTCGAAAATAGCTTTGTGCTACGGGTTTGTAACTCCCACAAAAACTTTAAAATATCAAGAACCCGTGACATTTGAGAACTATATAAAGGGTATCATTTTTCCCTGAGTCTAATAGAGGGTTTCTTTTTTCTTCTTTTTTTCTTCTCATAATAATAATAATATATAGCCTTTTCTTTTCTTTTTTTTACTATGGATATTCGTAATTTACTTAATAATAATGATCAACAACCAACAGAAACTTATTTAAGCAGTAGTGTTTCATCTTATTCATCCAGCATGACTATCGATTCACCTCCACCTACAACTATGAACCACCAATCAGATAAACCTTATGTATGCACTTGGGATGAGTGTACAAAACGCTTTTCTAGACGTTCAGATCTTTCGAGACATAAAAGAATTCATACAGGAGAGCGCCCCTATCATTGCGAATGGCACGGTTGTGGAAAACAATTTATTCAGAGATCTGCTTTGACAGTTCATTATCGTACTCATACAGGAGAAAGACCTCATGTATGTGAATATAACTCTTGTGGAAAATCATTCAGTGATGTAAGATTATATTATACTTGTTTTATATGTATTTATATGCTAAATATTTCAATAGTCTTCTTCTTTGGCTAGACACCGTCGTACACATACTGGTAAACGCCCTTATGTTTGTGATGTTCAAGAATGTGGCAAATCTTTTACTCGTAAAACTACATTGTCTAGACATCAAAGATGTCATGATCCTCAATGGAAAACCTTTAACCTTTCCAAGATCGCTTCACCTACTTCTCCTGCTACCAGTTGTGATTCGGATGACATTCCTACTAGTCCAATCACATCTCTCATGGATTACCGTTCTTCACCGCCTATGGTTGCTCCTATCGCATTTCGTCCTCATCATCAACCTCAACAACCTCAACATCTTTCATATACCCAACATTACGAAAGTAAACCACCTATGATGTCTAGATGTCAACCTATTCCATATAATCATCATCAACAACTATCATGGTCCGATAATTCTCCTTATAGCAGTTCATACTATAGTAGATCACCTCCTTATCCTATTCAACAACAAAGATCACCTTATCCTTTTTCTATTAAATTAGAGCAATGATCTCTTTTTTTTTTTTTTTAAAAAAAAAACTATTATAGAAACTTAATCAACAACAAAAATCTATAAAAAAAATCAGAAAAATCACTAAAAATCAACACAAAAAAACTCGCAACCACACCTTGTTATATTTTACTCCAACTTATTTAGACTTTTTTCTTTTTCCTCCTTAATTTTCAACAAACCAGTTTCGAAATACAACAAATCTATCTTTTTTTGTGCTTCATTGTCTTAAACAACCCTTTTTCTCTACCATCCCAAGCTACTATCTATGAGAGCCAGCCTTTGTATATATATCTTAACCTTATGAATCTTTTTCCCCTCTTTTTTTTTTAAAAAAAACTTTATGACATTTTATGATCTCCCTCCCCCCTTTTTTTTTCTTATTTATGAATATGTAGTAGCTTATTATAACCCTCATCTCCATTCCTTCACTCTATTTTTTTAAAAACCCTATTATCGTCTTGATGACCAAAATATACACCTTCAAGTTTTTGACATGAACCAATTTTTCTCTTTTTTTTTTCTATAGACTACCCTTCCATTTTTTTTCTGTAAAAAACTTAATAATAACTCTTTTTTTCTCTTATCAATTCTTAATAATTTCTGTTTGTACATACATACTCTAAGAAAGCGTTTTCATGTTTAAAAAGGAAACATGCTGTGATACATTATGGGAATTCAAATCTTGGATTTTGAATGCTTATTTTCAACGTGGTAAAAAAAACATGTGCATAAATGTAATTAACCTTAAAAAAAAATACAAACTTTTATATTAAAACATGAGTAAGCTACTCATTTAATCCAATTGACACCTTATAATAGTTACAATAATTTATGATTCGCAGCATCTGTGCAAAAGGCGTATAGGAATTAAAGATAATAACCTACTAAAATCTTCTTTTCCTATTGTTGTATATTGTGAAATGTTGCACGGTCCGCGGCAAGTTGTCTTTTTACATTGCTTTTTTTTTTTTTTTTTTTTTTTTTTTTTTGCAACTTGTACCATATAGTATCATTCTGTGGATACAAACTTGATGTTCAAGTTGTGCATGACAAAAACTAATCTTATTGTATTGTAGTAATAGATCACATATAAACAAAGCCATCATGTGTGCACAATGGCCCCTCATCTCGCTCTTCATTTGATTGTGTATTAGAATATACAATTTGTAATTTTGAAACACATATCGTACAACCACACTGTATATGTAATATACAGCTACAGCGATAAGTGACCAATGACTAAATATATTGTAATTGGTATTTTACTGGAAAATCACTAAAGTTACAAAAAGAATAAACAGTGTCATTGAATCACCTTGTTCTTACTCTTTTAAACGTGCACTCGAGCCATTTTGTGTTCATTTCTATATACATATGTATATAATTACCCCACAACATCCTAACACGAGGTCATGTTGTATATAAACTTTTAAAACAAAGGCTTCTTGTTTCTTTGTAATTGTTTGGGGTTGCTATTTTTTTTTCCCTATACATTTTGGTATTACATTAAAAGTGTAAACCTGTAAGATTCCATCAATCTTGAAATTTCATTCATATTGGCCTGATTAGGTTATTTACCCTGAGTTTTTTCATGTATGAGTATAATATGAACGTCCATTTTGGGTGTACAAACATGATCATGGGGTTATTTTTTATGAAAACAACAATGTGTGTGCGTGCGTGCATGTCCATACGATATGTGTTTGTACCTTAGTTTCGTACCATGTATGTACCATAACTTTTCTTTTCTTTTTTTTTTTTTTTTTTTTTTTTTTTAAATCACCTGAGAAATCTTCAAATCGTCATGCTGCCCGTCTTCCGATGAAATAGTGTGATTTTTCATTAACAGTCTACTGTTATCGATAAACTTAATTATTGTGATCTAATCGAAAGAACAGGATACACAGTGTTGTATACAAGTAGGCGGGGAGGGTCATATTGCCTCGTCATGATTTTATCAGATTTCCGTTGTGTACTCCCTTCGAATTCATACCATAATAAACATTTGGATGTTAATACATTCACAACCTAGGAAAAAATATCAACATAAATTCAAGATGATATTCATTTAGATAAACGTTTTTTAAAATTATAGAAGAGCTTTGGGATTGAAAGAAAATTCTTCAAATATGATACACAGTAGTACAAACTAGGAGATCGAACACTAAACTGTATTAATAGATGATATGATGATGATTTATCGTCTAATTAAAGTTAATTCCCGAACTTGAATAGACTTCTTTTCTATAAACTTATAGTGCATCAGCTTTAGTTTCGTTTAATTGGACGTTGAGTTATATTTGTTTCATTAAGATAAAAACTTTAAAATTTGTACATGAAGCTTTTTTTTCAAGCAGTAAATATCAAGATAATTCGTACTGCATGAAGATGATTTTCAAAGATTTCAATCTTCAAAATTGGAGTCTGCCCTCTTTTCTATAACTAATCTCGTATTGAACACTTTTGGGAATACCTTAGGCAGTGCTAAATAGTTATGAATTGGTCCCATTCTCCTACCTATTTCTAAGTTTATTTTATATCTCACAAAAGACTCAAAGACAGATAAAGTCTACTACTTTTTCCTTAAAAACCCGGTCTCAATTTTCATGTCTGCCCAACTTTTTTTTTCACTAAATAAAATTAAGAAAAAATTATATGCCAATGTACCTGAGATGCTCAGCTTTAATCCAAAAACAAGTATCCGGAAATATCCTATTTTTTGCAGTTGGTATTAATTTTTCAGTGCTAATGTTTCAGATTTTTTACGCGTATTTCACTGCTAAGAATTAAAAACTTTGAGGCTTCATATCTCTAAAAGAAATTAAGCTATACTGAAACCTTTAAATAATAAAACTTGCTTGTTTTAAAGTACTCTATAACATATTTTAATATGAAAAATTTCTGAGTACTTTTATTTTTTTTTCCATTTTTTGGGCATTTTTGTAGTAGATTTCAAAATATTCGTTAAATTGAGCAATGCTTTTTTTACATTCATATCATCAACCTCGTTGAGCTCTCTTGGATCCAATTTAGTTTTTTTTAAATTATTGATTTTTCATGGAGATATTCTCAAAAATGTGTACAAAGGGATACTCTCGTTTCTAGCTTCAATTTTTCCCTTATATACCCTCATCCCAAATTCTGAATTTGAAAAAAAATTGGCAAAAATCTCATTCTCTCTACGAAAAGTGCAGCTAGAAGGCTCAATAATAGCTCGATCAATAGATAACTTTGCTGCGCATTGCTTACATTACTTATATTTAAAATATACTTACAAAAAGTGTTGTGTATCTTCAAAAAACCTTCAGAATTTCAGTCGCATTTTACGCAAAATTTAATGTGAAACATTTGTCCGAATTTTGTTTAGAAGGATGCAGAATTTAAAACTGTACAAAAGCCATTTGATACACTAGGTCGACTTACTTTTCAGTTCATGAGCATTTAAAGGAACTTATTTTTTTGATCATTTTCTGATCGATTCGATAAATTGATTTTGGAACTCAGTTATCGTAGACCTTATGCTGTAATGTAAACTATTATTTTGAATATCTCAAAAAAAAAATTGATTTTTTTTACTGAAACAAAAAATGTGGAGTAGCTTTCAATTGGATTCACCTTGTGAATACAAAAAATTAAACCTCAATTATGGTGCTTAATTTTATACAATCGATTTCAGGCTGGTGCTGAACTAGGTAGTATTACTTCCCCACGTAATAAATTAAAAGCCATCTCATTTGAAGCCATGCCATGCAATTCAAATAAGAGATTATGAATATAAACCATGTATAACCAAAGGTATCCTATTGTATCAAAGATATCATGGGCATTCATTATCATGTGTTAAGACGTAAGGCAAAGTTATCCAGCGTAGATTGATTTAATGCACACAGTTTTTTTTAAAAAAAGCTCTACTATTATGTCGTTGGTCTTGGATTAAAACAGTTGTGTTGAGTGCAGAAGATGACGAGATCTGCGCTCGCCCTCTTACACGAGCTTCTTCAATGACTGGCTTTATCATCCTCCACTACGGCTGAGCTATGCTTCTCATGGGCATAATGGTTTGCACAGATGGGCAAAATAAAAAATTATGTGCAGATCAGGCAGCCCAGATGAGCAGAGCAATGAGATCAAGATTTTTTAGTCAATTTATTAAAGTATATCAATCATAATATAATTAATAACGAAGATAATTTGAATAATTTAAAACAGATGTGAGTTACTCTGATTCAACAGAATTGCCTTATTGACGAGATATATTAATTTGAAATTTGGGGTTTGAAAGAGTTCTACCCATGTTCTTCTTTCGGGGACCAAATGGGAACAATGACAACAACCTGTTTGGTAACACTAAAAGTATTTATGCCTTTGTAAATTTCTGGTTGTAACATACAGAATCTTTTTTCTTCCCTACGCTTTCCTCAGCTCTTTTATTCACGTTTAAAACTACAACAAAAAGACTAATATTTCTTTCTAAACTGAAATCAAGAAGCAGGTACAAGCACATGTTTTTCCTATTGTTTATTTGGAAATGAACTATTAACTGTTAATGTTAGGGCGCGTTATAATATCTTTTTCGAACAAAAAAAGCATCCAGGACTTAATCATTTTGTTCCATTATCTACGTTATAATCGATGCTTTTTTGGTCTAAAGTGGATATCTATCTGCAGAAAAATTGGTGATTATAAAAGTATATATTATTATCTACCTGATTTGAATGAATGAATAAACTCATGTTAGTCTATTTAGTCTCTAAAAATTATTTGTTTCTATTCAGTGGCCAACAGCAGCTAAGAAGAGGAAAACAAGATGTTGTCTTGAGTACCACTACCAGCTATCAAAGGTACACCATAATTATTATTTATTAGTTTGTTAATTGATTTTATTAATTAATAATATAGATTATAGACAATAATAAAATTCAATACGTTGTTGATGTAGAGATGTAGAGCAATACATTCAAGAGCCAATATATTTACGATTATTATTATTTGTAGATATGTTTATGTTATAATAATGTTTACAGCAACAATGGTTTTTGCTCGAGTATAAAATTAAATAACACTTACTGCTTAAATTTATATGCAAGCCAAATCTAATATTATAGATGTTACTTTATTATCACACATAAAATTTAAACAAATTAACCTTCTTTAAACTTACTATTTTAGTTTACGAGTGTCAGCTGTAAAAAGATTTGTTTTCAAGTATACAATAGCTACAATCAAAACTATGGTTATTAGGCAAGACATTAAATTATTCTTTTTTTTTTGTTTCTATATCACTTGAAATTTTATCACTTTTATGGAACATTTCGTGAGTTTGTAGCCAGTTCTAGCTTTTTATTGAGTAGATATAAATATCATTGCCTTCGATTTGATCTGGTAATCAAGAAATACGTCCAAAAATATAGTAGTAAATAATGATATTTGATCCTAAAATGCAGTTAAATGGAAATATTAGTCTCTAATATAACGACTGCTATCTATATTAAAAACATTAGTCCCTTATGTTAGAATGCGTATTCCGATACAAGAAAAGAATACCAGCTTGATAGTCTGATATGCCTTATCAAACGGTGAATATATCCTTGGAATATGAAAACAAAAAGAGAGAACCAACACACGTATAAAAGCATTTTTAAGGTTTCACATTATTTAGCGCAATTAAAACCCTACTAAATTGCACATGTCAGCCAATGTAAAAGCAACATTACAGCGCCTGAACTACAAACTAAGCAAAATAGGTAATATCTGTTACTATAATAGAAACTTAAAATTTTCTACTAGAAAAACCGTTTGTCATATCATACATTCATTAAAAATTACAAAAACGAGCCCGTAGAGCGACGCCGTAATTGAGCATAGCAATATTGAACGGCTGCCAAGTCTCATATACTATGGTATATATCTAAGTTTTAAATAAAAAAGCAATTTTTTTTACTTTTTTTATATTTAACCATGTACGGTCTGAAAATTCAGTTTTTGTAGCGGACATTTTCGGGGCTCATTTTATCCTTACCAACACTGATGATTTTGATCAAAAAACAGAAAAATCAATTTTTGATACCAAAGTCAACGTTTAAATATACTACATTGTAAGAGAAAATTGTAGCCATGACTAATACACATTTTATAAAAGCTTAATATTAAATGTTAAGTAATGAAACTTTGTACTTTTGGCTCAAAAACGGTTTTTTGATTAAAGGATTTTCATGTAATATTTTGTAATAAAAATATTTGTTATTTTTTATTGAGCAAATAGAGCACTAAATTCTGCATATGTGTATATTTTTTGTTTTTATAATTGGTAGTATAATTAACCCTAGATTTGCAAAATCCGAAAAAAAAAAATTAAAAAATGTCAAAATTGATGATCTGGACAAGAATAATTTTCGAAATTAATATTCCGCTTATAAGCTTTGTGGGTCTGAAAAATAAGAGATTTTATAATACATGATAACTTTTTCAAGAATTTACGATGCTGTAACCACTTGATTCAAGCTTATTACTGTACACATTGTCGGTTTTCGAGGATATTGAACAGCCAATTTTGATGCCAATTCCATTTCTAACTCATATTAAAATGTAATTCTTATAAATAGTCTTTTAAACCAAGACCTAGAAGCTCTTGGTTCTTTCTTTTACCATTAGTTATTCTAGTAATAAAGCCTACTACGTTCTCCATGATAAATGTTACTAGTTTTTATTATTATTCTTTCTATAAATAAGATTGTATGTATCCATAATAAACTCTCAAACATTTATACATGCTATTATTGTTGTGTGGTAGCTTATCTGATGATAATATAGTCTTACTTAATAATTAATGCGCTAGAGGTGATTTACATTAAGTTTTAGTCTTACCCCTCCAACATCATAAACATAAACATGGCCATCACTGGGACCTATTGTCACCTTTTTACCATCTTTGTCCCAAGCCAGTTTATTCAATGCTTTACCAGAACAAACTTACTTTTGGCCTATAAAAATTGATTTATTAACAAATAGAGATTAGGTCAGCCCATTTGGGCCGATTCAGCCCAAAAGGGCCGATAATAAATAGAGATTTTTGAATGGATAGGGAATTGATTTTTTTGTAATCGCGTGTGGGGGTTCTAAAGTTCAGGGCAATCATAAGTATTTTTTGTTTGTTAAAAATTATATTCATTATTAACTTTTGTTAAATTTTACATTTGAAATAAACATAATTTACATCTGAAACCTTAAAAATCATGCCTCCCGCTCACCCCAATCTCGATGTTAACGTACTTGTATCCATCAGTAAGCATTTTATTAAGGATGTAGATGCTAAAAATGTTTTACGTGCCAAGTATGATTGTAATACACCTCGTTTGTGCTTCAAAGGAAGGACAACTGGTCGTTCAGAGGTGAATAACCATGTCATGTACGAGGCCATCTTGGATGAAGTACCCGGTGTTAGAATGACAGTAAAGCAAGGTAGTATTAAGTATCTTGGTCCAGTGAAAACTGGCGTTCCCGATACTGTTGATCCTACTGATGTTATTACTGCTCTCGAAGAAACTGAGGACCTCTTGGAAGATGCTATTGAAGAAGATGATGAACAGTTGGAATTTGATTTAACTCCTACTGATGGTTGGACAAATGGCGAAGTATTTGTTGATAGTAGACTCTCCGGTGAAAGCTATCAGCAATCAAAAGCAAAGTTAAATTTGGTTAATTCAAAAAATGCCACACCTTTGGATTATTTCTTGTTCTTCTTGCCTCTTGATCATTTTCATAAAATCACAAATAATACCAATCTTTCTGCAAGAAGCATAGATGGCTCATGGAAAGATATCACTTATCATGAGTATATGATGTGGATTGCGCTTTTGACAATCATGACAGTAGTCAAACACTCTGATCGTAAGGCATACTGGAAACAAGGCTCTAGTCATTTTATGATGAACGTCAACTTCTCAGAATATATGTCTTATAAAAGATTTAATGATATTATGCAAATGCATGTTTTTGAGATCCACTCTTTTGAGAAGCAACAACGTGACCCTTTGTACCAGATTCGTTTAACAATTGAGGCGTTCAATGAGCATATGGCAAAATGCTTAACTCCTGGTAAGTATTTGGTTATTGACGAGTCCATGAACCAATGGTTAGGTACTGGCATGCCTAATTTGAAAAAGGTACCTCGAAAGCCTCATCCCATCGGCCAAGAGTTTAAAACGCTTGCAGATCATCATACGTTTTGCATCGTACAAATGGATAAAGTCAGTGATCCAACACCAAAAGAATACAATGATGATCCTGGAATGCGTAAATTGACAGCTACTGTCAAGCGTTTGGTGAAGCCTTGGTTTGGTAGTGGTCGTACTGTCATTGCTGATTCTTGGTTTGGATCTCCAGATATGACAACAATGCTATCTGATTTGGGGCTCTATTCCATTATGCAAGTAACCAAGTGTCGTTACTGGCCTCGTGGAATGCCCATTACTAACATTGTTGAGCAAGTTGAAGAAGCAGATGGTAGCTTCTATACGATGAGAAAGGACTCTGGTAGCGGTAGAATCTTTACTTGTGCATATCGTGATAAGAAGGTTAAAGCGTTCATATCATCGTGTGGCACTACTAGACTTACTGGTCAGAGAACATTTATAGGGTCAGGGGGTCAACTAGTAACCATTCAACGTCCTGCAGTAGTTGATGAATATGAGTCTCATAAGAGTGAGTAAGAAGTTTTCATGTAATGAGAGCATAGATAGTAATAATCACAATTTTAGGTTCTGTCGATGCGGCTAATAACCTCAGAGACAATTTAACCTCTTATCATGACATTATTTCTACTGAAAGATGAAAAATGCGCTTCTTTGGCTTCTTTTTGGGGATCTGTGAAGCAAACGCTTACAGTTCTTTTCGAGTATTTGCTAATGATGGAAAAATATCACATAGTTCCTTCAAGGATACATTGGCTTGGACCCTCCTGAAGCATTGTGAAGGGTTGGCTCGTCAGACTGAGCCAATTTCCCCTGAACAACGTATATTTAGAAGTAATCTAAACCATGAGCTTGTATCAATGACAGGCATGAATGGCAAAAAAAGAATTAGATTAGCATGTAGAAGCTGCTCTAGTTCTGGTCGAAGTGGTACAAGAATTGAAAAATCTTGCAGCTGCAGCCCACTGATACCCATGTGCCAAACATGCCATAACAAGCATTTACATGATGTTTGGGCTCTCCAAGCACATTTAAATAATTCTTTATAAACTGGAGTATATCTTCATTGTTTTTTTAATAAATTTTTTCAAATATATAAATATTTATGTTCGTTCGCAGAGTCGGCCCAAATGGGCTGATCAAAATTTTGAAAAACAGCCTTCACAAAATGAATCCCTGACAGCCTAATTTTTACTTTTTTGAAGAAAAACAAAACAAATCATATACAGGAAGGTTTCCTCTTTAAAATATAATTAAATTTTATTAGATGAGTGTATTTTGCAGCGAAAAAATTATTAAAACAAATGTAACTTGAAAACCCATTCCAGTAAAAAAATGCAATGGAATTTTGAGAACGGCATGATGCTCATGTAAAAACCAATTTGTGCCCATACGATCAGCTCATTATGCTCATGGTCAGATTTTATCGTTATGCACAAATAGGAATAATGATATGCTTATGGAAAACTCTACTATTATGCATACATGGGATTGATGTCATGCACACGGACAAAATCTATAATTCTGACACATACAGGCTTTTCGTTATGCTCGTGTGCAGTTTCTTTTGTTGCGCCCATGTGCATATTGTTATCTTTTTAGCCATTATTCAGTGGGTGCAACAACTCGTCAGGCTATAGTGTGCAGTCCACCTGGACACAACAAAATTATCTTGTGCAGCACAGGTCGGCCTTAGTGCTTTTTTATATAAATCCTTTAAATTTGTGATTTTATAGACTTTTTTTGAATCCAGTTGTAACATATTATACTCTTCAAGTTAAACCTGTTATTAGGCTAATAACGTTGTACTGTAAATTGTATTTATGTTTTACTTAAAATAAGCCTTTGAATAGTTAATAGCAATACAGTCAAACCTTAATTTTTGTATGAAATTTCGATACCTGCATCTTATAGCTGCTTGTAATATTTAAAAAACCGCGTCCGGACTGCCCGGTAATTTTTTCTAGAAATTTAAAGCTTAGAAATATTATTAGATGGCCGTTTCCGGAGATTGTTCGGCTTTTTTATGGAAAAGTGACCATTGGCAAAAATATGAATCATATACTATGTGGTATGCCACCAAGTACCGCATGTTAACATCTTCTACAGTATCAATACATCTTACAATCTACTGATTACGACATGTATTGAAGTGCAAAGTCTTGATATCTGATATAAAAAACTCCTAGGGTACTAAGTTTAATCCAATAATTACCAAGAACGCTTGGGCCACAATTATGATACCATATTATTAATCCATCCCAGCGGTTTATTAATCAAGTAGCTATCAAATGAACATCCAAGCACATTTAGCGGAGAATTGAAACAACGCAAATCTCAATCTCTGCAAGAACGGTTAAATTATAATTAATCCATTTCAATCCATAGATTACTATCAAACAGATCTAATGGTTCAATAGTGCCTTATTAAATTACACCTCAGGATCTCAATGTCATATCAATATAAAACGCCATACTTTTATATCTAACTAAACGATATCTTGTTTTTTTTATACAGTTAAATAACTAATTTATTACTCATTCACTTTTAATTGTATTCTTTTTTAAGTATTATTCATCAGACCTGAAAATATACAACAAGGCTAAACCTTTTGCAATTCTGCGGATCAGTACTAGAAGTACCTGCCATTGCAACGGGAGGTCATTTGAATTCATATTCGTTGAGAAGAACTGATGGGCTTGCTGATCTTAGTAGGTGTAAGTAGCAGATAACCAACTTGTTGATTGAACTGGCTGAACGTACAATGACCCATGTGCAGTAAATTATGATGTTATTTACTAAAATAAAAAAAATATAAAAAATAAAAGCAGTAGAAATACAATTATAATCAGCTAAAGTTTTTATTACAAAAGATTTCTGAAGAGTTAAAATAATTGAAAAGTATGAGGGTATTTATAGTGATTTGGAGAACTTGGATACCATCAGACTTGAATGGATATATATTTAGTAATCTTCCAGTTTTGAGTACACTGTTATTGATTTGATATTTTAAGGGGTAAATTGTGTAGAGCATTGACCATAAGGGATTGTATGTCAAGTGTGACAATATCGACCTTTTGGGAAATGGTTGTTTTGTTTATTTCTGTTATATCTATTTTATGTAACCTTAATTTTTTAAGGGGTAGTTTTTTATATGCTTGAATCTTATTTATATTGATAGTGCAACTTCGATATAGATGAGTAGTTGACTAAATTGATATCTTTGTTTATAATCATTATTGATTTGGATAGAATCCTGTTTTGATATATATGTCATTTGTGTAATTGATTGCGCCGTGATCAAGGGTGCTATCATCTACACGACATGTATGGTTCAAAAAGGGTATTCCATATTTTTAGCATGCGTTTGTTATTGTGTTCAATTGAAGTGTTTGTTTATTATTGTTGTTTACATTTCAAGTGGCATCATATCTTATAAGCGACACTTGGAATTTAGGTTGTTTTATTTTTATCAAGCGTTTTTAGTATGTAATTCCACTGCACCATGGATACTGGTAGTATTGGCGTCGAGCCGGGTTTTGCCAGCCAAATTTACTAGTATGTATATCATATGCATTAACGAAAAAGGAAAAAATTTGCTAGACATATGCAAAACTTACTAATTAAGAAAAAAAAAAAAGGAGGATCACATTCGATGAAAAGCAAGGTCATTGGAGATTCTCTTTCGAAATTCATAGCCTAATACCAAAGGGCTTCCTCTTTGGCGGGTTTGAACTCGAGAATATGTGTGTCGCCCTCAATTTGTAGCGCATGCGCTACCCGTTAAGCTTGACACTCTCCTTTGGTTTACAGTTTTAACCCCCATACATGTGAACATGCATTTTTCAGTTTTTCAATATTTTGGTAAATGCAGCAAATTAGAGTGTATTTTTTTTTTGGAAATGATAATACAGCTTTCCAGAAATTGATAATAGAAATCATCTGGAAAAATGCCAATTTGTGATGGAGATATAAACAAAACCCAATTTTATTAGTACATTAATATTAAACTGTATAACGTAAAAATTGAATATGAATAAATTAAAACAATGTTTGTTGCCAAAATGGGAATTAGTATAACATCATCTACAACGCATAGAAGCTCAAGTGATATTCAACAGATACAGTTGCATTAGACAATTCAGTTTTTAGGAGTAGAAACACCTAGAATTATACTGAAAAACCAAAGTACGCATTATTCATCAAACGAAAGACTAAAAACAGACACCAACATTCCAATCCACCAGTGTTAAATGCAGATATCAATTGTATAATCTCTACCAACAATGCGAAATAGTAATATGATACGTATACTGTATGAATTAATCAGTCTGACAATTATAATTAATGGTAATTGTTACATCAGAATTTAGATATAGCGCTACAGTAGTCGTATTATCAGGATATTGTTATTGTTACACCATGAATAGCTGTTGTATTACTTGATAATCTCTTCTATATATAATTTCATTTTCTACATTAAATAAAACCGCACCTTTTACTCTTGTCTAATTATTATTAGTTTTGGTAAAACAGTAATAATAATAATAGGATTAAGTTTTTAAAGTAATAACAAAAAACTATCAACAGCATACTAGTAAACTGTAATTTAATACACTATCATTCAATATAACTGAATATTAATGAATTAGAGAAAATACAACAGGTAAAAAACTGATATCCAATGTACATCGAGGTCAAGGTAGATAAAAGTTGCATTCATTGTGTAGTGGAGATTGCAACATTGTGATGGATAGAAATTACAGGACCAAGACGTTGCGTTTGATTCAGGTTTTTTAAAAGGGCTTGAAAGCATACTTTATCAAACTTAGAAGTTAAATTACTCACCACCATATGCCATTAGTATCATCTTGTTTTTTATTTAATTGCTGTATTATTAAAAATTAAGCTTTTCATAGCTTATAACAATGACAATAATGGGATGTTTCTGATTTTAGATTGACGTTTATCATAAGGCGGGCTGATGATACGTTTTTTGGTACTACAGTAAATGGAACAACCAGTCAATTTAATTTATGGAATTTGAATGCAAATACCGAGGAACCAGTGTAAGTACTTAAGTTGATTCTGGTAAAGCAATCGAATAAATTGGCTTGGGACAAAGAGGGTAAAAGATGGCAATAGATTCCAGTGATGGCCATGTTTATGTTTATGATGTTGGAGGGGTAAGTATAAAACTTAATGTAAATCACCTCTAGCGCATTAATTATCAAGTAATACTATATTATCATCAAATAAACTACCACACAATATTAGCATGTATAAATGTGTAATGAGTCAAACATTTCAGTTTCATTCATGCAAAACCTTGCCTCATTCCTTATATAAATACTACAAGGAAATCATTACATGATCACCAATTTATAATAACAAGAATAATATGTATAAGCATATTATCCACCTTTGTTGTTAGTCCAAAATTACAGATCATTACAAAATGTGTACAGTAATAAGCTTGAATCAAGTGGGTACACCAACATAAATTCTTGAAAAAGTTCTCAAGTATTATAAAATCTCTTATTTTTAAGTCTTACAAGGCTTATAAGCGGAATATTAATTTTGAAAATTATTCTTGTCCAGATCATCAATTTTGACATTTTTTAATTTTTTTTTTTTGCTTTTACAAATTTAGAGTTAATTATACTACCAATTATAAAAACAAAAAATATACACATATACAGAATTTAGCGCTCTATTTGCTCAATAAAAAATAACAAATACTTTTATTACAAAATATTACATGAAAATCCTTTAATCAAAAAACCGTTTTTGAGCCAAAAGTACAAAGTTTCATTACTTAACATTTAATATTAAGCTTTTATAAAATGTGTATTAGTCATGGCTACAATTTTCTCTTACAATGTAGTATATTTAAACGTTGATTTTGGTATCAAAAATTGATTTTTCTGTTTTTTGATCAAAATCATGAGTGATGGTAAGGGTAAAATGAGTCCCGAAAATGTCCGCTACAAAAATTGAATTTTCAGACCGTACATGGTTAAATATAAGAAAAGTAAAAAAAATTGCTTTTTTATTTGAAACTTAGATATATACCATAGTATAAGAGACTTAGCAGCCGTTCAGTATTGCTATGCTCAATTACGGCGTCTCTCTACGGGCTCGCTTTTGCAATTTTTTAATGAATGCATTATATAACAGATGGGTTTTCTGGTAAAAAGATGCATGCTTCTATGATAACATGATAACAGATATTGCCTATTTTGTTTATTAGTTTATAGTTCAGGCGTTGTAATAATGCTTTTACATTGGCTGAAATGAGTAATTTAGCAGGGTTTTAATTGCGCTAAATAATGTAAAACCTTGAAAATGCTTTTATACGTGTGTTGTTTCTCTCTTTTTGTTTTCATATTTTAAGGATATATTCACCGTTTGATAAGGCATATCAGACTATCAAGCTGGTATTCTTTTCTTGTATCAGAATAATACGCATTCTAACATAAGGGACTAATGTTTTTAATATAGGTAGCAGTTGTTATATTAGAGACTGATGATATTTTTATTTAACCGCATTCTAGGATCAAATATCATTATTTACCACTGTATTGTTCGACGTATTTCTTGATTACCAGATCAAATTGAAGGCAATAATGATATTTATATCTACTCAATAAAAAGCTAGAACTGACTGACTGTTGCATCCACAGATCTGGGTGCATTCCTTGGTTAAGATTACGGCACAGTTTGATATGTTAAGTTCTACATTGCTGTGTATTATGTTATGAAGCTCCGTGTATGCAGGAATATGGAACTAGTGTGTGTCACCTAGATTTGATTGGATATATGTATATATATAAATAGACTCATTTAAACAGGTCATATAATTAATAATTAGAGAATGTGAATATAAAAGAAGATGGTTCGATCTTATAATAAAGTTCTTTAGTTTTAGTGTGCTCTTTCATTTTATAACAGTTTTCCTTTATTTTTATTAAATGATTTAGTACATATTTTAGCTTTGAGATTAATATAATCTCCTGGCGTAACACTGACAAACCCACGAAATGTTCCAGAAAAGTAATAAAATTTCAAATGATATACATACAAAAATAAAAGAATAATCTAATGTTTTGCCTAATAACCATAGTTTTGATTGTAGTTTACTGTATACTTGAAAACAAACCTTTTTACAGCTGACACTCGTAAACTAAAATAGTAAGTTTAAAGAAGGTTAATTTATTTAAATTTTATGTGTGATAAAGTAAAATCTATAATATTAGATTTGGCTTGCATATAAATTTAAGCAGTAAGTGTTATTTAATTTTATGCTCAAGCAAAAACCATTGTTACTGTGAACATTATAGTTATAATAATAAACATATTTACAAATGATGATGATAATTATAAATAAATTGGTTCTTGCATATATTGCTCTACATAAACAACGTATTGAATTGTATTGTTTATAATCTATATTAATAAAAACAAATGTAATTTAAAAACCCATTCCAGTAAAAAAATGCAATGGAATTTTGAGAATGGTACGATGCTCATGTATAAACTAATTTGTGCTCATACGATTAGCTCATTATGCTCATGGTCAGATTTTATTATTGTGCACAAATAGGGATAATGATATGCTTATGGAAAATTCTATTATTATGCACACATGGGATTAATGTCATGCACATGGACAGAATCTATAATTCTGCACATACAGGGTTAGCGTTGTGCTCGTGTGCAATTTCTTTTGTTATGCCCATGTGCATATTGTTATCGTTTTAATCATATTCAGTGGGCACAACAGCTCAGGCTATAGTGTGCAGCCCACCTGGGCGCAATGAAATTATCTTGTGCAGCACAAGTCGGCCGTAGTGCTCCATTATTCGAAATATTGCTTTGCCTTTATAAGTTTGAATGTGTTGTTTGTACACTATTATTATCATAATAAAATGCTGTAATTTATGATCAATTATTTACGTTTTGATTTATTAGCCTTATGCCCTAAATGTTATATAGGTTTTATGTCAGTAAATGCCAATTTCAGTATTTTATCAGCTTCTCAAGATAGATCTTAAGTAGTTAAATTACTGTCGATCTCTCCTTGAAGCAAGTTTAAATTACAAAACCTCTGCCAGCAAAGCAGCGGTCATGCATACTATTATACACTAGGAGAGCCATTTCGCGGATTTTGCCAAATAATACAAATGTTTTGACATGTTTTCTTCCAAAACTTCTCATCTTCGAAGCGCATATTATTAATGCTAATAACCTAAACAATGATAGTGTATTTAGGGCAGAAGCGCAACTATCAGTAATCTATCAGAATTAGGAATAGCCGAATTACCAATCTAGAATATCCGTCAAACCATGATGTTTAACGTGCAACTCAGACAATGCTACATTCCGTACGTCTATTATCATGCAACTATTGAATAATAGAAGCATGGTTTAATTGTATTCATGCAATATCTATATGTTTATTCTCTTGGTAAATCAATTAATTTGTCCGTTATCTAAGGTTGTTTATGTTGAGCTTCTTGATTTACATAACCAAGGCGGTATCTGAATGCTTGTTTTTGACATATTTCTTAACTATCTGCAAAGAACAATCTTTACTTTGTGAGAGTTACGTGTAGATATGTTGATAACAATTATTTCCAATACAATAAATTAAAGACTACAAGTAATTATGTCACGAAGAACGTAAGGTTCTTATTATCAAGTTAAAAAAAAAAGAAGCTCGGAATCATCAGGTCCTAGATTCTAAAAGTATTTATGCCATTTCAGTTCCATTCAAATTCCAGGCTCAATATGAGAATGAGATGAGATTTAACATAATAGACAAAAGCCTACACTTTGGTCTATGTGTTTCTTCGATTTATTATATAAATTGATTTGTTTCATTTTTATGGTTCAACTTACTGTATTTTATTGTACGTTGATTTATTAATACATTTTGTATTTACTGTTACATTTATGTTATTTTTATTTTATTATCAGAACGTAGATTTATATAAGATAAAATTTAATTTCTTATGTGGGGAAATAAAATCTTCTTTCGGGACAAGGGTTGTCATAGGCGTATATAATACTAAACTCCAGCAAAATTTGTACCATAAAAATCTCGACAAAATTAATAGATACAGTAAAATAAATTGCAGATTCGTTTTTAGCGGCCAACTTTACCCCAGAAAAGTAAGTTGCCTGATTCCTACCAATACTTTTGTAAAAAAATGTGGACATTCCCCAAATTGTTAAAACTATAAAAAAGAAAAACAAAATAAAAAAAAGGATTTACAATTATGAGGTTTAGGGATCCAAAACACTTTCAAAAATCATCCAAAAAAACCACCCCTGAAACTTTAATATATAATAAAACATTGAAAAACAAGAAGATTTAACTTAGAAACTATTATGCGCAAGCGTATAAAATCTCGAGATATTTGACATCTTAGATTGAGATTTTAAGCGGGGGGGAAACAAGTGTTTCACTTTTAAGCCTTTATACTCGCTGAAAAATCAATATAAATAGGAATAACTTTTTTGTCAATATTCTGTAGCATCTCAAGCATAGCCCTATATTTTTCATTTCCTGATTATCTATTGAAATGGGGGCATGCTCCAATTTTGAATATTGCCATATAAAATTGTATAATCAGATATGCATATGTGACTGAGCTAGAATCAAAAAAGTGTTCAAACGGAAAAAAAATCCAAAAAAATCCAAAAAAAACCTTGTATGTTTAATTACTCACAAAAATGCATAGTAAGTTGAACTAGCGTATTAAATATCTTGGGTTTAGTTTTTAATTCTAAATCGATCTGTGTAGGTTTTGAAAATATTTTTCTCATAAAATCTCTAGTAAATTTAATATCAAATTTTAACAGTTTTTGATCAAAAAGTACCCTTCATTCAAATGCAACCCTAAAATATTTTATTTTCACATTATGCGCAACAAAATTATCTACAAAAGGAGTATTTATACGTGATTGTATCCCTATTTTTCGTGGGGATATACCTTTTTTTTGATTTTTTTTTGTAAAACCAAAAATTTATCCTTGTATATCCTCGTCCAAACTGGATCCTTTTTTGTATCACCAAAAATCAATCATTCAACCTCAATTTTCTCGACCAAAAATTAATATTTTCTGACGACATAAAATTCGTTGGATAGACGCTAATGAGTACTATCCTATGGTTTTAGTCTTGCGTACCAGGCATCCCTTGATGGATCTCTATAACAGAAAAAGTACTCTCACAGAATTTATATGAAAATAAAAAAGTCTTCACAACAATCCAAAACCTATATATCCTGGTAGAGAATGAAAAATAATCTAGACTTTACTTAATAACCATCATTGCATTACCTTAGTATTTTCTCGACTTATTTTCATTTCAAGTGCGCTTTCTCAATTTTAAGCTGGCCATTTCTGCATCATTCAAATTTATGAAGAAATCACTATAGTAATCATCCTTGCTTTATTTAATAAAATTTGTAGCCGGGACAATGTTGAATGGATGGGTACTGTTTTTGAAAAAAAAAATTCTGCTAAAACTGATCACCACTACAAATATTCACATTTTTTAGATTACTTTGCCCTCTAAAATTGTTGAAACTAGACTTGGCATTTAAAATTATATATCAAAATGTGCAGAATAATTTGCTCAACAATTTTTATTATTATGTCTTCAAGCAAGGCTCTATGATGAAAGTAGATTCCATTTTCGATGAATATAGATTTAATTGTTGAGCCTTCATGCAATACTACCTTGGATTAATTATAAAGCACAAGCCAAATGGTGTATCATTCTTAAACCGGATTATGTCAAAGCTAAAAAAAGTAAACAATAACAGAGCCGGAACCAGAAGTTACTTAATTAAATACTAACTAAACTATGCTGATTTATCGAGACTTTATAAATTAAAATCAACGTAAAAAGTACCGTTTATTAGAACAAATTAAATATCGGTTTATATAGTTATTGGAGTTGTGTGATAAGATCTAATGGACAGGGATCCATTAGATGTGACAATAGATATTATTATTAATGTGTATGGATATAACATGTTATGTTTCAGTGGTAATATTGCTATAAGTTATGTTTCGTTATTAGTTCCTGGGTGACAGGAACCAGTTACTGGATAGATAAGATCTGCTAGATTTGTCGGAGATCTTCTATATATCGAATGTTGTAATTCTGATAGATCATATGCTTTCAAAAGCATGGTACAGAAGCATGGTATTCCAGTGTGATATTCCAACATGATATTTCAGCATCATACATTAAATAACATTTAAATTACCTTATAACAACATTAATTCCCCAAATCAAATAGTATATAAACCCTATTAATTTCATTCCAATAAACGATACTGTATCTCTTTACTTGATTAAATTTCTAGTTTTATTTAACATAAACATATTTTGATAAATCACCGAGCTTTGATAATAGTTCGTTTGAGAAAGACGAGTTTTTGAATTATTTTCAAAAAGCCCAAATTTAATGATAATTAGTAAATGATATGATACTACTACTTTAGATAATTGTCACTTGACATTCATAAGCCTGCTTTACTTTAGATATTTGCCACTTAAAAGGTAAAATAAAGCTTGCGTTGAGGTGATGAGCTTTAGTCGCTACACAAAAAAGCTCGTATGGGGTAAACGGGCTTTAGTCACGCAAAAAAAAAAAAAAAGTTCATCTAACTTCAATAGTGAGTCTTGAAAAAAGCTCGACTGCATAAAAAAGGCTCAACTTGTTTTAAATAATTACCTTAGATACTGCTAGTTAGATATGAGTTGGTCGCATTATGCTACCTGTTCCTAAATTTATTTTATATCTCAAAAAAGGCTAAGGAACGCGTAAAATGCACAATTTTTTTTCCTAAAACTCGGGTCCAACTTTTTATCCCTGCCCAACTTTTTTTTTCACTAAATAGCACCAAGAAAAAATTATATGCCGTTGTGCCCGAAATGTTCAACTTTAATCTAAAAATGCGTTTCCAAAAATATCCTATTTTTTGCAGTTGGTATAATTTTTTTAGTGCTAATGTTTCAGATTTTTACAAGTATTTCCTTCGTAAATATTCAAAACTTTGAGTCTTAATATCTCTGTAAAGAGTTAAGGTATACTAACACTTTCTAATAATGAAACTTACTTGTTTTGAAGTACTCTATAACATGTTTTAATGTGAGTAATTCCTGAGCACTTTTATTTTTTTTATTTTTTGGCATTTTTGTAGTAGATTTCAAAGTATTTGGTATATTGACCAGCATGTTTTTTTTACATTCATGTCATACTGGCAAAAATTATTAGTGATAATATATAAAGCCTTTTTTTTCAATGCTGAAGAAAATAATGAAAGTTTCATAACCCACTTTACAAACATTCATGAATGTACTTGATTAATTATAATACTGTTATTATTTTATTATGCTGTATACATATATCCGCTTGTTCATATATAAGGTTGCATTATCATATTATTTAATTTAATAAAAATAGAGTGCCAAGTAATTATATGAAACTATGAAGAAACAACAACCTAAATTATATATTGTTGAATATTCATACGCTTATGTAGGATCAGCAACCTCAATGTTTGTCAATTTTTATATAATGTATATATATTTATTCATTTTAAGGGTATGAAACAAAAAGTTAGGAAAGTAGAGTAGATGAATAAATAATTTGAAAGTTAGAATAATGAATATATAGAAATGGTCAAGTACACAGAAAAGGTAAAGAAATGCTGTCTATTTAGTCTTGTTCTTCTCAGGCTCGAGAGTACCGTCGTATTCGGCGCATTTTTCTTGAGATGCTTCAGTCTTGGAAAATTTACAACTAATATCAATAGCACCCTTGAGTACACCAACACGCATACTAGAAAGCAAGTTACGAGCACCATTGGAATGGTTGTAAATACCGCCATTGAAAGATTTTGTCATATCTTTACCAATACCAGCATTAAGATACTTTGCTCCACCAGGATGATCAAAGTTTTCAACATCATACATAATTCCATCTAAAAGAACCCACTTTTTATCCTCAGTGTTAATCTTGGCTTGATATTCCTCCATAGTATAAACAGGCAATTCAGTGAGAGCCTTACCAAAGCTAAGAGTTCGCTTAATCTCATCAGCCTTCTTTTCCATCATTTGGACCTTGCCCTTTTGGATTTCGTTGGCTGAAAAAGTCTTTAAATTGTAAGTTTGACCAATAAAACTTAAACCTCTAATGAGCCATTTAGTAGGATCATATTGGTGCCAGAGGATAGCATTACGATAATCTTGAGGGAATTCATGATGAAAATTGTGATAACCTTCACCACAAGTAACAATGGCAGTAATCCAAGAATCCTTAGGAGTATGGTAATCATCATAAGGGGTATCACCAATGTAATGGGCAAGACTGTTGACACAGAAAGTAGCATGATGAATTGCGACAAGACGACAAAGACCAGCAAAGACAAAACCACCCTTCCAATCACCCCATAAGAGACCAGCAACTAAAGTGGGGAAAGCAAAAGCCATAAAAAGAGCAAAATAGATGTAATTCTTGTGTTGGAAACGCACAAGAGGGTCAGCCTTAAGGTCAGCAGTATCAGCATAGCCAATTCTATTCTTGGGTCTGTTAATCAACATCCAGCCTATATGAGAAAAGAAGAAACCACGAGGAGCAGCATAAGGATCCTTGTCGGAATCAGTCCAACGATGATGAGCACGATGACCGCGAGACCACCAATGAATAGAACCTTGGAAAGCACCGGAACCAGCTAAACAGAGACCGATACGAGTAGGTAAAGTACAATCATAAGATCTATGAGACCAATAACGATGATAACCAGCAGTAATACCCAAACCAGTAATCAAATAATAGGTAATTGCCCAATACAATGTCTTTGTTTGTAATTCAGTCTTGGAGGCAAGATATATACCCAAAAGAGGAGTCGAGATCAAGAGGATAGATTGAAACCAGTTGACATGGCTAGAGAAATTTTGAAGTGTAGTAGGCTCATCAAACAAAGGAGGCATTTTAGGATTAGCCAATGGAAGTTGACGATCCTCAGTTTGTGTATAAGCGTATGGAGGATATTTTCCATCAGCTTTTACTTGCATTGTAGTTGTTGTAGTTGACATTTTTTTTTATTGGAAATAGTAATGCAATTAAAGATGAAAAAACAATTGAACACAATGAAGCTTCTTATTTAAACGTTTTGAAGATAACACTTATGTAAGATTTGATCAAGTAAAATTTGTTGGGCTTCTGGGGAAGAGTGCATTTGGGGAGGAATCTGGCCAATGAACTTGTATGCTCTACACATATTTCACCTGAACAATAAGAGTTTTTGATTGAAATCAAAATTAAGAGCCGCTATGAATGCTCCTCAAATGCTGTTTGTATCCCTCTTGCCCGATTTCGTCAGATTACTGATTATACAGAATCAACACGTATGTTAGTGATAGACTATGTATATATACATTTTAAGAAGGGTTCAAACGGTTATAAAGTAGTTTCCCCCCTCTTTTTATGATGATGGAAAAAAAATAAGGGCTTAAGTTTTAAAATGTTGAAAAATGAGGTGATTTTTTTGAACATTTTTTATTTTTATTTTTTATATCACAGATTAGAATTGCTACGAAAAAGAACAATAGAACCACTTTTTTTTTTACACTTTTTACACGTTCAAAAGTTTTTACCCCATTGATTGGATTTTTTTCTGCGTAAACAAAATGTCATTTACATGATTAACTGAAAAACATACAGCAAAATGCATTTCATTTTAACTGACCAATAAAAATCTAGAATCTTCGCCGAGATTTAAGATGTATTCAGGTAACCAGCAGCGTAAACCAACATTTGATATGCAAGATATCACGCTTTCACACATGATAATTGCATAAATCTTTGTCCATTTATTGTAATTGCTTTCTATGTTTCTGATATTCAACAATTCTAATATTTCTCTGGCGACAAACAATGGAATACAATAGACATCAGAAACATTACCAGGATTAAGTTTCGACGCAATTTGGGGCAAAAAAAGAGTTTTAGTTATCCGATACAACACTAAATTCCCAAAAGAGGTTTTTACTGATAAGATTAAATTAATAGTTTGTTTTATTGAAATTTTATTTGAACTACTTTAATGTTTATTTATGAGCAAAATACAGAGGAGAAAAAAAGAGATTTTTGTGTGTGATGATATCCTTTTTTTTTTTTGTCTTTTGTTGCGACAGTATGTATAAATAATAGTGGATAAAAATTATTAAAAGAGGAAAGAAAGGTGTGATTTAATAATGACGAACTCATGATGTTATTATGTATGTGAGTTATTTACAATTCATCACGAACAGTAGACCGTCTCCAAGATTCAATAAGGCCTTCAAGTGATTTTAATTGATGATCAATGTGAGCTGCTGTTTGAACCTTGGCATTGACAAGATATTGACGAATAGTACGAACAGCTTGATGAACGGTTTCCTTAGCAAAGTTGGTCTTGTCATGGAATGTCTTGGAAAGGTAGTTTTCAACCCAATCAATATGAGCCTCAGTATAACCAATCTTCTTATAAGTCTCTAATTCCTTTTGACGCCAGAAGCGACCAAAGTTATCCTTGGCATCATTAGCTGATTCACTAGCTTGAGCACGTAAGACAGAAGCAGAAGATGCAGCAGCATCAGTAGCAGAAGCGGCGGCATCAGCAGCAGAAGCAGCAGCATCAGTAACATAATCATGTGCACTAGAAGCAGAGGCGCCGGCAGCATTGGTAGCAGAGGCAGCGGCACTTGAAGCAGTATAGAGAGCACTATTTACTTCGGCTTCCTTCTTGGGGTTAGATGCCAAGGGATGGACTACCTTTTGATATATATCATAACCAGAATCCTTGAGATATTGTGCAGCATTTAACAAGAAGTTTTGTGTTTGTTCAGCTGTTTCACCGGCGTAATCAATAGCAAAGATCTTGTATGCATTAACTTCATCCTTTAATGATTCAACGACAGCATCAGCTTGGTTTTGCTTGATCTTGGCAGATGTTTCAAGGTCATTTGTAAGTTGTTTCCACCATGCAGCAGTACCCAATTTGGAGAGATCTTGAACAGAAGATGAAGTGCTGGCAACAGCCTTGTTCAAGGTATCAATGACAGAATCAATTTCCTCTTTGGTCAAGTCTTTGTTTTGTTGCAAACGTTGAGTGACACTGGAGGAAAGCCATGTATGGTAAGAATCATCAGCAAAAAGCTTAGAATGAGATGGTCCACCGCCAAAGATACGTTGATACCAAGTAGGACCAGCAAAGGAGCTTTGAATGTCATTGGAGATTTCCTTCCATTGAGCAGCAGTAACATACTTTTGCTTGATAGCCTTATGTTGATATTTGTCCAAAGCTTGCTTTACCTTATCATTTGTCAAACTACCACTCAATTCAAGTTGTTTCAATTCATGAGAGATATCATTGGACAATGCTTGAACATTGTTGGCAGACAATTTATATTGCTTTTCAAGCTTAATCTTGAGACCTTCCACTAAACGCGTAACACTATCAGCTTTATCGCCAATAAAAATTCCTGCATTGGCCACTGCGGCATCACGATACTTTTTAACAGTGTCTAAAAGACTTTCATCATTCTTATCATAGGTAATTTGGTACTTGTCAAGGTAAGCTTGAACTTGATCCTTGGTCCAATTGGTTACATCTTCAACTTGAGTAGTAGTAGCAGCTGTTGATTTTTTTCTCATTAGACTTATGATAAACTGGCTTATTTGATCTGATAATTACCTTTTGCTTGAGCTTCATTGGCAAGCATGACAAGACAGACGGCATATGCCAAGGGAAGTGCTAAATATCTGGAGGTTTTCATTGTGTATTGTGTTTATGTAAAATGTAAATATTCAAAAGAGAAAAAAATTGAGGTTTCCTAGTAGCCAAATAGCAAGGCTTTTTATATCAAAACCTTCTATAGTCTCAGTTTATGCAACTCAAATGAGGTCACCATGAAGCCCTCTTTGCGAAACGCGACAGTCACCTTTCCTTTATGGTTTTGTTGTAGATCCAAAAAATGACATGACGTAAAAAGTAAATATTGTGTAACTCGATGCAACTCTTTAACAAGACATCACTCATACATCATTACTTTTTGAATACGTATTTTTTATTTATTAGTTTGCTTTTCTTTTTTCATGATTATTCTATTGCAATACAAGGCAAACTAGAGCGTTCTATTTTATTTCAATCGAGCAATCAGATTATCCAACCAGTTGCTGTCTATTCATTAATTGCCTTTTACCTAAAAATGTATAAATTGAAGATAATAGCGTTTGGCATTTGATTATTTCAAAGAAATCGCCATCATAGCTTGAATAACATGTTACAATCTTGGTTTTCATTACAGAAATCAAGCTCCTTACAAGGATATTCCCGCAAGATTTCTAGAAAAGCTGATTTTAAATTATATAGCAATGATAGAAGCCAATGGCATCATTATTATTTGCTCTTTATTCAACAAATAATTGCTGATTCAATCCACCGATGAATGAGTAGGACGAAAGATAAATGTACATTATTTTTTTATTACATTTGAAACTAAACATTACTCATGTAAATTTCACATGTTGACTGTAAAATCAGTGCAATCACTTTCTGACATTAAATAAAATTCATGCAAAATTGCATCGGGGTACTAAAACAAGCCAATAAAAAAAGTGCCCTGAAACGAGGTTTATTGTGTAGAATGCAGTTGATGGAAATCAAGCCAACAAGATCCCAAGATGCAAATATCTGTCTTGATGAATTTATTCAACACCAGTAGAACAAACAGTTATCGTGTATTCAGATATTACAAATGCTTTATGCATTTTTGATTTGCAAAGCTCTATTTATATGCATTTGTAATAATTTTTAGTATTATTTGGGACACTCCAGAAAAGAGAAAAGCCTTTTTTTTGTAAAATTTGGGAGTTACTGCTTTTAGACTTCTTAAAACAGGATATTTCGCCAAATTGTTCAGATTAAAAATACACAAAACAGGTTTTTTTCATATGTAAAACGCGATATTATTTAGATTACTAGTAATAAAAAAAGTGTTATAAAATCTTTCATTTTTATCTATTATACGAAAAAGCATGCTTGTATAATTAATCTCAGAAAAATGATAAAAAAAAAATCGATAAAGAGACATCTGAGACACCGATTGCTTTCTGAGCTCAAACAAATGCACCGTGTTACCGAGACAAAAATAAGCGTTTTAATATAAAATAAAATGAAATTTCAACATTATTCATTAATTCTTGGTCAAACAGATAAATGAAAGTATAAAAATATAGTCAATTAATAAAAAATATATATTTGATTTCGCATAAAACTGCTGAAATCATCAAAAACATGGCATTTTTAAATAATTGTTTTATGCATATTTTGCATAAATCTGAAGCTCAAAATTGGTCAAATCTATTTCTCGGATCACATACCTTGCTTCTATATTTTTATTTCAAATTTTTAGGATGATAAAAAACATGATGAGAATCGACCTCTCAACCCTTACAAGTATAGGCAAAAATTGGGAGATTTCGTTTAATCGATAATTTGACCTCGAAAATGGGATTTTTTACTATGACTTTCCTAAACTTAAAATGATCAGAATTTTTTTAAAATTCATATACAATTATTTATTTGTCTATTGATTATATTTAAAATGGACTTTTATGCAAAGAACCGTTATTTTTACTTTTCAAAATTACGCAATTATTTTAGTGAAATATTTTTAAGCTAGTGCCACCATTCGACGCAGAATTAAAAGTTCTATCTAAAATATTTAATAAGCTTTGTACACTTTTATAATAGTTTTTTGAGAAATATGCGAAGAAGTCGTGAAAAAATTTAAAAATGGCATTTTTGTCCAAAATGACAATCGAGTATTTTATCGGCGTTTGAATATAATTTTACTACATACTAATGCAAAATCATGCGTTCAGATTTTGAAACAACCCTTATAAAAGTAAGATGCTATCTATATGATCGAGCAAAAAAAAAAAAAAAAACCATGATAGTAGGATATTAATGTGGAAAACTGATAAAGTAAAGTTGGATGTTAAATAGACTGATTAAAAGCCGAGGAAAATCCTTTAAATTCTGTATAGGATGGGCTAAGAATCGAAATATGAAGAGCAACCGCGTCTTTCGACGACGTTTATTCGACGACTAAGCTCTTCTAAAGCCTATTCACTATTATTAATAGACTTTCACAACAGTCAGTGTACATACTAGGGGGGTTTCACGCTTTGTGAAAATTTAATTTTCGATCTTGCATTCATTAAAACCCAAGAATGGCTTTTTTTTTTTTTTTTTTGATAATCACAGTTTTGCATACAAAAATGGCATGCTGTACATAATTTCTTACGTTTGAATCATACAAAAAAGACAGTGTATTATTGTGTATATTACTTTATTTTATTCGAATGAATTGGAGTGTTTTAAAAGGAGAAACTGGCAGATTTACGGATATCACGACTGGAAGCACCAATGTGAAGAGTAAACTTTCCAGATGGAACAACCCAATCGTTAGCATCAACATCCCAGATACTAAGTTCAGTCTTTGTAAGATCAAATGTAACTTTCTCTTGCTTGCCTTGCTTCAAGAAAACCTTTTCAAAACCACGCAAAAGCTTGGGTGGTTCACCAGCGTTCTTTGGGAATTCGATATAAGCTTGAACAACTTCAGCACCATCAACCTTACCAGAGTTCTTGACAGAAAGAGAAGCAGTGACAGTAACAGAATCCTTCTTCTTCTTGGCCTTGACCTTCAATCCACTGTAATCGAATTTAGTATATGATAAACCGTGACCAAAGGGGAACAAAGGTTCAATATTGGCATGATCAAACCATTTATACCCCATCAGTAACTTTTCAGTATATTGAACAATGTCGTTTGAATCAGGCTTGGCATTGTAATCAGAAGCTTTTTTGGCAATAGTATAGGGAAGACGACCAGAAGGATTGACTTTACCAGTAATGATATCAGCAAGGGAATTACCAGTTTCTTGACCTGGAAGACCTGGCCATACAACAGCTTTGACATTAGGATGATCAATCCAAGGCATCATAACAGCACCGACAGAATGAATAACGACAATAGTATTCTTATTGACATCAGCGACTGCTTTGATCTAAATTTAACAAAAAAATTAGAATATTTGACATTTAATCATGAAACATATCTAATACTTTACCAATGCATCACCATTATGCCATAAGGTTAAATTATTACGATCACCTACATTGCCATCTACAGTAATGTGTTGTTCTCCACTGTCAGCATTAGAAAATACGAAGGCAACATCAGTATCTTTAGATAGTTCAGCAGCCTCTTCAAGGTTCCAATCATCAGAAGTAGATTTAATTTCAACATTCTTTCCAAATGCAGTAGTAAGTCCAGCCAAAGGGTCGACCAAGTAAGGAAAATCAGCAGTTCCAGAGCCCCAACCTTGAGCAAGAGTACCATTGCTACAGCCATGACTAGAACAGCTGTTTA